>PVLC010000017.1:53982-380669 GCA_004027655.1 Graphiurus murinus
TTTTTTTTTTTTTTTTTTTTTTTTTTTTTTTTTTTTTTTTTTTTTTTTTTTTTTTTTTTTTTTTTTTTTTTTTTTTTTTTTTTTTTTTTTTTTTTTTTGCGGTACTGGGGATTTAACTCAGGGGCATTCTACCTCCGAGCTATACCCCCAGCCCTATATTTTTTTTATTCTTTATTTTGAAACCGAGTCTCACTAAGTTGCGGAGTGCCTCACTAGGTAGCTGAGGCTGGCCGCGAACCCGGATCCTCCGGTCTCAGCCTCCCGAATGCTGGGATTACAAGCGTGCGCCACCACGCCCGGCTGAGTTGTTTTCTTTACATTAATTTTTATAATATTCATTGCTGGTATAGAGAAATAGATTTGATTTTAATATATTGCTCTTGTATCCAGTAGCCTTGAAGAAGCCATTTATTAGATTCATTCGCTTTTGTGGATTCTCGTATAACCAGCGGCATCTACCTCTCTGGGCAGTTGTGTGCATCAGTTGAGTCCAACTCTGCAGCGCGGCTCCGGGAGCGAGGCGAGGCCGGGTGGGCCAGCGAGACCGAGTGGACCCGGTCTTCTTATGACCTTCAAGGGGGAGTCACGGTCGGTCAGGGCCTGCGCAGGGGCCCAGTGTTCAGGGTGTGGCCGCAGGCTCGTTGCCCCAGCTCTCTGCAACGCTGCTCCCTCCTCCCCCTGCCCAGTGCCCCTGTGCCCCTGCCCAGAGACACACTGTCCCCTCTGCTCCCTCCTCCCCCTGCCCAGTGCCCTGTGCCCCCACCCTGAGCCACACTGTCCTCTCAGCTGGCTCCTCCCCCGCCCTCTGCCGAGGACTAGGTGCTTCCTCTGGTCTCTAATTACACCGCAAGTCCTCTGTGGTGCAAGGCCGCCTGGCCTCCAACTGCTCCGTGTGTTTCCTGCTCAACATCTCCACCCCCAGCCCTGCATGCACGCGTGCCTGAGGCTCTCCACGAGCTCCGACAGAGCGCTCAGCTCAGGTGCCCATGGCTGAGACTTGCCACCTCGTTGACCTGCTGCCCACACAAGCACTGGCCCTGCAGCCCGGCAGGAAGTCAGCTGCGCCGCTTCTCACATGTCTGTGGGCCCCGAGCAGGCAGCCTCAGCTCTGGCCTGGGAGCCGCTGTGGGCGGCTCGCTGTCTACACAGCCTGCGTGCAGCGGGCCCGGGCAGGTGCTCAGTGGAGACGCACAGCTCTGCTGTGCTCCCCAGGGTCCACTCGCCCTTCTCTCCAAGCAGCCCTGGCCTGGGCTCTGCAGCCCTCCCCACCACTGGCCAGCTTCCCAGCCGCTCTCCACCTGCCCCGGCCCATGCACGCCCCAGACGCCCCAGCCTCTGCCAGCTCCAGCACCCAGTCACTGGCTGTGTCTGCCTTCCTGTCCTCCGGGAGCGGAGCCTGTGGATGTGCCAGACGCTGCACGTGAGCCAGGGGGCGGAGGCTGAGCAGGAGAGGGGTGCAGGAAGCACAGCCCCCAGTGCTGGGCACAGGGAGTCCAGGGGCTGCTCCTGGGGCCTTGGGCTCCACCCTGGGGCCTCCAGCCCAGCAGGTGCAGAACGAAAGCCAGGAGCTTCCCATTTTCATTTCTGCAATCCCCCAGGGTACTGGAGGACAGTTTGTGTCAGGGATGGGACTCCAGACCCAGGGGAGGGCAGGGGTGCAGGCTGCGGTTCCGGGCACCACCACCAGGTGGCACTGGAACAGCACCAGCCTCCCCAGCGGGCCCCACCCCCACCTCCGGGTCTCCCCAGACCTCAGCCAGCCGGGACCAACCTCTGGTCACTGCCTTCCCACCCCAGCTCCATGCCCCCTCCGCACACACGCACACACACACACACACACACACACACACACACACACACACACACACACGTGTCATGACTTAGAAACCCATCAGATTGAGGTCGTTTTGAGGCTGCATCTTCCCACTTGGTCAGAGGGCTGGACATACTGAATCACAGCAAACCCCCCTGGAGTTGAGGGCATCAAGCGTCACCTCTGCGGTCCCCGAGTCGGCACCGAGAGGGTCACTGGGGCAGGGTTAGAGATGGGCAGTCCTGGAAACTGCCCAGTGTGGGTGTCACACGCGCAGGGCCCCGCCTCAGTGGCCTCAGAGGCAAAACAACCCCCCAACCATCCCACCAGGTGTCCCTCGCCCCGTGGTGGCCCTGGGAGGCAGCCAGCTCCAGCCCGATGGCCGGGACAGGGTCACGCACACACTGCCTCACCTCCTGCTCTCCCGAGTCCCGCTGCCCGCAGGAAGGGCGCCAGTGGCTGCCACAGCGAGGCTCAGGGAGCCTCTGCCAGGACGTGTGCAGGTGTGCAGGGCTGCTGCCCTCAGCCCTGCCCGCGCCCCGCCCACCGCCTGCAGGACCCAGCCTTGGCTTCCCCTTTGGCTTCCAGCGGGCAGAGGCTGCAGAGGACTCTGCTGACAGTACAGCCAGGCCAGGCTGCCGGGGACTGCCCCAGCTGTGCTGCTGCGTGGGGCAGAAGTCACCCAGGATGCAGCACAGGGCTCCCCAGGGCTGGCGGGCCGGCCCTTGACACAGCGCTGGCCTTCAGTGCCCCCGGGACCCAGCACTGCCTCCTACCTGCGGGTCCTACTTGGGTCTGGGATGCAGTGTGGCAAGGCCTGTCCCTGCCCCTTGGCCAGCCTCCGCAGGAGTGGGGAGAGGTCGAGGAAGGGAGGCTATTGCCCCGCCCACCACAGTATGGGGCAGGGAACCCTGGACTGCAGGCCTCCAGGGCCGTCCTGGACGTGGGAGCTGCCCCTGGGATCCGACAGAGCTCATGCCTCCCCAGAGAACCCTGCATGGCGCTCAGGGTCCGGGACAGAAGCCCCAGGCTAAGAAGCCCGCACAATGGACTAGAGGGCGGCCCTCCGCTGAGTTAGTCCAGGTGACTTGCGAACTGTACTTCCTCATTTGCTCTTTTTTCTCCTCCCTTCCTTCCTCCCTTTCTTCCTCTTCTTTTTCTTGGGATTGAATCCAGGGGCATTCTATCTCTGAGCTACACACCCAGCTCTATTTTATTTTTTATTTTGGAACAGGGCCGGCCCGTCCCCGTGCTCTCTCCGGCTGACTCCCGGGACAGCTGGTGGCCAAGGCTGAGCTGGCCCGTGGGAAGGAACCCCGCGTCCTGTGTGGTCTCAGTGGCCGTCCCACCCCACTCTCCTCTCTCCCCAGAGCTGCTGTGGATGGCACTGGGCGCCATTCAGACCATGACGCTGCAGAACCAAGAAGACAGCCGAGCCAAGAGCCATGGCGTCCCGGCCTTCGAGGCCAGCACATCTACCTGGGGATGCGTCACCTCACCTGACACCACCCACCGCGGTCTGAGTGTCCCTGTCACCCTGACTCCCTGGTCCAAAGTCCTCGGCAAGTGGCTGGAAGCCGCCAGCCAGGCTGGTGGTGAGGCTGGGGCAGCGTGCGCTTCCTCAGAGCACCCGGGCACGCTCTGCATTCCGGAGAATGTTCTAGAAAACACTTTCCCGCACGTTTCTTTTCTCCAGAACCACTGCAGGATCCCCCCAGCACTGGGGCTTAGGAGAACCAGGGTGACCCATCTTCATGTTCCAAGAGGGGCAGCAGCCACCACCCACAGCGCAGCTTGAGGACAACAGGGATACCTCCAACCCCTCCGCGGCTAAGCACCCCTCCGCAGGCAGGCTGTGTGGGGAAGCCCTGGTGGACCCACGGGAAGGACAGAGATGAGAAGTTGGCCACACGTGAGCCGTGGGCACATTTTGAAGGCAGAGCCGCCAAAGGAAGTTAACAGTGTGGAAGAGAGGGCCAGGCTCCAGGGCCCGCCTCCTGCACGGGCGCCCGTGGGGTAACGGGACCAGGTGAAGTCACGGGTAGACCACCTGGCAGAGGCAGCTGTGCGGAGGCCCCTTTGATGAGGAAGGGAGGCCTACTGATAACCTCCCCCGGCCCCCGCCCTGTGGATCCTGCAGATCAGTGGGCTAACAAGTGGACTGGAGCCTCAGGGAGACCTGGAGCCAGAGGACTCGGCAGCACCCGGCCTGACCACGGAACACCAGTTCCACAAGTGCTGTTTGAAGCTGCTGAGTTTGGGCATCTTTGTTACGTGGCAATGGATAATTAATACACTGTAACCGGTGAACATGAGAAGCCAGGCAACGAAACGTCCCCAGGCACAGATGGCTGGGCCCAAGTCCAGCAGGGCTGAGTGCGCCAGCTCCCGGCCTCCCAGCTAGTCACCGTGAAGAGGGACCTCACTGCGACGGGCTCCAGGAGACACGGGGCACGCCGCGCGGCGTCGTCTGTGGTGGGGCGAAACGCAATGAATGGCCTGCCGAGAGGGGGACAAGTCATCTGCTGTCGGCCAAGCCGCCGCACGGCCTGGGGAGCGGGCTCCGTGTGTGCCGTGGGAGGAGGAGAGGCAAAGGAGTTTATAGTTTATGCACGCAGAAAGGTGCGCTTGTGTAGAGACACACAGGCCAGTTCCCGAATCCCGGGCAGTCTGCTCCTGGGCGAGGGCAGGCCCTTCACCTTGCTTCAGAACACTGCAGCCACACGGAACGTGGGCTCAAGCCAGGTGGCCGGGCGTCTGTTCTTTTCTCTCCTTAATGCAGTGCAAATAAGGTTTTAAAAGGTAGAGGGGCGGGGCCGGGGCGGAGCTCTGTGGCAGAGCCCTTGCCTCGAATGTGTGAGGTTCTGGGTTTGATCCCCAGCATCACTAAAGTAAATAAATAAGCAAAATAAAAAATAAAAGGTATTAAAGCTTTCTAGCAATCATTAAGAATAATTTTTGGATGCATGAGCTGAAACAGCAGGGCAGCTGCCAGCAGCCCTGCCGCCCCCTGCGCTCCAGCCGGAGACTGTTCAGCTGTTTCCTTCCACCCGTGTTGAGAGGCAGGAACTCCCCTGGAGTAAGACCCTCTCCTTCTGGGTGGGCGGATCTCCTTGGGCTCATCAATACCAAACTAAAGGCTCTGAGAGGTCCCGGCCGCCGCCTCACCTCCCCTGTATCAGTCAGCGATTCGGCGCTGATGCTGTGGAACAAATCACCCAGAGCTTAGTGGCTTCCAGCTGCTGGCACTTCCTTTCACGCTCACGGGCCTCGAGTCACACTGTCAGGCTGTGTGCTGGCCATGGGGGGGCAGTTCTCTCCCCACAGCCTCCCCTGGGGGCAGAGACGACAGGGCCGCAGGGTGCTTACTGAGGGCCCTTGGGGTGGGCAGGTGAAAGGGAGACACCTGCTCCCTCAGGGAAGAGCAGGGCTGGGAATCTGCTGCCCAGGCCTCTCCACCCGGGGAGTGCTAGAGCCGAGGCCCCGGGCTGTCCTGAGCTGGGCTGAGAGGCCTGGCCTCCCCCCACTTCAGTCGCCTAGTCCTGGCATGCAGGAATCTGGGAAGGGCAGTGCTCCCTGTGGGCTGCGGGACCAGGGGGCCGTGGCTGGTGGTGTGGACTCCGGGGAGCGTGCACCCAGGTGCAAGAAGAGGCCAGGCCTGGGCTCGGGGCCCTCCCCTGGCCTCACCCACCTGCTCACCCAGCTCACCAAGGATTCCAGGGAGCAGACAGTACAACAACTTAAACTATTGCAAGTTTAATATGAAGACACTCCCAAGAGACCCTCCTGTAGTGGGTGGGAGGGCTGCCACTTCGTCTGGGTCCCAGGGGCTCCTGGGGGTGCTGGGGGGCTACCCCACAAGGTCCCAGACACTTGAGCGCCGACAAGGAAGTGCACGGCAGAGGCCAGAGGTGGGAGGCAGTTAACGCAGTCTTTATTTACACCACAAGAGTAACACGTGTGCCATGTGGTACAGAGCACTGGACTCTGGGAGGGGACAGAAGTTGACCGTCAGAGGACACCGTCGGTCAGTGAAAATTTACCCACACAGAACAAAACAGGAATGAGAAAATCAAAACAGGACCTCCGACTTCACTGAGGAAAAGAATCATGGGGAAGGTCCAGACAATCAGAGAAAACCGGTTCGATTACAGAAAGGACGGTGGCCACGGCCCAGGCATCGAGCGGGGCTCCGCGCCGTGACAACTTTGCTGCTCCCCCACACCTGTGCTAAGCTCTTGGGTGGATGAGGCTCGATGCCCCCGTGGACATGTGTCTATATATTATATATGTTTGTCATTCTCGTCAATTGGAAGATCGTGTCTCCCGTATGGAGCGTACACCAAAAACAAAACCAAAACAAACAAAAAAACCCCAAACCGAAAGCTGTTTTCTTTTCTTTTGATAGGAGACTTTAAATCAAGGTCAGAGATACAGGGAGGCCGCACCAAGAGCAAGCTTGGCTTCACTGCAGCGGAGAAAGGGCTTCCGCTGACTCGAGCCCGGGCGGCTCACACAGCAGAAAGCAGAATCCTGGCCACACGCCACCTGACGGTAAGAAAAAGTCAACACGCTGTGCGGAAAAGGGAACTTCATCCCTGCTTCTCTGTCAAGGCCGGGAAGGGGGGCAGTGCACACGCCTGGCCCTGTTCGAGCAGAAAAAGAGAAATAAACACACAAAACAGAACCAAACTCCTCCAACTCAAACTCGAGAGAGACAGGCAGTTCCCTCTGAATGTTGCGGTTTCCCTAAAACACTGTTTCCACATAAATACAATAAACTCTAGTATTGGTATGTCACAAGTGCTAGGTAAACTTTTTTCTTAATATGACAAATGTTTAAGTAGTCCTTTTTATTTTTCTTACAATAAAAAGTACAATTTCTTAAGAATAAGTTCAGTAAGACTCAAATGTCCCCCCTCCTCTCCTTCAAGGTTTTACAGAAAAAATTTCCATCTTTTATGTCTGCAAATGTCATGAGAGGGAACAAAAAGGCATTTTTCTTCTTCCCCAAAGCTGCCGAGTTTGGCGTGCAAAATCTGTATACAATATAAAGACATGCCGGGCGTACAGTCCATGCAACCTCCAGGGGTAGGAAACTTAAAAAAATATATTCATATATTTATATCTATATATTTATATATGTATCAATGCCCATAAAACACGTGGGCCCAAAGTCTACAAAAGAAGACTGGAATGAGCACATGGCTGCGACCAGTAAAGAAGGAATGTTCTGATGGAAAAGAAACACGACAAAGTCCGTCGCTAGTGCTGCAAAAGTCAGACTCGCGCCTGGGTCAGACCACTGCAAACGGCCCTTCCTCTCGGAAACAGATTTGTAAAAGTAAAGAAAAACCGAGACACTTCGACAAAGCGGCCCTCCAGAACCAGAGCCCCAGGGCGCGGGGTGGCCAGTCCAGCGGGGGGCCTGGCCTCTCGGGAGGGCGCCTGCTGGTGGGGTGCAGGCACGAGGCGCGGCTGGAAGCCCCTAGGCGGGGTGGACGCGGAGTCCTGGTGGCGCCACTGACCGGGGTTTCCCTTAAAGGGATTAAAGTGCTCTCGAGGGCTCCCCTCCTGGCCGGTGCCCCCAAGGCCTTTGCAAAGGAAAAAAAGGCAAAAGGCCCAAGGACCGGGCAGAGGGCCTGTGTGGAGTCCCCCCTCGGTGGTCCTGCACCAGGCCAAGGCCAAGGTGACCTCTGTGATGGCCCCAATGCTGGCTGAAGGGCCGAGTGTGTCTTCAAAGAAAAGAAAGGCTACACGGTAATGCTTCCAGCATGCTGCGTGCTGGGTGAGCTGGCAGGTGAACTTCCCGGCCAGGCCTCTGCAGAGACCGTCTCTGCCTAAACAGACTAGAAGCCGGTGCCTCCGGGATAACCCCGCACCAAGTGGCCAAGTCACCCGTCATCTGGAGAAACGCGCTCTCCCGAGCCACGGCTGGCAGGAGGGCAGGCGGCAGGGTCCCCAAACGGTGCGAGAAGAGCCGGCTGAGACAGCAAGAGACGCTGACTGGCCGGGCCCGGCCATGCACACCGCCACAATGAACAAGGGTGACACCGTCCCCACACGCCGCGCCTCCTCCAGCCGGCTCTGGAGCAGCGTGGCCAGAGGTGGGGTGGGGGAAGAGTTAAACAAGTCCAAGACCTCTGTCCTGCGCCCCAACCACCATCTGAGTGCTGACCAAGAGGCCAAGAAGCTGCACCCATCTGGTCACAGTCTGTAAACGTCACCAAGACCGCGAGACCGCCTCCCGCAAGTCTCAACCCACTCGATACGCTTTGGGATGAAATTGGTGGCTTCAAGTGCTAGAAAATAAGTTACCAGGTAAAAAGTGACTGTCAGTTACCACCACAAAGAAAAAGAGCAAAGACAAAAACGGCTGTCCCTTCAGGAGCCTGCAGCCGGCCCGGTTCCTGTGGCCACAGGCTCCCAACCCAGGCCTGGCTGCAGGGGAAAAACCCTGGGGGTGCAGGCCCGGCCGGCGGCCATGCAATTGCTCATCTGCATAAAAAGGCTTTTGAAAAGTGAAGCTAGGATTCTATCCTGACGGAGTGGTCAAAGGGGTCTACGCTAAGTTTCATTAATGCCGACCGCCTGGAGTCCTGTGCCCGCCTGCCCTTGCCGCAGGGGAAATACAACACCCCATTGAATACTAGTGTCGCAGGTGAAAAAAAAAAAAAAGAAAAGAGAAAAGGAAAGAAAGCCCCTGGCTTCTCTGCACAGCTCTGGGACAGAACCAGGAAAGCCCGGGCCGCTCACGGACGCTCCCTTCCTGAAACCACCCGGCAGCAGGGGCTCTGTGCCTGGAGGCCATCCGCAGCACGAAGTAACCAAAGACAAATGATAAAAACTTCCAAGGTAAAAAAAAAAGTACAAGCAAGAGTTTGCAAAGGAAAAAGGTTCAGACATTATTACCATTCAGAAAACTGCTAAATGGTGAAGAAAAATGTAAAATTCACAAAACAATGCTTATTCAGGATCTTTTTTTGTGAAAAATTCATACAAAAATCAACAGCAAATTTATATTCTTTGCTATAAAAACTCATTAGGTACATTATGTGCATGGAGGCTTGGAGAGGAAGGGGGCCCTGTTAGAAAATAATTAAAATAAAAGTACAAACTGGTAGGGAAGTGGCCGGGGCGAGTGTGCGGCCATCTGAAAGCCGGCCACCGAAGCTCAGAACCACGGCTTCCGTCCAGGCCCGTTCCCGAAGCACCACAGATGCCCGCGAGCCCTCCACGGGCCAGAGGCCGGCACGGTCTGCTTTTATCATAGATATATACTTTTTCTATAAATGCATTATAAATATTTTATCAAGATCTCGTAAGAATCAAGTTTCTTAGCTTGGAATACATTGGAATATATATTATACATATATATATTTATTTATACCTAAAATTTAAGCAATACTTCATGCTACTTGCTTTTAATAAAAAGCATTCCGATCGTAACACTGCGAGTGTGCCCACAACATGCTTCACACCCAGTGGAGATGCTCAGCTGCTTATGACGTATGGGAAAAGAACACTTTGGATTCGTTTAAAACCTGTTGGACTTCGAAACCCCAGCAGCGCTGGCCACTGTTTCGGAACTACCTCCGTATTCCTTCAACAGCAACGAAGCCGAAAGAGGTCCGGGGACCGTGACGGCCCCCGTCGCAGGCCAGGCCAGCACTGCCGGCTCCACCAGCGCGGGACATGGCCCCACCAATTCCTGCTGTTTGTTTTTTCTTAAGGCATTGTTCCTCAGACTTCAGAAAACCCAGCCACAAAAATCCATCCGAGCAGTAAAAAAAGGCACAAACTCGCATCTTCCGATGGCTTTGAGAAGCTCAAGCCAAGCCCCAGGCTCACGTTCCTGCTTCGTCCAGTTTTTTTCTTTAAAGGTTCGTCCAACTCTGCCCCCACCCGGCCGCACACCCCCGCGGTGGCACACCGCTCAGGGTCCAGGCGGGCCAGAGCCATAGAAAACTTTCTGTTAAAAAAAAAATAAGCTACAAGATGAGTTGAGTGGTTTACACGGAGACTGTGGAATTGTGGGTAAGAATCAAACTTTAAGCACCAGTTTTAATCAAGTTTGTTTTGTATTATTAGATCTTTGATTTTCGTTTTCTTTTCTTCGTGTCAACTGAAATCGGCAACTCTGTCCCAAGTGGCCAGAGGCTCTTCCGTCGGCGCGACTTCCCGGAGCCGCCGCGTGCGTGCGTGTGCGTGCGCCTGCTGGTCGCGCGCCGCCCCACGTCCCGTGTGATGCTGCCACGCCTGGTGTGCATGTGCGTCTCGAGACCCGTGGTCCCGGGTGGCGGAAAGGCCCCCGTGGCTGCCGCACGCCTGGCGTCCCCTCGTACCCAGAGGCAGGACTGCGGCAGGACGCAGAGTGACACGGGAAAGTTTCTTGGCTGAACTTCAAGACAGACAAACAAAGGAGAGAAGAGCAGCTTCCAGGGCCGCTACAGGGGCGGCTCCTCCTCCATGGGCTCCTCGTCAGGCCTGTGGGGGAGAGGGTGCGGGTGAGGTGGCGAGGTGCACAAGGGCGCGTGGTCCTGCAAAGCCGAGCCCCCGCCCCCACCCGGGAGAGCCGCCACGCTGGCCTGCTTCCAGGGGGTGGCCACACCTCCCGGCCCTCTGCCACGCAGGGCCCATGCTCACCTCTTCTCGGTGGGCTTCACGCCCACAGACAGCGAGGCCATCGCGGTGACCGTCTCTGCTTCCTCGTTCTCGCACTTCTGCGCCTCGAGCAGCGAGTGCCCCACCGTGGCCGACACGCGCTGCAGGCAGCGCCAGTACTTGCCTGAGGGCGAGACAGCGCTTGGTGAGCCTGCAGCGCCCGGTCTCCAGGGGGCAGACCCATCGCCGGCCTTTCCAAGCCCTCTCTCCAGGGAGCTGCCTAGCAGCAGACTCACGGCACCGTGCACCATGGAGCCGTGTCCTCAGGACAGGGCCGCTGGACCAGGGAGGAGGCCTCGTGGGGCCAGCCATGACAGCCACAGCCTTGCACACCGTGGGCAGTGGGCAGCGGGGCGGGGCTGCAGCTTGGAGCGCCGTGCTCCCGACTCTGGGAGCAGGCGGATGCTGTTTGCTGGTGCCCGGGGCTGAGGGGTCCCCTACCTGCTCCCTCCCAACTGGGAGGAGTCACCAGGCCTGAGAAGGAGGGGACATGTTGGGGTCTGGGCCCTGCCCAGAGCTAGCCTCTCCACATGGGGGGCAGTGACAAGGGCTTAGAGCCAGCAGCCAATGCCCTACATGGGGTGCCAGGAGCAGGCTGCCAGTGTGCACTACCCACGCAGACGCGACCCGCCGGGCATCTCTGAGGACCCAGGGACTGGGCCTTGTGAGGACGACATGTGACAGGCACACCTGAGGCAGGACGGCGGCAGGAGCCACCGCTGTGGCCCAGCTCTGGGGTGCCAGGACTCGCTGCTCGAGGGCCGGTGTTAGGAGTCAGGGCTGCGCCCTGCACTGGGTCTCTGCGTCAGGGACGTGACCAGACCCAGGATGAAGGCTCCCAGGCCAGGGCCGCCCACTGGCTGGACCTGGGGCAAGCAACTGCCCGCTGAGTCACTCTCCACTCTCGTGGAAGGGAGGCCCTGGAGTGTCACCCCGGGAGGGTCCCCACGAGCACGCAGAGGGCAGCTTACTGTGGATCTCCACGACTTTCTCCATAGAGCGGACGGCGTTGGCGTTGGGTCTCTGCTGTAAAACCTTTTCCGGGAGAGGCTCAAGCTAGGAAGAAGATAAACATAACGTGATCATTGAGGAAGGCAACGTAATCCCAGTGCACGCGCTCACGGGCGGCAGAGACCGCACCTGCTCCTGAGCGCCGGTCATCCGTGGAACGCGCTGCGACCCAGGAGGGGAAGTAACCAGAAGGCTCAGGTGGCTTCGGCATTCAGTATACAGACTTTTACTAAAGTTGACATATTTCCCATAGGTATTTTTCTTAGGACGCTAAGTGCATTTTGGGTGCTTAGTGTATCCAAGAGGAGGAGGAGGGTCCCCAGGAGTGGCGGCACACAGGACGTCAGCCTGTGTCTCTGATGTGTGAGGGAAATGACGGCTAGGGTCTGGAGTGTCACTTCACGTCCCTTGGCTCGCATGTAAGGCCACCTGAGTGTCCTCCGATTTGCTCTTCTCCAATAGTGGGAGAAGGTGGTAAGGGCAGAGAGAGAGATGGCTCGTAGATGGGAACATTTACACTACGTCTCAATCATAGTGAATAAATGTACAAGAAAACTGCAGGGCGAAGGGTGCAGAACCTTCCATACAGCAGCTGAGATCCTCAAACACAGCGCTCACCAAAACCTGTCCGCCTGGTGTGCACACCTACAATCCCAGTGCCATGGCAGGCTGAGGCAGGAAGATGGCAAGTTCAAGACCAGGCTGGGCAACTTAGCGAGATGCTGTCTCAAAATAAATAAAAACGGCTGGGGTGTAGCTCAGTGGTGGAATGCTCCTGGGTTCCACTTCCAGTATTGGGGAAAAACAGAGGGCCTTACTTCAGTACTGAACCAGGAGATCTGCTGGACTCTGGAGCAAAGCTGGACCTCACCAGAGGCAGGCAGAACACCTGTCCCCAAGCGCCCTGGGGGCTGTCAGGGAAGACAACTATAGGAAAACTGTTGGTCCTGGCCTTAGCTATGAGCAGGAGTTATAAACCAAAGTCACCCGGAGAGTCTGCTGTTCCAGACATGGCAAGGGCACAGCTGCCGTTGACAGTGGCGGGTTCTGAGACACCGGGGCCCCGACGGACACGCCTGCAGCCCTCTTGTGAGGCACGCATCCCTACCAGGCTGCAGGTTCCACGCCAGGAGCCCAAGCACCCACTCACAGAAATCACGCAACACAGAGGAGCAGCAGCAGGAGCCAGGGCAGGCGAGACCAGGACAGTGCTGCCTGTGCTTCTCCAACCCACGGGGAAGGGCTCCAAAGCAATGGCGTGCGACCCTGGGGAAGAGCAGGGAAACCCCGGAGGACCAGAGAACCAGGTACAGCCAGAGTAAGAACCTGCCGAAGGATAAGCGCCAGGGACACTGAAGGACACACGGGCCAGCGTGGGCCACGACCAAGGCTGGGTAGGCCACTCAACAGAGCAGACAACATAGTGCTGAACTGTGACCCAGAGCCTCGAGCTCACACAGCTACACGTAAATGACAGAATAAACGAATGCAGGAGGGAAGAGACACACGTTCCCAGAGAAGTTCAGATACACTAGGCACCTCCTCCCTCTCTAGGATGGAGCAGAACACCTGCCCACCTGCTCCAAGGACAGGGCAACACAGGCCACTTTGCCATGGAGATGGAGGATGCATGGAACCTTGCCTGTGGCGGGCCCCACGAGCACGTGCGCCTTGGACCCTCGGTGCCGCACATGGCCCTTGGCCTCCGTGACCATCCTCCTCAGATCCACCGTGGGAAAGTCAGACGGAAATAAGTAGAGGGGCATGCTGTGAATGCCTGAGTCACGGAAAACAACAAAAGACCAACAAACTGTCACACACAGAAAAGACTAAGGAAAAGGAAGGACAAGTACAACAGTGACCCTGGGTGGACCTGCGGTGGCCAGGGCACCGAGGCACTGGGAACCCCAGGCACCTGGGAACGCAGCGCCATCTGTGAAACCATCCCTAAACTAAGTCTATGGAACATGGAATGGAGCTCCTCAAGACTGCAGCTACTGAAGAGTCAGTTATGGACCGCAACATGTTGAGTATGTATTAACATAAAAGGAAGATGCTTATGTGTGATGAGACAGCCAGGCTACTGAACCTGACCTATGAGAATCAAAAGAGCCAAGCAGAGCTTTTAGAAATGAAAGCGTAACAGTGGAAATCAGAGCCACAACGAGAGCGGCTCAGGAGGAATTACTCACGAAAGCCGCACCTGAAGAGCTGAGCCTGAGTGTGCGGGGGACGGGGTGGGAGATGCCCACCGGGCTGCTCAGTCCCCGGAGACACAGGGAGGCCAACATTAAAGCAGGCATGGCTGCAGACTCCCCAGAGCCAAGAGGAGGCCCTGATCCTCAGCCTCCGGAAGGGAATGAAACCCAGACAGGGGGAACAAGAGCAGAAATCTACAGGTAGGCACACCAGAATGAAACTGCAGAACACCAAAGACAAATAGAAAATTTCAAAAGTAGCTAGAGAAGACAGACATCTTTACAGGAGGCAGCCAGCCACATCCACTTCCCAAGAGCAAGGGAAGCAAGGAGACAGCAGCTTTGTATCTTCAAGGTGTTCAGAGGAAACATCCTCAACCCAGAACTGCACACTCAGTGAAGCCATCATTTAAGAACAAGGCTGAAACAAAGACTCTCCTCCAGCCCCCAGCCCCAAACAGACTAGGGGAGTTGACCTGACCCCACGAGTTCTTTCCCAAGGGAAATGCTATAGGACAGATTTCAGGCAGAATAAAAATGCTTAGAAGAAATGAGGAGCGATGAGCACACACAAGTCACCCAAGCCCGATAAACAGTAACACGGTGACTGATCAGTGGGACCCAACAGAAGAATCTAGAAGAAGGAACGAGGGCAAAGTGCTATCAGCCAGTGACAGCACTTCACTGGGAGGGAGCGGGGCAGCAGCTTTAGCAGAGTAACGTGCAGATTGGCTTCCAGTGACGGCTGAGTTTCCGAGGGACAGCAGTTTCTCAACATGCAGACGCCCCACTGGCGTCCTGTCTTCGCCCTGGTGACACTAAGGGGGGGAGTGTGTCGAGGCCCTGGCTTTCACCGCCCAACGATGCCGATGGCATACAGAGTGTTAGGGAGATTCACAAAATAAAAGGGACAGGGGCTGCACATCTTTTGATTCAGTACTGGGAACAAATGGAGGGCAGGGAGCCCTCCGCCATACCGGGGGAAGGGAAGGAAGAGAAAAAAGAGCTGCAGGAACACCAGGGCAAAGGAAGAACACAACAAGATGGTAAACATGGGTCTGGAAAGAAAAGCAACTTGATGGACTGTAAATGACCTGCGTTTCCATTAAAGCGCAGGTCGCTGGATTGTAATACATAGAAAACACAATCCAGCTCTAAGCTGTTTGCAAAGGACACCCCTGAAGTGAGAAGGCAGGCTGAAAGTCAAGGGCGAAAGGGGGAGCCAGGCCCGCTGGCCCAGAGGGGCCGGTCTGACACCTGGCCACTGGTGCCCAGGTCGTGGAGAAACCCTATCTGGAGACAAGGAAGGTCACCGTGCAAGCATCAGAAGGGCACAGGGGTTTAAACGTCTACACTGAGTGAAATAGCTTGAAAACAGGGCTGAAAGCAGGCATGAAGAAGTGTATCAGGTTTCAACACGCCTTTCTCAGACCCCGCAGACAACCACGTCAAGAGACCAAAATGTGAGTAACAGAAATTAGCAAGCTTGGTGTAATGGACATAAACAGACTTTGCAAAACAGATGGGGTGGCACATGATTCCAAACACATGTGGAATGTCCATGCAGACTGACCACGTCCTAGCCTGTACAACAAGTCTACGCAGAAACAAATGCCAACCAGACCACAGCAGTTGGAAACTAACGGCAGGAGGAGAACCAGGAGACTTAGGTTTGGAAATTAAAACACACACCAACTCATGGTCAGAGAAGAAATCATAATAGAGGTTGGAAACCAGGAATGCGTAGAACTAAAAAATAAGGAAAGTGCGAAGTACCAGGACTGTGACTGCTAGACAGGGAGCCGGAGGCCATTGCATTCAATGAAGGTACATATCAGAAAACAGGCCTGAAGCTGGGGCGGTGGCCCACATCTGCGATCCCAGCAAATGTGGAGGCTGTGGGAGGAGGTTGGCAAGTGTGAGGCCAGCCTCGGGCAACTTAGCAAGACCTTATCTCAAACAAAACAAGACAAAACAAAACAAAAAAAGATCTGGGGACATAACTCTTCATAAAATGCCCCTGGGTTCAATTCCCAGCACAACAAAGAAAATAAGACTAAACATTTCAGGAAGTTAGCAAGAGAACAGAGTAAAGAAAACAAGAAAGGAAGCAAGCCATAAGTATATTCTGAAGAGAAAGAGGAGACTGTAGCTGAAAACGGACCCTGGAGTGACTGGGTACATCAACATGCTCTGGCAGAGCAGAACCTGAAGCAGAGGCACAAACCTTTAGTACCAGGAGTGACCGCAATTCCCAGAGATGAAACAGTACCGAGAGGACAGACGACTGCTAGTGACTTTGACCGCTGGGCTGATAACGATACTTTTCTGGTAAGATGGACCTTCCTGGCATTGACTTGAGAAGGAGAAGAAAGCAAAGGGCCTGACCTCCAAGGACGCTCGCCCACTAGTTCAGAGCCTCCGCCCAAGGACACGTGGACATCCCTCTGAGCGGTCAGGCCACCTGCCCAGCCTCCCGTCCTGCAGGCGGCCCGGCCCCCAGGCGGCCGTGCGCTAGCCCAGCGCTTCCTTGTCTCTCCCAGTGCGGCGTGCTGGAGAGGCCACATCCTGGCTCTGACCCCGTGCTTCCTCCTGCGCTCTGGCTCAGTGACTCTGTGGTCCCGGGACATAAACCCAGGGTGGGCTGCTTTCTGGAGTGCCTCAGCTGTAGCGCAGACAGACCCCGTGCAGAGCGCGCTGCACACCCAGGCAGCTGCCCAGAGCAGCAAGGGGGCTCCCAGCGGACCCTCGGCTTCTGGGCCCAGCTGCCTGTGAGTCACAAACCTGCATAGCGCAGCCCGCGTGCCTGCTCTTTGCCCAGATGCAGACAAGCGGAAACCAGTTACTGCCCACCTGCTTTTGCTCTTCCTCCTCACCTCCCTCCGCTCATCTATCTAATTTTAATAATGAAAAGAAAGTGCAGCAGAAAAAGGAGGAGAGCACACCAAGTTCTCAGGAAGAGAAAGCCAAGCGGGACCCCAAGCCTGGGCTCCCGGGGTCTCCACTCCCAGGAGGAGCGCAGGCCTAGAGGGGAACTTTCAACAGGAAAGAATGGACTCCGAGGGCCATCACCGCCCGAAGCTGCCTCCGCATCTGTTCTCTGCCTGTTCCAGTTAGGTGGAATTCAGGGAAAGGGCTTGAGAAACCCAGGGGAAATTCTCTGTAATCTTCCCTAATCGCGTCTCCTCAAGCTTTTCTGGGAAATATTTTCGCCGTGGCAGCTCACATGAAAGCCAGAAGAGACAAGTGGTGGAATTTAAGACCTCAACCATGGATGATCTGAGCAGGCAGGGCTGGGGACGAGCATAGTCTTTTCCCGTGTCCCCGGAAAGGATGTACAGGCCTGAGACAGAGCGGCCCAAGGATGACTCGAGTGACGATGACTAACTTACTAACTTCTCCTCAGTTTCCCTCTAGAATGGCAGCAAGATAAAAAGGCCTTTGTAAAGCTGGGCTATTAGGTTAGGGTGCAATCCACACGTAGAATCAGAGCCCGAGTGACACTGTGTGGAGTTCATCCCGTGCCCACGTGCTGAGTGTCCCCGAGTGCTGAACCTGGTTCTAGGCCAGAGATTCTGGACTGAATGCTGCCAGCCTTTACCTAAGAAAACAGGCAGGGCAAGCAAGAAACGGACATGTCCCAAAGTATCACTCCTTTTCTAAGTGAGGTTTTCTTTCTCTATTTAGTAAGTATGTATTAAACAACCTACTAAGTGCCAAGCACTGTTCTGAAAACTTGGGCTGTACCAGTGAACCAACACCTTCCACCCTGCCCTTGCTGAGTGCGTCACACTGGGGGGGGGGCAGCCAATGAGCCGATGTGAGCGGCGGGAGATCAGGGCGGCCTTGGCCCACAAAGCCCCCAGGGGCAGGAAGGAAGAGCCAACGCCCGGCTCCTGGCTGGTGAGGGCGGTACGATGGGCAGCGGAGTGGCCCCCACGCAGAAGGACCGGGATGGAGCCTGGGCCAGCAGGGTTACAGGGCTCTAGGACTCTGGCCGGGCACGGGGTCCCTGGTGACCGCAGGAGGCAGGGCAGGGCTGTCCCCTGACAGAGCTGGTGTAGTGCCGCCCTGAGCTCGGGTGACTCGGCCTCAGGAGGGATGTAAGACACAGACGTCCATGGTGGACGTGGTTGTGTCGGAGATGCCCACGGAACGCCGCTGGACATGAGGACATGGCTGGAGCGCAGCAGAGGGGCTGGCTGCAGACAGCGTGTTGGGGATCGGCCCAGAGGGGAGGTGGGGGCCCAGGTGGGTGTCCTGGGGAAGAGTGGGGGCGCCCCGGAGGGGGGAGGAAGAGGAGGCCATGGGACCGGCAAGTTCGTGGGCTGGGATGGGCGTGGGTTCCCGGGCCAGGGGGTGACACGAGGGCGGCTCCTCCCAAGAGTCTGGCTTCCGTGAGGGCAGAGCAGGGGCTGGTGACTGTGCAGCAGAGAGCGCTACAGGAAGAGGCCTGCCTGCTAGAGCACAAGGGGACACGGTGACAGGGCCTCCTGTTCCTCGAGGTGTCGCTGGGCTGTCTCCAGGCTGGCAGCAGGGACGCGCTGGCCAGCCCCCACCTACACCACGAGAGCCAGGCTGCCGGCCAGAGGTCAGCCCTTGTGCGTCGCCGAGGGAAGGCACGTGCTCATCTGAACTACTCTGACGGGTGGGGCAGTGGGGTGACGCCTGGCGAAGGCTCCTCCCAGAATGCGCTGCCTGCGGCTGTGGTGACCATGGACCACAGCTGCCCGACCAGCAAGATTCTGCTGGACTCTAGGATCCAATCAGAAGGGGGTTCAGCTGAAGCTCCATCTTTGAGGAGAAGCTGCAGCCGAGGTGGGTGAACAGGCACCGGCAAGGGCACCCAGCAGCCAGTGTAGACGCCATCTACAACGGAGAACAGGCACCTCTCTGAGTAGTCTAGACCCGAGGCCTGGAGGCCAAGCTCAAACCCCGTCTCATCCGCATCGGGAGTGACAGTGGTCCCAGGAGCAGAACTGGTGTGGGGCCCAATGACGACATCCTTACAGCCAGCCCCGAGAAGCAGGGAGGAGCTGCTGCTAAGGCGGGCCGCCTCGCCTCCAGGGGAGCCAGGGTGGCCAGGCTGTGACGCCACTCTCCTCTCCCTCTGCAGGACAGCAGCACCCCGCGAGGGAGCTCAGGGCGCAGGGGAGACAGTCTGCGATCCCTGAGGGGCTGCGCAGTGTGGTGTGGGGCTTGCTCCTGTTGATTACACAGGGGGCCTGGGGGCAGGACGGGGAGGCCAGCCCCGAGGGGCACATCGTATCGCCTGCATCCCAACCAGACTGAACAGCTGGGGGCTCTAGGCACGGGAGCTGCTCTTTCAGCTCTGAAAGGCGCCAGCAGGGATGTCCAGGCTGCACGGAGGGAGGGCAGCCAGGCACACGTGGGCGACTGCCCGAGCCTGTGGAGAGCCGCTGCCTGAGCGAGCACGCGTGCCTGTGAAAGGCTGGGTGTGCGCATGTGAGGGCACGAGTGTGCACGTGTGCAAGTGTGAGAGCACACGTGTGAGACTGGGAGTGTGTGCACACATGCGAGAGATAAGGGACAGACGGCAGACGGGCTCCGGCGGCAGGCTCTCAGAGCGACTCTCCCCTCGGCACAGCTGGTGTCTCTAACCTCAGGGCTTCCTGACACCCACACCTCTCCCAAAGCAGGACACCAGAGCTGGACTCCTGAGTGAGAACCCTCCCTTGGGGCCCAGTGAGGGGGTGACACAGAACCCTGAAATGCCAGGCGCACAGGGAGCTGGCCCCAACAGACGCCAGCCTCGGGGAGGGTCTCCTGCTCTGCAGGAAGCCCGGGGACCCTCGTTCCCACCCAGCTGCAGCTGGACCTTGGAGCAGGCCCCTGAGGCGGCCAACGGCGCCGCACCCCCTTCTCCAGCGCCTGTCTACCTACAGCCAGCGGCACCTCTTGGTGCTTTTCACAGCACCAGCGACAGCGAGACAACTGAAACCCGAGATTAGTCTATGGAACGGCTGCTGGGAGCGGCGCCGGCGCTGCAGGCTGAAGATCAAACGAGCCTCACAGGGCAGCGACGCACGGTGTGCCCCGCGCTCTGTCATCTGCCGTCTCCTCCGGCAGCCGAGTTCCCCGCAGGCCGCTGTGTCCACAGCTGGCTGCCCGGTGTGTGCGTGCCAAATCGTGCAACACACTGTATATCAATCCTCATCAAAGGCCACGGGGCAGAGGAACAGGGCTCAGTCCAACTTTGGTGCATTAAAGAGATTTTTAAAGAGCCTTCGATAAAACTAGTGCTTCCTGCCGTTTGATGTGTTTAAGTAAAAGAACATTTTCTTGGTAGAGAAGCAAATGCGTGAGGAAGCAAGAGCGGCCCCGGGTGAAAGCCAAGCTCTCCGCTGTTGTTTCAGAGCAACTAGCTGAGAATCGAAAAGCTTCAGTGCCTCTGGATGTACTGCGCACCAGCTGAGGACGGGGGACAACTGTTACAGGAAGAAAGGACAGCCGAGGCGCTCTGGATGTCTTAAGAGACACACTGGTGTTCCATCCAAGGGCACCGCTAACCCATCACCAGCGAAAGGGAGCACTCCACCTCTGACCCACCCAGGACCTGCACTGAAACAAACCCCGCTGACAGGGAGACTGCCAGGAGATGCGACTGGCGGATAGCCACCCATCCAGGCACCCTCGGCTGGTCACCGTGGGCCTGGGTGTGGTGGCAGCACACAACCCCCTGGGCGTCCTCAGTCAGGGGCCAGGCGACCTTCGCCCTTGGTACCATGTGTGTGGCCTAGACCCGGCCGAGCCAGGGCTGGCCACCTGCACCGCTGCTCTCATGCCACACGCCTGGGGTCTCACTCCCTGCCCCTACCGCTGTAGCACGACGCCACTCCTATGACCCTCTTGGGAGTGGCCTGGCAAGGAGCCGAGTGGGAGACATCGCAGCTGTCCCCGTGGCCCCTTGTGTGGTGGACATCACAGAGCTTGGTCACGCTCACCTGAGCTCACACTGGCCCCAGACGCCATCCTGCCATCCTGCTGCTCTGCAGCCTGGGTCTCAGCCCCACGAGTGGGACCTGCTCGAGTGACGTGTGACGTCAAAGGGAACACGTTGTGGCAATGGTGTGAGGACAGAGCCCCATGTCAGGTCATTGGAGACTGTCAGTCAACTGATCGTTCCTCTAGCGCTTGACTGGCGATGGTCCCATGTACCTCGTGCCCCATCCACCTCCTGTAGACCTTCGCCAGGTGCCGGGGGCCCCACGGACGGCTCGTGCGCAAAGGCAAATCACAGCGGGACGCACGGTTCTGCTTACGGGACTGGATGACCTGGCACATCCCTGTTTTCCCGGAGGCCCTGGGCCGAGCCGTGTGCGGTCTCCTTCACTGCTGGGCCCTGAGTGCTGCCCTGCTCACGTGGGGCCCTGGCACTGCACCCTCATCCCACAGTCTCCGCCTCCTGGTTCCACCCTTCTTCCCCACCCGTCTGTGGTCAGGGCCTACTCTCTGGGCCTCTCCAGCCCTGTTAAGAGGTCATGGCACGGGCCACTCCCCCACCAACCAGCGTGTGGCCCGCGTGCGTCCTCAGGCTGAGGCGCGCCAGGGAGACGCGGCCAGCCTTCTGAAGTGCGGGGTCCAGGCAGGTTCCTTCCCTGTCGCGCCTGTCTGCTTTGCGGTCCAGCCTCTGCACTCACTCTGTTGGGAGCCCGCTGTGATCATGGAGAGCTGCTCACAGCGGGCTCCTGATGACCCCGGAGCCCAGCCTTGGCGTTCTTCGCCATCCAGCTTTCCTCCCTTCCAGGCAGATCCACTCAACCCCACACCAGGTGCAGAGTGTGGCATCCACCTCCCTAAGCACCGGTTCCTGGCTCTGTGTGTCCCCAGGGCCTGCAGTCACTGTTCCTGGGCCTCCTGCAGTGGCTGTGTAGGGGAGCGGATGGTCCCACCTGCCAGCAGCCCTCGGCCTCCCACAGCCTCAGCTCAGGCACCACACGGCTGAGGGAAAAGCTCTGTCGCAGGGCTTTACCAAAGGCTGCCTCTCCCCACCTATGGAATGTTCCAAGGTATATGTGTGGGGCGGTTTGTACCCTGAGGCGATACTGTTGCATACTGGGCCCTGACCTCAGTTCAAGGGAGGAATCAGAGCATATCTCCAAAGGACACAGAGCCCCACCTCCACCGAGTCAGGGAGCGGAGCCCCCCACTGCCTCTAGGTATGGACCCTGCACCCCCTCGGCAAGGCGCCCTGTCTGGAGTGCCTGGAGCCTTGGGCATCGTGTGGTCACGTGATGTGGGCACTGGGCCCTGGCTCATTCCTAGGACCTATGCTGAGCACCTTCAGGGGCGTTGAGCTAGAGCTCTGTTGTGGGAATCGTAGGAGTTAGGGGCTGGGTGTGCACACCCACCTCTAAAAGGCCTCTGGACAGACTTAAGTTTGGGAAAACTCAACACAAAAGATGCACGTCCGTTCTGAGTCATGCTCTAGAGGCTCCTGGGGTTGAAGGTAACGGCCACCTGCCCGTGGCTGTGGCACCAGGAGCCCCGAGGGCAGGGAGCGAGCGCCGCCAAGCACTCAGTCTGGCTGAGCCTTGGGAGTTCCCTCTGAGCGGGCCCTTGGAGGAAGCTTCGAGGGCCAAGGCCTCTCCCTGACTGTCTCCTGGTGTCATCGGGGCACTGCACAGCCCTGACCCGGGGATCGGAAGGCAGATGGGGCTGCTGGGCGACGGGCCTTGGCCCAGCCTTGAGTGACCTGGCTGTGGGCGCAGGGATGCCACCCAAACCCACCGAGAGATTTCTAGAGAAACCGAGAGTCCACAGAGGGGAGTAGTGGAGGAAGCAAGGGCAAAGCCTTTCCATCTTAATATCCTCGCGGAGAGCGATATACTGCAGAGCCTGCGCCATCAGCTCAGAGCATGCTTTCTGCCAATCCTCGCTGCCGTCAGGATTTTGCCCAACTTACAACAGTCCTACTAGCTGGAGTGGGAAAGGGCATTCAGCCCCGAGCCGAGAGCTCGGTGCACAGGGCTCTCTGACTCCGCCCGTGATGAGAGCTCTTGGGCAGCCCCCGCACCTGGAGATGTGCACCAGCCCATGACGTCACGGGTCTCGTACCTCGTTTCCCAGCAGAGCAGAAACACATGCTTCGGAGGCGTCGCAGATGGCTGTCAGGTCGTGGCCTCCCTCAAGGGCCAGCACGATCCGGCCACCGGCCAGGCCCATCAGCTGCTTCGTCAGGTACCCGAAACCTGCGGCAGGAAGGGACTCGTGAGTGGACAGCAGGGTGGGCAGCAGGGTGGACAGCAGGTCGGGCTCCTGCCACCTCCCAGGAAGACCAGGGCTGGGATACCGCCATGCCTGACAGAGACCAGGTTTGGCTTAGTAATTCATGGAGGCATTTGGTTTGGGGTTTCCTTCTGATCTGTTGGAGGAGGCACACTACGGTTGCAGTGCTTTGATTTGATGGTGCAGCGGTTATCTTGTCGAGGGACAGGGTGGCCATTCCCACCTAGAAACCCTGCCCGCCTTCCGCTGCCCAGTGGGCCAGCTGCCTGGGCATCTAATGTGCTCTGTACTGCACAAGTGTGGACGTGAGCTCACATACCTGAAGGCTTGCCTACACTCAGGTCCGGCTGCCTGCTGTGACAGTGAGCTGGGGTGTTGCCACAGCACCCACTTCTGCAGAGAGCACCTGGTGGGTGTGACAATCGCACCCACGGCCAGGAGGGCTGGCAGGACCTAATAGACCAGTGGCCCTGATCCCGCACTGGTTGGCAGACCCGGCCCCACACCAGGCAGTATGCCCTGGCAGCTGCAGGGCACTGGCAGGCCCTGACTTCCAGAAGACTCCATTGTCTGTGCGATGGACACAATAACACGGGCTTCGAGGCTGCCGTGAGAGCGCTAGACAGAGCAGCTCAGAACACGGCAGGGCGTGCTGGGGCGTGTCGGGCCCTCCGCCCAGCTGCTTCATCAGCAACCAGGCCCCACAGCCCGGGCAGGCGGGCTTTGAGAGGCCTGCGCCAGAGTGCGGCCTGAGCGTCAGAGACTGGCTCTCTTCCTCGGCCATCTGTGCCGACGGAGGACAGGGAAGGATGGGCAGCTCACGGGGAGCTGGACCTCGAGGAACTCTCTAGCGTCGGCTTTCAGGGTCCCAAGAAGCTCTGGTCACACGAGAATCCCCAGGCGCCTTGAGGCTCCCAGGAGAGGCGGCCAAGTTCTGGGCACCTCACTCCACCCGCTTCTCTCTCCCATCAAGTGGGCGACATGAGAAAAGATAATGCAGAACAGAGCACGGGTCGGCTCTTGGTAGGAGTGGGGACTTGGCTCTCAGCTAGCTGTGCCCCAGCTGGTGAGGCACTGCCTCGTACGCTCATGGAGACTGGAGCTGGGGTCTGGCTGGTAGGAAGGAAGGGCGACCTCCCTGCTATTACCTGACATGCAGAACACAACGGGTCATAGAGTGAGCGCAGCCAGTCACGGCGCGGTGAAGGGACCTGTGCAGACCCACTTACACTTGGCAGAGAGGTTGTACCCGCCGAGGGGCGTGGGGTGGCCCTCCACGGCATCAAAGCCCGACGACACCAGCACCACGTCTGGGGCGAACTCGCTGGCGATGGGCATGACCACAGTTCTGCAAGACAGGAGGGGCGTGGCTGGGTCAGCTGAGACAGACAAGAGGACTGGGTGGTCACCAGACACAGGGCGCTCCTCGAAGCAGACAAATGCCCCCGAGTTCCTCGAAGCAGACAAATGCCCCCGAGTTCCTACGGTCAGTGGGCTGGAATCCGACAGCTCATGTATGGATTAGTAGGAAACCAACCCACATATGATCATGGTGTGTTTCGCTTCTTCAAAGCCCAAGTCGACAAGCCCCGGGATAAGTAAGTGCTTACGGACGCTGCGGCACAGGTGCCTCCTGGCCTGCTACTTTCTGTGCATCCTGGAGGCCATCAGTCCTCCTGCTGGCCCCTCCCCATCCCTCCTCTGCCTCCTAGGCCCCGCCCCACCTTCCTGCAGGTGGCAAGGACCGCCTGCTTTTCAGGGCTTTCACTCCACACAGGCGTGGCCCTGGTCCCAGTGCAGCCCTGGCTGCTGTGTGTGGCGGAGAGGGTGGAGTGCCTGGGCTTTTGTACTTCCTTCTTCTGAGGACATGGCCAGTCCCACAGCATCCTTCAGGGCAGTGTGGCACTGCCCTGAAGCCAATCAAAACAGCCTCAGCATCGGGCTGAGAAAGGGGCCCTTAAATGACATGGGTCTGTTGCTTGGGGGGCTCTGAGGCCATCATTCAAGCCCCAGGGCACACGACAGGTGACCGCAGGCCAAGGTCGGCCGACTCTTCCTGCCCAGAGCCCATAGTCTCAGCCAGGCCCGTTCGAGGCTGCCGGCCGTATGAACCCAGCTAGGCTGTGCGGGACCCTGTGAGAACCGAGGTGGTGGGCTGGGCCAGGGGCCGCTGGCTGCTGACCTCTGCTCCAGACCACACTGGGGAGGGTTCATGCACCCACCGGGGCTCTGTAACCAAAGCACGGTGGACTTTGCTGTTTCACACTGAACGAGACAATTAAATGAAGCACTGCCCTAGAGCACGTGCGTGTGCACGGGCGCTGTGTCAGCAATCCTGCCCTGCTGGCTGAAACAGGGATTCTTGTCTAGTCAGTGGCAGGGTGGGGGGAGAGCTTGGATGGAGAGCCTGGCACTGGCCTGGCTCCTCATCTTAATAAAGTACCGTCACGCCTCTGCGGCAGAGCGACGCAGCTTCGCCATGCTTCTGGTGTGGATTTTAAAGCCGAGACGGTTTTTCAATGAAAACCACAGGCGTTTTGTGCAGACACCGTGTCATTCACAAAGCACTTCCGCGGCCGCTTTGAAGCAAGGGCATGTGGCGGGCTTCGGCTCTCTACTTTGAAGTAGTGCTGAGCTATTTAATTTCTAATCCCCCCCTCCAAACAAAAAAGAGTCCTGTTAAAATCATCACTAAATGGAAGTTCATACCAGAAAGCCCCTGGATCTGTGCTTGGCAGAGTGGCACTGCTCTGAAGCCAATCAAAACAAAATGTAAAGGTGCCCCCGGGCTCGCTGGTGGGCATGGTGGCCAAGCGTGCCCACCAGCATGGCACCGTCGAGGCTGTGCCTACGTGCTCATTTTATTCCCCGGGACGTGGCTCCCTCTAGAAGGCACTTTGAAACACTTGCTAAAGCCAAGGCAGTCTGTGACTGCGCTGAATGCGAGGTGTGTGCTGGAGGCCTGCGTGGTACCAGGAAGGAGTGTCACCGGCTTCTCTGCACAGCCTCCCTGCTGCTTCCCAGACCTGCTGTCCCATCCAGAGCCTCCACACAGGAGGGAAAGGAGAGAACACCCCTACTTCACTGGTGCTCAAAGGCAATAAAGTCTACATAGGTGAGGGGTTCTCTCACCCCATCCCTTTAAAGTGTTTCTCTGGGGTCACCTCTGGCCTCGGCAGGGAAACTGAGGACAGAGGGGGTGGGCTGGGAGTTCCCCAAGGCAGCAAACCAACTGGGCAGACGTCTGAGGGGTGTGTCCTTAAGGTGCACTCCTGGTGCAGGAGGGGGCTAGGACCCACCAGCACCACCAAGCCCACCGGACCTGCCATGGCTGCTCTGGAGGTTCCGCTCAGACAGCACGGGGCTTCCTGTGAGAACCGCACATCTGGAGCAGTCGTCCATGAAGCTGGGCTTCTGCACATCTTCCCATGGCCTCACCCGGCCTGCTCCGAGAGCCTTCTCACCAACACGCCCTGGGCCCGAGCCATGGCCATCGACAGCCTTGAGGATGCGAGCCCGCACCAGGGATGCCAGGGTGCACCCACAAGCACAGCACATCCAGCAGAGCACTTGCCCCTGCAGGTCTCCCCGACAGCCCTGGCCTCCCCTGCTTGCCTGCCTGCCTGCCACGGGCACCTCTGCCAGAGAAGGTGCGAGAAGGCCAGGCCAGGGCTGGACACAGGCGGCCAGGACCCTTCCAGCCCAGGTCCTCTCTGCCCCCCCCCCCCCCCCCCCCCCCCCCCCCCCCCCCCCCCCCCCCCCCCCCCCCCCCCCCCCCCCCCCCCCCCCCCCCCCCCCCCCCCCCCCGCGCGCTGGGGACCGAGGCCAGGCTCTCCAGCTCAGCCTCTTCACTTTGCTTTCCCAGCTGACACCCTGGTGAGGTGTCCTCCTCTGGGAGGAGGACGCAGAGAAGGCTGAGGTCCTGTTGGCACTGCTACTGCCAAACCTCAGCCGAGCTTGTGCCGTCCCCTCCTAGCCAGCTGCTATCCCACAGTCGTGCCACAAAGGGCAGGCGCCCGGCTCTGCGCTTCTCATCCCCCTGACACCCGCACTCGCTCACCTCTGCCCTCCCGCTCAGGCACTTCCCGCTGGGCCTCAGAGCCCGCAGCCCCCCACTTCAGGGCACCTCTCCTCCCCTCCACAGGACTCCCACCCTTCAGCACCCCCTTCCAGACCGCGCAGAGGCGCAGTGCTGGGCATGCCCTGTGGAGGTGGCCTTTGCTGGGCCTGGGCTGCGTGTGAGGCCCCTCTGGCCTGGCCCCCGCCCACCCCACCTGCTGGGCCTAGTTAATGCGGCCGCCTTTCCTCCCCCGGCTCCAGCAGTTTCCTAACTCGACCCTGGACCGCTCCATCCCAGGATGAGTCCTTCAGACAGGCTGCCAGGTGACGGGCTCATCTGTCGGTCATCCCACAGGGCGTGCTGTCAAGGACAAAGGAGGTGGCGGTCTTCAGCTCTGCCTTCGGAGCTCGCCCCTTCCCCTATGCGCCTGCGTTAAGCTCATTCCTCCAAGGCTGCCTGGTCCCAGGTGGGCACCAGCCTCTCTACACAGACTGGACTCCACGCAGCCCTCCTGGCTGCCGCGGCCCTCTCAGCCTCCAGGGCCTTATCTGTTGTCTGGACCGCAGCGGGCCGGGCCAAGCAGGTCACCCCACGTTGGGGAAACCTGAGATTTATCAACCGAGATTTTTCTTCTAAAACACCACTTGGATGTCCTAATGGGGGCATGACAACCTTTAGAGAGCAAGCAGTCTGACGGTTGGGACCCAAGCTCTTCATCCAGTGAGAATGTAGCAGCATGACTACAGTCAGCCACCAAAATGTACCTTCGGTGAGCAGGACTGTGACACAACCCACGAGCGGCCGGCCGTCTCCACACCTGGTCCTGCCCTGGCTGACAGCTTAGAGACCCGTGGCCACTGCAGAGATTCCAGCCGCCAGGTCACAGTTCCCAGCTCCACTGGGTCTTTGACGGGCTTTACAGCAGCGCGTTACACCTGCCCCGTGGGCAGAGGTGACCTGGACTCGGCTCGCACCACTGAGGCTGGGCACCGTCCTGGCGGCAGGTAGAGGAGGGTTGAGAAGGCGCATCATTATCTGCGGCCGGCCCGCAGAGGCCTGCCTGTGCACGGCAGACTTCAAAGCCACGTCTGGCACCGGGACTGGTTTGAATTAAGGTCCCTTTTCTTCTACAGGTCTCCAAGCCCGAGGAGAAAGTGCCGGCCGCTTCTGGATTTCATTAGGGGCAATTTTCTTATCTTTTCTTCATCTGAGGCTTGATCCCCTGCAAATGCAACCTGGCAGGCGAGGGGTCTGAATAACAAGGTGCTGCCTTTGAGGCACGCATTGTCCCCAGGGACCCCAGAAGGGGGAGAGCAAAGAAGAAAGGGGAAGCCAGGCCCTGACCCTGCTCCTCCCATCTGATGCCCAGGGAACCATAAATTGTAAACTTCAAAGTGCTATTTTACATTAAAATCAATGAAAAAAACTCTGAAACAATTTTCCTTTTCAAAGCAGCGATTGAAGCTTTAAAAAGCCTGCTCGATAAGGTATCATCATCCACACACTTGGCAGGACGTTTAAACAGATGTCAAGGGCACTGGGGAAGAGCGCTCATCCGACAGCTAGGCAGGCGTGGCTTGCCAGGAGAGTCACATCACGGGGCCGAGCTGCCAGCGGACCTGGGCCGCGGCACCAGGGCTCAGCCTTCCACCCCACTAGGGCACCTCGGGCATGAAAAACACCACCAGGCAAGGGCTGCTCCGGAGAAGCCTGGCGGAAGGACTGACCTGAAGGAAGACAGGCCAGTTGGTGACGGCTGGTGCCCATCACCAGAAAGTCCCGCCCCCTAGCACCACTGCTTACCGCGTGGGCCCTCAGTCCAGACCAGCCTCCGCTCAGGCAGGGGCCCGCTACCAGGCAGCGGTGCCCTCTGTGTCTGGACGGTGTATCCAGAGCAGCCTTGTGAAGGAAGGCCAGGTCTCAGCAGGGAGGTGACAAAGTGACCAGTGGGGGCATGTGACCACCCCAGCTGAATGTCGGCTTTCGCAGCAGCAGACACGCAGGTGTGTGTAAAGTCCTCTTCAGCATGCGAGGTGGAATGGTGGTCAGAATTGCATTAGTGCTGATCGGGGTAGCAAGAAACACCACATTCAGACCAAGGGGCACAGAGGAAACAGTGCAGCTGTAGTCAGGCTGGTCTCCCGAGTGCTGGCTACCGCTCGCCAGCGAGACCAGTCCGCCCTGAGTAGCCCACCTGCCGCAGTGAGATGGATCTGCTACTTCTATGAACCTCTGCATGGCTGGGCCGTTACGCCACTAGACCCCAACCACTTTTCCAGCGGGAGCTGGAACCACAGTCCCTTTTCAAGACAAGCAAGTAGATGTTGAGAGGTGTCACGTGACTTGCCCAGGATCCCCACAGAAACGTGGCAGAATCTACATCAAAACTTTTCAGCTGTGTCCTTGTGCAGTTCCATCCACCAGAGACAGGCACACACCGCACACATGCATGCACATACATGTGTTCAAATCCGTAGAGATGTATGTCATATAGGCACACAGACATGTGTGTGGGAACAGACATACACAGGCACATGGACACCACCCGTGGAGCAGCACACACCATCAGGTGCACACGCACACCTACAGACACACGCCTGATTGGAGTGCCTTATGTGCACGTGGTCAGGACAGCAAGACCCTGGGGTTAGAGGCAGAGAGACGACCACCTGGGAGCTCAGCAGGGCTCCAGCCAGACTGAAGACCCTCAGGCCCAGCCGGCCAACACCCTTCCCACCAGGCCCAGAGCTGCACCTGGTGAGGTGCTCACCTGGAGCTGCCTCAGCGTGCCACAGCAGGCAGAAGCCTCTGTTTTAATAACTTATTTATTTTTTGGTACTGGGGATTGAACCCAGGGCCATTCTGCCTCTGAGATAAACCCTTTTTTATGAAATAGGGTCTCACCAAGTTGCTGAGGCTGGCTTTGAACTGGCAATCCTCCTGTCTTAGATAACCAGGAACTGGGATTACAGGTTATGAGCCACTGCGTCCCACCAGAAGGGTGGTTTAAAAACAACCTCACCGACCAGAACATCCACACTGCCAGGCCTTCCGCTCACACTCACAGGGAACTACTTCAGTCTACCGCCACGTGAGGACAGAAGCCAGCGCTGCGCTTCTAAACCACTGCCCTGCAGCTATGTCCCGAGCAAGGGAAGGGCAGAGGTGCACAGGGGCGACTGATGATGTATACATACATACATATATATATATATATGATATATGTATATATATATACACACACACACACACACATATATATATATATATATATGAAGGGAAAATAATTTATTTCCATTTTACATCGCCTTACAAAGGGTTTGTGGGGGAAAAATTAGGGAACGACGAAATCTTTAAGATTTGCCCCTTCATTTTTCACAGTGGATACACTTGGCACAGATGCCCTAGCCTCCACCTCCTTCGGTACAGTCAGATGAAAAGGCATTCCTGGACTTAGGTGAAGCACACGGGAAGTGAGGCCCGGGGTGCGGGCGGTCCCAGAGGCCATGCTTTGGCACTAACTGAGGACCAGAGCCCTTGAAGGCTGCAGCCCGCTGGTCCACAGACGAGGCTCAGAAGAGCCGAGCTCCAGGACTCACCTGAAGGCCGCCAGGTACTCCGTGTCTCCCATGGGGGGGTCGAGGCCGCCTGTGAAAGCCATGTTGACGTTGAAGCCCACGCCTGGCCCTGTGCCCACCTGTGGCCGGAGGAGAGAACTTGTCACAGACCCTTCAACAGGAATGCTGGCACAGGGGCACCTGGGCTCCCGGTGCGTGCGGGTGAGTGTGCAAAGCTGGATGACCACAGGCTGACAGGCTGGCGTCCACACAGAGCACTTTTCGCAGGACGCTGCAGACTCGAGGACCTGGTGGGTTCCTCGGAGGAACATTCTGAGGGCCTGCTGCTCTGTCTGCGCCGTGCGCCACACTCTGACAGGGCACACGGTGGTCTCTGGGCAGAGAACGTGTGTGAGGGGTTCTGTCACATCCCACTGCCTCTAGAGTAGTGAGGCCTGGAGAGGGAGGAAGCCTCTTCCGTACTCCAGGGCCCTCTGTCCAGAGGGAGAGGCCTCTGCTGCCCTGGGCCTGCCGTGCAGCGCCCGACAGGCGACAAGCCAGGGCCCACAGAGGAGCGGCCTTCTGGAGGAGAGAAGGCAGCTGCTCCGCTCATTCCTAAGGGCTTCGGTTTGCCCACATGGACCAGAAGCAGGGGTCTTTCATCCGTACTTGACAAAATCCAGCTTTGGGCGCACGCTCAGTGGACTCCCGCCCGACGCCTGCCTGGAATGACTGGGCTTAAGTGTGAAGCCCTGTCCTGTCGCGCGGGGTGGCAGCGGGAACACGGGACTCCAACCCTGCCACCTCCCCAAAGTCCCGTGCACCCAACTCACCTCGTCAGGCGCCCCGCTGCCCGGGAAGAAGTTGCCATCGTCGTAGCGGTGCAGGGACACGTAGAGGACGCTGGGGTCACTGTAGAAAGCCTGCTGGGTGCCGTTCCCGTGGTGCACATCCTGAGAGCGGGAGAGTCGGCTCAGGGCGGGCCTGGGCTCCAGAGCTGGCTTGCTGTGCCCGGGGTGAGGGCTCCCGTGCAGGGTGGGCAGGAGCCACGCAGAGCGGGGGGAGGGACACGAGGGCCGCAGTCTGCCTCTGCGGAGTATCTTTTTACCCTTTGCACCGCTGCACATTTCTGATTCTGGCAATGGGGATCACGGTGTGCCAGCCAGCCCTGGCGCGGTTTTCCAAACAGTCTTTTGATCAAGGTCTCGCGCCTACCTTGCCCGTGTGGCAAATGAGCCACTTCCTCAGGCTCCAGCGGGGAGGAGTGCACGGCTGCCTACTTATATGCACGTGTGAGGGGTCAGCTCTGCCAGGCAGGGCACGCGCATGAGACGGGCCCTGTGTGGCTGGGGTGACAGCGCTCACGTCCCCGTGCTGAAATGAGTCACACTTTCTCTTTGTCGTACTGGGGATTGAACCTGGGATATTCTACCTCTAAGCTACACCCTGGACCTATTTTACTTTTTATTTAGGGACTAAGTTGCTGAGGGCCTTGCTTAAGTTGCTAAGGCTGGCCTCAAACCTGCGACCTCCTGCCCCAGCCTCCCAAGTACTGGGAATGCAGGCGGGCGCCACTCACCCAGTCCACGATGAGGATCTTGCTCACACTCAGTCTCTGCTGCAGCAGCCTGGCTGCGACCGCCACGGAGTTGAAGTAGCAGAAGCCCCTGCAGAAGGTGGCGGGACAAAGGGATGCACCGGTTGTTCTACCTGCGCACTGCCTTGCAGAACCATCTAGAGTCCCGTGAGACTCCAGGAGGGGTCTGGGGAAGGTCATTCCCTGATTCAGTAGCCAGGAACCTCAACTGATGGTGATGTTGGCCAACACAGATGTAGACACACACAGACACATCATACATACATATGCACACACACCACAGATCCACATATAGTGTATGTGAATACCATGGATACACACAGATGCGTACACGCGGTGGATACAAACATCACACAGATATATAGACACACAACAGACACACACCACACAGATATACACAGACACACAGGCAAGCAAACACATACGCACACACACATCAGACACACACCACACACAGGCATCATGTGTACACACACACACCACAGATATACACAGACACACAGGCAAGCAAACAAATACGCACACACCAATGTATACACACCACACAAATATACGTGCACACGTATCAGACACACACCACCCACAGGTATCATGTGTACACACACACACAGATATACACAGACACACAGGCAAGCAAATACGTACACACAACAAACATACGTGCACACACATGCAAACACATGTGCACACATATCAGACACACACAGGCATCATGTGTACACACACACACTACACAGATATACACAGACACACAGGCAAGCAAACAAATACGCACACACCAATGTATACATACCACACAAATATACATGCACACATCAGACACACACCACAGACAGGCATCATGTGTACATACACACACCACACAGATATACACACAGGCAAGCAAACAAATATGCACACACAACAAACATACGTGCACACACATGCAAACACGTGTGCACACACATACACAAAATACACATGCACACACACTTTATATACATGCCACACACAGAAATGCACAGGCACACATACATGGATACATATACATACACACCACAGATATAAATCACATACATATGCACACACATAAATACACATATACCACATACACATATATAGACACACCACACATACCCTACGGATAGACACACATGTACACAGAGACACATAAACACAAGGGCACTACAGACACAGCACACATACCAAATCCAGACACACCGAGCTATGTATCTATACACTGCACAGACCACATTACATGAAACACACATGCATACAGACACACGCAGACACACACACACCACACACAGACAGTCTCCTGCTTGGAGGTTTCCAATGCTCCCATGGTAAGAAAATCCGTGTCACCTGTGCTGCTGTCCTTCCTCCCCCTCCTGCCCCCAGAGCACATCATAGACCTGAACGAGAGCTCGCAGGCCTTGGTGCTCACAGCACGGGCGCCCACTGCAGCTGCTCATGCTTATCTTCCTGTGTTCTAGGACACATGGTAGTGCTACCTATCGCTCCAGCAGTTAGCTGTAACTAGAGAGTACTACACAAAAGACCAAGGTAAAGCCACGCCCTCCCGTGCACAAGAGAGGGGTTCCCTCCCACCCCCACCCAGGCCCCGGGGCTGGCTCCTCCCTGGCAGGGGACTGCTCTGCCCCCCTAGGCACATCCAGGGCCACCTCGGCCTGGCCTCACCTCACCTGCCCCGCCATAGGACCTGCCACAGCGGCTCTGCCTCTGAGCTCCCAGTGCTCTTTAGGGAAGGTCCCTGGGCCCCCAAGATGGCTTCCCGCCCCAGGCAGCACGAGCACTTGGCACACAGCCAGGTGGGCCTGCCCTTGCCATGCCGCTGCTGTTGTCAGCTCTTAGGCCTGGGATGAGCCATACTCCACACTTGGACCTTCACCCTTGCAGGGGCCGTGACCTCGGGCTGCGGCCTCCTTAGCGCCCTCTAGGAGATACACATGAAATGACCTGCAGACCAACCCAGCGCTTTAAACCACAGGCGCCTGTTACTCGATCAGCGCACACAAGCTTCCAAGTGTGACAACAGTCTGGCTCCCGGAGATCTCTGTGGGCCAGCTCCGAGGGCCTTTCCTCTCTTTCCTGTCACCTTCCTGTCCTCATCGTGCTCACAGCATCCCCACAGCCCAGGCGGCGTGTGGAAGGTAGACGCAGTGCCACCCAGGTGCCCGCCCACCCCTGCTGCTGCGCCTACTCACATGGGCGTGCTCTCCTCTGCGTGGTGTCCTGGAGGGCGGACCACAGCAAAGCCGTTCTACAGAGGATACGGGGCAGGCAGGTGGGAGAGAGCGAAAAAAGACAGCGTTATAGTCACCAGGAAATCCTTGCACGCCACTATCAGCAGACTCAGAATCTACAGGAAGATGAGGACCCTCGCAGCTTCCTGGCCACACCGACCAAGGGTGCGACACATGGCGGATGGCGACAGGCCTGGAGTTCATCAGCGCTCCCAGGGCAGCTAGGCGCGAGCGTAAGAGGTGAGCTTGCCCTGGCCTCCTGTCTCCAATGGGCGGCTGGCGAGGCTTGCAGCCACGTGAGGGAGCCCCGGCCTGGGTGGAAGGGCCAGGTGCTCTCTCGGCTCCACTGTCGGTGACCAGGAGCCGCGGAGGGGAGGGCTCGGCTCTGCTCACGCAGGTCGCTGTGGGCGGCTTTATGGCATGCATCTGCCCTTGCTGCAGGATAGCATACAACCCACCCCACAGGAGTGCTCAAGGCAGGTGTCCGTGCGGCTGACGTCACCTCCCCAGCATTCAGGCTCAGGAGCACCATCTGCAAGCCACTCCGAATAAAGAGGCTCACATGGACGCCTCCTGGTCTCATCAGCAACAGGAAGCGGCGTGGTCAGCTCTGTAATATCGAAGCCTCAAAACGGGCCGCCAACCATTGCTGACTATGCCGGGGGCCGAGAGCTGCAGTGGTCGAAAGTCCAACTCTCTGGTAGATCTGCCCTCCAACGCTCCGAGCTGCACACAGCAGCACAAGGGCTTCACTGTTCCCGCACCTGCATCCTACGCAGCGGCCCTGGGCCTGTGTCTGCAGCGATCCTAAAGCCCCATCGGCCCTTTGCACAACAATCACAGCTCCACAGCGGTGCCACAGCACCGGAGGGCTCAGTGCTGGCACCCTGGCAGTGAGCGGCACCAGCCCTCAGGCAGGCGCGTTTCTCAAGAACGTCCCTGATGAAGAGGTATAAATTCATCAGGAAGTCTCCACCTTCATGCACAGGACTTGTAACATCAGTGCAGAGTTGAGAAGGAAGAAAAGAGTTCTTCTGTTGGCCCTGGTGTGGCCTGTCCCCAGGGAAGCCCTGAGCAGCTGGCCCAGTGGCGGCTGAGCCAGGCCCTTGCTCAGGTTCAGCCATTTTTCTTGCAAGAAGGACAAAGACAAGCTATAGGTGTTTCAACTTGGGTAAATCTAAGACAATTCTCAGAAATGGAAAAATTGGGCCTGTCAACTTAAAGGGAAACAGCAGAAAGTAGTTGTCAGTGATAAAAATCTGAGCTTTCAAGTGGAAACTACAAGTTTTGAGAACTTGGCCACTGTGAGCTTGACAACTCTTCCTGAACTTGAAAAACTTTCCAGATGAGATGGGTGGTGGTAGAAATGGTCTCAAAATATTAGGGATTATTATTGTTATTTTTTTGTGGCATTGGGTATTGAGTCCAGAGGCATTCTATCTCTGAGCTCTACCCACTGGCTATATTTTATTTTGAAACAGGTTTTACTGAGTTGCTGAGAGTCTTGCTAAGTTACTGAGGCTGGCCTCGAACTTGCAATCCTCCTGTTTCAGCCTTGACTCGGGATTACAGGCCTGTGATACACCATGCCCAGGCAATTTAGTGATCCTTGGGGTAAACTATAATCTGCCAGGATCTGGGAATCTAACTTCAGACGAGGATGCACTGTTAGGAAACCTCCCACACAGGTATATGTCTGGGCAGCCAGCGAGGAAGCCACCTCGGGTTTAACTTGACAGGGGGACAAGGCCTGGGTGTGGTGTCAGAGAGGCCACAGTATCTAACAGCCCGCTGGACCGCTTCTGCCTTCCCCAGCACACAGTGGGTGAGGCAAGCTTTCCCATCTATTCCAGAGTTATGACAGACAGATCAGCACAAGGTGGGCGTGAATCCAGCCGCTAACCTGACATTACTGACCCTGAAAAATTGATGAATATTTAAAAAACTTCTCAGCTTTAAACTGCAACGTGGCCAATAGTAATGGGGCAGGTGGTGTAAACAGAAGCTCTGGACTGTCAAGAGTATAAAGGGTACCAAGGTCGCCTCCGAGACTCTCCCACCTACACCGCGTCACACGTGGGACGGGAGCTGCTTCCCTGGGCTCAGTCCCCTCCACGCCTGATACGGGAGGAGTAATGGCGGCAGGCTGTAGGCTGTGCCCCTGCCCTCCACACGCTCACTCCTCTGGAGCCCAGATGTGGCAGCCCCGACTGACCTTCAGCTCCCCGGTGGCCACCTTGAACACCAGCTCCACCACGCAGCCCACGGCGAGGCGGGCCGCCCCGGATGAGTGCACCTCGTTCCATATGGTGTCGCTGTCCACCTGAGGAAAGAGTGCTCTGCAGTGAGCCCGAGCCACCGCCATCACCGTCACCGCCACCAACACTCGGGGGAACTGTGGGGCCCTGTGCCCGGGAGCCCAGACCCCCTAGGGCCTCAGGTCTGCGCTCCTTCAGGGCAGCCCCAGCCCACAGCCGGCTAGCTCCTGCGCTGAGACAAACCCAGATGCACTAAACAAAAACAGCGCCCGTGCTCATCCTCTCAGCTGCTCTAAGGGGCAGGGAGCTCAAGTCAGTGTGCCGAGGTTGCTGAGCGCCCCTCCCCCGCAGTTAGAAGATGAAATTTAAGAAGAATCAGAATGAGTAGACTCCTCCAATTATGGCTTTATTTTGTGCTACATTTAATTGGAAACTATCAGTGAGAGTAACTGGATGGGACCCGGGTGGAGGAGCGGGGAGAACCACCAGGCTCGGCCCCAGGTGACAGGAGTCGGCCCTGCCGGTGGCTTCCATTTCCAGAGGCAAACAATTTGTGCATCAAATTAGAAGGGCCTGGCTAACGGGAGGGAAGAGACCGACAGCCGTGTCTGGAGACAAGTCCCCTGCAGAACCTGGGCTGGGCCGGAGGGAGGCACCAGCTTCCTCGGGGTTGGCCCGGGCCCCCAGCGGCTGTCCGTCCAGCGTGTCCCTCATGCATGGCCTGGCCCTCCTGTGTATTTAACTTCAACTCGAAGTTGGCCAGGCCCCTAGCGGGCCTCCTCAAAGTGACCTTTGGGCACCGAGTACTTTGGGCTCTGGAACGTGTGTAACCTGTGCTGCCCCCTCCATCCCTAGCCAGGCCTGGCAGGCTCCTGCCACCAAGGCCATGGCCGGCTGACTGACACTGGTCACTGGGGAGGGACAGATCTCTCTCCGGACAGCAGGAGGCTTCGTTGTCAAAGCAGGACTTACAACGCCTTCACTGGGGAGCAGATATGCCAAAGGAGTGTGCGAGCCAGGGTGGCCCATTTCAAAGACCAGAACACTGGGCGCCTTAAGGAATTTCCAAATGTCAAACGAGTGTTCTTCATCTCGCGGCCCTGCTCCAAAACAGAGCTCCAACTTCAGTGTTAAATAATACTGTACTGTTGCTCATTGAAGTGCCATTCAAATAGCACTGTTGTGGCTGGTTACTTCCGCTGGAGAATAGACTAAGATTTGGGTGGTGGCCCAGGAGGGACTCCACCAGCTGCTCCATCCCGCTAGGGACAGCATCTGGGCAGGCCAGGACAAGGCTGCGCCGTGAGGCCAAGGCGACTCTGATTATTTCCCTTCAAAATGTGAGGCTTCCGGACTAAGCAAAGGCAGCAGAGAGGGGCTGGTGGCTGGTGGGCGTGCTGTGCGCTGTTAAACAGCGTGCAACCCCTGGCTGCCATTGTCCCCAAAGAAGCTGACTAGACCCTCCTGCAGGTCCAGGCCTATGGCTTTCAGCTCAGCAGTCCTGGAGGGCCAGCCGGGAGGCAAGGCCGCTGGCTGAGCTCCAGTGCCGCTGAGGGATGGTCCTGCTTAGAGCAGGGTAGCAATCAAAGCACTCGGGCAAGCAAGGGAGCTAAGGGAAGGAGCAAATGGCTCACTGTGTTTTCAATGTAAAGACAAAAACAAGACAGGTGGAGGGGAAGCGTGCAGGAGGATTCTCATGGAGAACTTCAGGGAGATGTAAAACAGGTAACTTTGCAGCGTCAAGTTCAGGGTGAGCCTAGCGTTTTAGGAGGCTCACAGGAACCCCAGGCACCCACAGGCAGGGGACAAGCCAATCAGAGTCACAGGACAACTCAAGGATGCCAACTCCTCGCCAATTTGAAACTTGTAACAACGAGGAGGTGAGCAAATCAGAAGTTCCTTTTATTTAGTTTGAGAAAAGGTCAAAACAATTAAGAACCTATATTTAACAGAGGTAAGGAAGGGTCAATTTTAAGCTTGCAAGGTACCATTACACGACTTCAATGCTAATTTCAGCCGGCTTTCAGGAAGGGCTGTCCCACCCCTTGTTGCCTGCTTTCTCAGCCTGACTGAGCCCCAGGTCCCCCATGCTTTGGCTCCTCCGGGGAGGGGGGGGGACTTGCTCTGGAGGAGACACAGAGGGACCAGAGCGGTGCAGCTGTCTCTGTGACCTGCCAGGTCCCCCAGGAGCCCGGCGGGCACTGCACACCTTCTAGTCTGTCTACAGGGTCAGATGAACAACATGGGCAGAAAGGCAAGCCCAAGATTCTGTGGCCCGCACATTCCTCTGGCTGCGGACAGGCCTCTGTTTGCATCTGTGTCCGCTGCATTTCTGCAGGCAGATGTGAGGTGCAGTCTGGGCAGCCTGCTGTGCTTCAGATCAGGATTTCATAATCAGGAGGAGGCTGCCTGAGCTTACCCTCTCCCCTCCAGCTTGCATTTAGCTTTCATTTGCAAATTATAAATTCTGCCTTGCACAGGCCTGCTGGCTGCAGGGCAGTGCAAATCCAAATCTTTTCAAGTCTGGCCAAAAATTTGTCCCAAATTAAGAGATTGCAGCCTATTTACAATACAAAATAAAATAACTCTAGGAGGGCTGAGTGGTGGCATGAATACATGCCCTTTATTCTCCTTCTGACGGGATAATTTTCAAAGCAGTGATTTCTGTAAAGACTCAGGAAGAAAACAATTTTGTTTCATTTCCATAACAGAATCCAGACCTGGAGCTTCGCCCTGCAATCTGTGACTGCATGCATGCGAGGTGCAGGTTCAGCAGCGGGAGCACTGCTCTGCCTGGCCTCTGAGCTGTGGAACCAGGATGGTTGGCAGACGAGCCAGGAGGCTCCGCCTCATCTGTAAGTTAGGGGTAGCTCTCTCGGGCATTGCCCTCATCCCTGCTTCATCCGAGAGCTCGGGAGCTGGGGGTGGGGGGTGGGGGGAGGCTCTGACTGCAGAGGCTGGTCTGCCCTGTGCAGACGGAGGCAGAGGCCCAGGCGGGGTCTTCGGCCATCGCTGTGCTCCTGCTGTCCTCCGAGTGTCTAGATCACCACACTGTCTGCTCATAGAAGCAGCTAGTGCAGCCCGTGCAGCTTTGCCTGAAGCTTCGGGTTGGAAAAGGCACAGCATGTGCACTTCCTGCCCTGGGCACCCCTGCAAACCAATGGCCGTGAGCACAGGGCTGCCGTGGACCCAGGAGACGGGCCCCATGTCTCAGAGCAGCAGCCCTGTGTGCCAGGTGGCCTTCCCAGAGAAAGGTGCCCAAGTCCAGCGATCAAAATGCTCCCAGTGCCTTTGAAGCCACACGTGGGCACCCGGCCCGGCAGGCCCTGCTTATGGAAAACACCTGGCAGCAATTTCCCACTCAGAGGAAAGCGAAGCAGCGATTTCTGTGACCGCCGGGACTCTAAGAACAAACAGGACATTATTTACACATTAAAGAAATACTTACCCCGACACCACCACAAGGAAGTCTGACAAACACGGAGGTCAGGGAGCCTGTGGGGAGAGGGAGAGGTCAGAGGGCCCTGGGAACACTTGCTCCTCAGAGGGCACGCCGCGCCCCGGGACCTGCGCAGGTCAAAGGGCAGCGCCCCCAGCAGTATCGTGCCCGTGAGCACAACGTGGAATCTCTACACCCTCACCCACGCTTCAGGGATGGTGCGGGAGGAGGGGGCATCCCCAGCCATGTCTGCAGCAAAACCTGGTTCCGAGACTCTGATCCTGCCTCCCAAGGAGTGCACTGTCAGGTCCTGGCACCAGTTCCTGGTCGTAGGTCTGGAGGCCCCAGTAGGCCTCTCTGGCTACGAAGCAGTGACTGGGTCTTTGAGACACTGAAGGTCCTTCAGGAGTGTGACCACAGGGGCCCTCCCATCACAGAGGTGGCCAGCATGCCTGACCATGAAACCTCAGCCCCGGAGCACTGGTGTGGTCCACACAGGCGAGGACAGCAACTCCTTGTCATCTGTGACGGCACCAAAGACCTGGGTAGCTGGCACAGAGAAGCAGCTCAGGAGACATGGATGGCCGCCATCTCCTGCAAGCGTCCCAAGCCAGGCCCCTAGGGAAGGCCAGTGCACAGAACTTGTGGCCTGGCTGCTCGGCCACAAGCTGAGGCTCAGCTGTCCACTGCGCTGCGGAATGATGGTGCCCACATCTTGAGGCTGGGATGCCTGCCACGCCAGTGGGTTAGGGCAGTGGGTGGTGGCACCAGGAAGGGCTCAAGGACCCCAGGCATCTCTGGGGGAAAGTTAAGAACGGTTCTCACCCACGGGAGAAAGTGGCCAGCTGCGGGCGAGGAGTCCACTCAGACCCCCAGCGCTCCCTTTGAGCAGCAGCGCCCGCGGGCTCTGGAGGGGCCTGGCTGTGTCCACAGGTGCAGGCTTGTGCAAACTGCTCAGCACTCCCAGCTGAGCCTCCAGGAGCAGCAGCGTGGGCCAGGTTTTGCCCTGCATCTCTCAAGCTCAGGCCGCCCGGGCAAAAACACTGCTGTGGCCTCTCCCTGCCTGACATCTACAAGGCCAGTCTTTGGGTTCTCCCTGGATTGCTTCTTGCCACCCTCGCTGCCCTCCTCCTGCCTGGATCTGGGGTTCCCAGGCTCGGCCCCCGACTCCACACATGAACATGGATTGAGAACAGTATCGGTGAACATGTCTAGCTGGAGCCACGCGGCCACCTCCCAGCGGCAGTGAGTGGCTCTGCAAAGGGCTGGGCTGGCCACACTGGGGAGCCAGAGGGGGATCCTGAGCAGGGTCAGAGCCTTCACAGGGAGCGGGGATGGGGTCCAGGAGGTCGGGGCTGGCGGAAGGAGGCAGCAGCTCAGGCCTCAGGCCGCGCTGACCTGCTTGCTGCCCAGGTCTTGTAGTGGCCACCTAAAGATCTGGCTCACGGACGGAAGCCACAGTGGCAGAGCGAGGTGACAAGGGGCCAGGGGCTAGAGTAGCTCTTCCCTTGGCACTCCTAGCACAAGGGCAATGCAAGCCCTGTGGAAGCCAGGAGCTCTGCTTCAGTACTTGTACATGTGAATGTACACGTGAGTGTGCAGTGCTCAGGGCTCCGTGAGAAACTGCATTTCTCTTTCAAATCACAGCCAACAATGTCTATATTAAAATCATAAATTATCTAAGCATTCTGATCTTGCGCATTATCCAGCAAGTAAAGATAAAAGGTACCATATGATGTATAAAACACGGAAGCCACAGGACGGTGGGGGAAGGCCCTGCGTGTCCTCCGGCACCAGCTGCCTCCAGAGGCCTGCTCCCGCACGCGCTCGGCTGGCGGCCGTGTCTGCAGCTGGCTCCGGCCCCTGTGGCTTGGAGACACAAACTTTCGGTCCTGCGGCATTCAGGACCACCACTCGTGCACTCCCAGCGGGCTGGCAGGCAGGCGGGCATTTCCAGGTCCCAGTCCTGCTCCTCCGCAGAGGCGGGCCTTCCTGAGCACACCTGCTTGCTGGCGAGGGCCCTGCAGATGCTCCCTGCTCCGCAGCTGGACCAGGGCCAGGCTCCTCGACTTCCAGAATGTGGCAGCGTGCTGCTTCTGCAATTCATTCCTGTCATGCTTGCTTGCATCCTGACATGTCATGTCAGCGAACTACACAGGGGCCTTTGCACAGGGCTCAGAGATCTATGGATTCGTTCAGGAGAGGTAGGAAAGTCACATGGTAGTGTTTAAACACCTAGTTAGGGTTAATAGCTCCGAGATGCCTCTAATCCTGTGCCTGAACTACTTAGATTGGCGACGGTGAATTCCTTGGTCAAGACAACTGATAGATCTGAACAGCGAGGGTGGTGGACGAGGCATCTCCTGTGACACAAACAGACTTCAAGCTGCAAAGCTGGGCAGGAAAGGACAGGATGCAGAAGGATCCAGCATCTCAGTGATGGACTCCACGTATACATGGCCACAAGGGTTCAGAACGCAACAGAACGCTGAATGCACTCAAATGGCTGCTGGGGGCGGGGGCGGGACCAGCTACGAGCACGTGGGAAGAGCCCCTCAACAAAGAACCCAAAAGCTCCAGAGGGGACCTGAGGGGCCAGACTGGCCCTGAGCTGAAGACCAGGCCGCTGGGTGCCGAGCAGTCTGGGCGAGCGAGCTCTGAGCCCCGGCACGCATGCACCTTCCCTGTTCCCAGAGGTCGTTTCTCTCTCCTGTTCTGACAATCTGTTTAAGCCTGCTTTGAAACTGGCTCAAGAACCTGAACTAGCCCCACTGGTGAGTTATGCCCACCTTCACCTCTGATTGGAATCTGTCCTCTGCCCCGCTGAGTCTCGCAGGTTTGAAAATCTGGCGTGCCCAGGGCCCATGGCAGCGGGCTGAGCCACGGCAGGCCCCTTGGGGAGGGAGGAGGCGGGGCACTGCGCTCTGGGGCAGGCAGGGAGAGCGGTGCATCCAGGTTGCGGGCACCGCCCGGGGCACGCTGCAGTCTGCGGAGCAGCAGGGGGGCAAAGGCTCTGTCCTGTTCACACAGGGGACGCTCCTGGGCTGCAGAGCACGCTGACAGTAGGGGTGCCACTTAGGAGGCAGCAGTCCACCCGGCAGGGCCTGGGAGCCCCGAGGGTGTGTCTTGCTGCTCTGTTCCTGCTTGGAGTCCATCATGAGCACGTCAGCCGTGCTCCTGGGTCACTCCACATGCTTGTTCAAGACTGCAGGCTCTGCGCTGGCCATGTGATGCTCCCTGCAGCCATTGTCCCCCGGGGCCTTGGCCCTACCTTGGAGCCATCTGCGTCAGTGCATTTGTCTGAGGAATGTCATCCCTCCCTGCTGCACACTCTCCCCCACCCCCAGGACGAGGGCCTGGGCACCTGACCACCCCCGCACAGCTTGAGCGCACGGCTGTCCTTTGAGGGACAGGAGTCTAGATGGTGAAGGGGTGTCATGATATATACACAGCCTGCATCATTAAGCAGCTGTGACTGTGGGAGATGGCACGGCAACCCTTCCCCCCACCCTCCCCACGGCTGGTCAACGGTTCCTACGCTTCTGCTTCTGATTCTACCTTTCACGTGTCCCTGAGCCAGGAGGGCTGAACTAGGAAAACGGAGTCGAGTACAAAGGATAAAAACGTCTCTGTGGCGCACGGTTCCCGGGAGTCCTGGCCACATTCCGGCAACAGCCGGCCAGGGTTCCAAATGTCCCTCGGGATGGGCCTTGCACATGGCAAGGGTGGGGAGCAGGCTTTTCCTCCGAGCCCCTGGGCTGACATGCAGGACTTGCGGGTGGAGCGTGGACAGCTGGGGCTGGAAGGCAGGGCAGGAGCTGCATGGCCGGGATGGGCGAAGGCCCAGGAGAGCCTGGGATGGCAGTGGCGCCGACCAGCAGATGCGGCGTTTCAGGATGACACCTGCATGGCTGGCTCTTGGCTGCTCTGGCTGCTTCCACAGGTGAACACAGCCATCTTCTGGCCCGCCCCGTGCTGCCTCTGGGCTGGGCCTCCTGCCTTGGTGGCAGCTTCTCCCTTGATTTCCTTTCACTTGGCAAAGCACGAATGCTCCAGAGGCACAATTCCCGATCCTGAAGACCCGAGGCCTGTGTTGACGCCTGCTCACCTGGCGGGTGGCTGGGGAATACCCGCACCCCACCACTCCCTCTGCCCTCAGTGGCTCCTCAAGCGCTGTAGTCGGGAACGGGGGTGCATCCTGACTGCTGCTCCATGGCCGCCTCTTCCTGGGCACCGGGGTGCCCTCCCCCCTGCTCCCCTCCAGGACAGACCGTAGCCTCTCCTCCAGCCGGGGCCTCTGCCGTGTGACCAGGCTTTGGATTCTCACATTCTGTGCTTGCTTGTGGTGCAGAGATGTGGAATCTTACCTCCTGAAGGGCACTAAGGACAGCCTGGTCCCCAGCTCCCTCGTTCCCCACACTCTCGGTCTACCACAGCTCGACCCCTGGTCACCTGCTGTAAGGACAGCCTGGTCCCCAGCTCCCTCGTTCCCCACACTCTCGGTCTACCACAGCTCGACCCCTGGTCACCTGCTGCTGGCTGAGTGTGGGGCCACGGCTCGCGGCGCTGGGTGTACAGGGGGCTTGGGAACTGTGAGCCAGCGCCCGGGGTCTTCCCCCCCGCCACTGTCCTGTGGGCTCGCCGCGTCCCTGTGGAGGGGGGGCCCCTGTGTCGGCCAGTAGAGGACTGGCGTGGGCCCCGCCCAGGGTGCCAGCTGTGCTGTTTCTGCTTGGGACCTTGGAGTTGGAGGTCCTGCCACTGGGGTCAGAGGCGGTCAGCCCGTCAGTTCCTGGCCTGTGCGCCTCCCAGCCCCGGGTCTCTGTGGTGGCCGCTTTTGCCAGTGGGGCCTGTGGGGCGAGTGGGTGGCGCCTGTCCCCAGCCATGGCTCAGGAGCCACTTTCTTGCCTGCTAGGGCGGGGCCGTGCACCCAGCTCCCCACCTCCAGGGCCCTGTGCAGGCCTGCTTTCTGACACAACTGGTTGTGCGGGTTTGAAAACCCGACCACAGGCCAGTGGTCTCGGGCAGTAGCGTGACCGACCCCCTTGGACCATGGTCCACACGTGTCTATGCTTTCCCAGGCAGGGACAGCGCCCGCAGGGCATCTGCTACAGAAGGCGCCCCAGGGAGCAGAGGGGAGGAGCAGATGGGAGAACAGAGGAGTGGGCGAATCAGTGAACGGAAAAACCAGTGGGAGGACGAGATGGGGGGGGGTCAGTGAATGAATGAATGAGTGGGAGGACCAATGAGGGAGGGAGGAGTCAGTGAATGAATGAATGGATGAGTGGGCGGACCAGTGAGGTGAAGGAATGAGTGAACAAAGGAGTGAGTGGGAGGACCAGTGAGTGCACAAGCCAGGGAATGAATGAATGAGTGAATGAATGAGTGGGCGGACCAATGAGTGCAGAAGCCAGGGAATGAATGAGCGGGAGGACCAATGAGTGCACAGGCCAGGGAATGAATGAGCGGGAGGACCAGTGAGTGCACAAGCCAGGGAATGAATGGATGAGCGGGAGGACCAGCGAGGAGTGAGCCAGTCACAAGTGAGAGGACAAGAAAGCAGTGCGCGAGTCAGTGAGTGAGTGTGGGAAGAGGTGAGGGCAGCCAGAGAGTGAGGGCGAGCACCCCGGGTTTGGTCTGCCCTCTGCAGTCCCCATGCGACACCCAGGAAACCAGTGGCCGGGCTCGCACCCAGGGAGAGGGTGGTGTGGCTCCTTTCCTAGGGCCGGGACTGCTGGGAAGGAAGCTGGCGCGGGTGACTGTCCTGCTTTCCGGTGGCTGGAGGCTGGGGACGAGGGGGTCCCGGGAGCCCCCGCAGCCCTGGCCCCAGGTCTGTGGTCCATACTCAGGGGCCCCTGGGCTGCCTGCTAGGGCCAAGGACGAGCAGTCTCGGCCTGCATGTGGGACAGGGCGGGGGCCGGGCAGCACGCAGGGGTCAAGTCCTCCTGAGCAGCCTCCGGGGTCACACTGCCGCTCAAGGTCACCCTCCTCCCCAACACGCTTGCTGAGGCTGGAGCCTGCGATTTCCACTACAGCCCTTGGTCTTGCGGCCTGGGAGGGGATGGCAGGAAAGGGCTCTTCTGCCCTGGGTGCCCGAGGAGAGCCAGGGTGACACCCACGGCGGGAGGTAAGGAAGGTCGTGAAGTACCTAGAAGTTTCTTACTGTCCAGCTTCTGCCTGTTGAGGGGGTTGGTGCCGTAGAGGAGCGCGTGGGCCTCCGAGTGCACGGTCTGCAGCTCCTCCAGCGTGGCCTTCCGCCCGCGGACACACTGCGGGGACAGAACGGAGAGCATGCTCACCCACCCGCCGGTGCACTGGCCCCAAGGGAAGCTCTGGAAGTGAGCAGCACGTGACTGCAAACATCACCCGGCACGGTACCTTACAAATATTGTAGAGGGCTTGCATTTTAATTATAGCTTTGAAAAACATTTAGAAAGGTAATTCCAGCCTTCAACATGTCACCTTCACTGTCACACAAGAGATCTGGCAAGAGATCGTCACTGTGTTTCCCAGCCGCCAGGGCCTGCTCTTAAAACACCGGCGCCACCTCGCAGAGCTCGCCCTCGGGGAGCCGGGTCCCCCATCCCAGCGCCCTCCTCAGCTGCACAGGCGGGCGTGCGGCAGGCCGGGGTCTGGACAAGCCTCAGGCTGTGATCTGAGAGGCCTGCATCTCAGAGAGACTCCTAGGCTATTTCCAGATTCCCCCAGAAATTAACAGAAAGATTACTGCTTCTCAGTTTAGCTATTTGCTTAATTTTCAAAAAGAACGGTGGCTTGAGGCTGAAGGTAGAGGCGGACGTTTCTTTTGGAAGTGGGCCCTGAGGGCCAGGCTAGCGCAGGAGCCAGCCTCACTGGTGCCTGCAGTGCTGGCCCGCATCTGTTTTCCCGGGGCGGGAGCAGGGATCTGACTCTCCCGGAGGCTCACCTGGGCCTTGCACTGCAGGGGGAGGGAGGGAGCCGTGCGGCCTCCCTGTGGTCACAGCATGGACCTTGGGTAAGGTCTGAGGTTTAGTCAGACCAAGGAAGAACTTCTCAAGTGGAGGCTGGATGAGCCCAACAGGAAGAGTAAAGATACCCAGAACAGAGAAGACAGGACCCAGTAAATTAAAGCTTCGGGGTATGAGGGCCTCACACCTGGCCTGCGTGTGCTTAGAGAGACCTTCCTGGGACCCCGTTCCAAGAGTCCCAGGGCCCCCTTTGCTGGGGCGTGGCTCCCACATTTCCGCCCCCGCTCTAAGCCCTGGGCCAATGAGGGAGCCTGCAGCAGAGTGGGCAGAGGGTGCCTGCAGGTCTGCGGCAGGAGGAAGGCCTGACCGCGGCCTGATTTCTGCAGTACCTGCCCTCCGTCCGCCCTCTCCGTGCCTTCCTCTCCCTCCTGGCAGCCATGCTGGGGGCAGGCCGGTCCCCAGTGCTTCTGCTCCTCCTGGGTGGCCCAGCCCCGTTGCCCCAGCCCTCTTCTCCCTGCCTGCTCCGCTGTCCTCACGGCCTGACCCCTGGGCACCCTCTGCCGGCCCTCACTTCCCTCTCCACTGGGCCCAGCCCCCTGGCGGGCGAAAGGGGATCGGGAGGTCTAGGCCCTGCTGCTCGGAGGGTTTGCATTCCGACCTGGTTCCCATTTGATTCCTGGCCAGGCAACAATTTCTGAACCCCCTGGCCTAAGAGTGCCCTCCTGGGAGGGGAGCCGACTGGGAGGGGCTGAGAAGGCAGGCAGGGTGCCTTGGGGAGTCCCTGCGCATCGCAGCCTGCCTGGCCAGGATGGGGATGCTCCTCCCAGCCCTTCTGCTGGGCGATGCTGCCCCCTAGTGGCACGGCTATGGGCCAGGTCCCAGAGGCAGGGATCCAGGGCCTCACCCGACCTGCTCATCACCCTCCTCCCCAGAGGGCTGCGGCCTGCGTTACCCCGCCCCAACCTCAATTCCCAAGAACACAGGGAGAGAGGTGGACGGCCTTCTCTAGTCTGGTGGGCATCTGGAGTGGGGTGGGCCCCACCTGGTGGGCATTCCAGGGAAATCCTGGGAGCCGGGCACTGCCAGCTCCGCTGCACAGATGCAGCAGGAGGCCTGCCCGAGGCCACAGCTCCTGGCTAGAGCGTCTCTCTGCCTGCAACACAATGGGCCTGCCACAGGACCCTGTGATGCTCAGCATGTGGGCGAGGGCACCGCTGGGCCCCCTTGGGGAGGGCTCGGAAGGAAGCAGGCACCTCAACGTGTTACTGGGCCCTCTAGGCGGCGCCACTAGGTGTGGGTTGGGTGCTGGGCCCCATCCGCAGTGGGCAGCCTTCCCGTCTGAGGTCAAGCTCAGCCATCACCTGGGCTAGGCAGCCAGGCAAGCTGAGGGTCGGCCGGAGACGCAGCGTCACTGAGGCCTTCCCACAGGGCTCCACAGGGCAGAGGGGACTGTGTGTGGAACCGGCTGTCAAGCAGAGGGCCTGGGCTGCAGCACGCTCTGCACATTAGCAATGACTGTGGGATTTGACCTCTGAGGAAACCCCAAGGCCCCAGGCTCTCCCCATGCCCTCGGGACTCTTTGAAATATTAAAGTGGGAGAACTGATTTGAGTGAAGTCAACAGGTCTGCTCTGAGCCATGCTCCAAGTTCCCCGGGGGCCTCTGGGTCCTGCCCTCGCTGCAGGGCCTCATGGGAAGCCAGCTGCACACCTGGGCGGTTGGAGAGCATGCTGGGAAGAGACCGAAGGGAGCCAGGACGCTGTGCGAGGCCAGCAGGGGCTTGGTGGTGTAGAAGAGGCAGCAGAGGTGGCTCCTAGGCAGGCTGCCGGGCAGCTGGCCTCCCAGGGTTCCGGTGCTGGAAGCCTAGCCCCGGTGTGGCCGTACTGAGTGGGTGGGGCCTTTAAGAGGTGGGCCTAGGGGGTCATCAGGTCACCCGGGCTCTGCCTCCTGGGGGTTGACCTGCCGCCCCTTCCGCAGGCTCTCCTCCCGTTTCTCCACTGTGTTGTGACACAGGCAGGGGATCCTCACCAGATGCTGGTGCCATGCTGTGTGGGCTTCCCAACTACCAGAACTGTGAGCCAGACAAACCTCTTTTCTTTACAAAGTCCTGGGCCTCAGGGATTCTGCTATAGCAACAGAGAACACACTGAGACAGCATCTCAGCAGGAGGCCTGCTGTGCTTGCACAGTGCTGTTGATGGTCCTGGAAAACATGTTGCCCCCACAGAGACTTGGCCTGCTAGGGCCCCTGTGGTCCCGAGTGAGAACATCATGGGACACCACGCACCAAGCTGGCCCTTGGCGGCACCCTGCCCCCGGGGCCCCACCCTACCTCGCACTTGCTGCGGAGGCCCGTCTCCTGCAGGCGGGACCAGATGCTTTGGATCCTCCCGGCGTGCTCGGGGTGGCTGTTGGTGTTCCCACAGGCACACTGGTGCTTCAGCATCAGCGTATCGTACACGAGGCCTGGAGGGAGGCAGAGGCAGGTGAGGTTAGAGGCGCTACCCAGGCCGCAGCACGGGTCCTCTAGGAGGGGATGGAGGCTAGGGACCCTTTCACCCCAAGCCCTCCTGCAGCCAGGCCAGAGGACATGGAGGAGCGCAGAGGCGAGGCTGTGCGGGTGGGCTGGCCCTGCACATGGCTCCCAGCCCAGCCGGGGCCCGGGCCCGGGAGGAGTGCAGCCTGTGGCAGGGAAGGAGCTACTCAGGAAAGGCGGGAAGAGGACCCTGGGGATCGGGTCGCAGCACTCTGGGCCTTGTGCTGCAGACAGCCAAGCTGACCTACAGGACAGACAAGAGACTGCGTCTTTTAAGGTCCAGTCTACATGGTCACAGCCTGACCTCTGCATCAAATACGCTGCGCTGGGAGCTGTCCAAGGTACCCAAGCATCAAGAGTAGCACTGGAGTCCTGCCATCAGAAACTTCCAGAGTAGTGGGGGCACGCTCACACGCATACACAGATCTATGTAAAATGATAGCGCGCGGTGCGCACACACACACGTACACTAGACTGCACTACTACCGCCTCACAGCTGGGAAAAGCACAGCGCAGAGCCCATCGCTGCACTCTGCACGGACGGGACGGTGAAGCCGTCACATGGCACACGGCATAGCAGACCCCTCCGTCCATCTGCAGTTTAGTTCAAACTCCTAGCTAATCACCTTGTTGTTTTACAGGGAACACACACTGACTTATCAAATAGTAGAGACAAACCAGGAAAGGGCATTGCTAAGGGGGGTACCCAGAAGTCTCTTCTGGCCAGCCACGGGGGCACCGTTTGGTGCCAGAGCTGTCCCTGTGGTTGACCTGATGGGGACTCCCTCATCTTTTTTTAAGGACACAGTAGTCGAGTTGATGGCCAAGGGGCCACCTGGCTTGTTTTGTGACTATCTGCAATTTTCTTTTGAAAAGCAGCGTTTTAATCTCTGCCTAATTACTACTGAAGTGTGTCTCTGAATATGAAGTCTCCTTCTAAGACCTGAGAAAAGGAACTGAGCCGTATCTGCAGTGTGCTGAAAAGCGGGACAGCTTACGAGGCTCGTGAGGGGTGGGGCCAATCTGCCTGTCCCAGGCCCCAGGCAGCTGCAGGCCCAGGCTGTGTGGGCACTGTGGCCCCTGCGGAGCCCCCCGGCCTCTGGGGCCTTTCAGGCCAGGGCAAAGACGCCTGCCAGCGAGCTGCCTTCTGTCTCCCGGGTGGGACAGGCAGGATGAGATGACATAGGACAGACAGCGGGGGACTGTCACCTCCCAGTGCCTCCTCTATACCAGGGCCGTAGTCAGCTGGGCTTTGAGGTCAAGGTCACTGCCGTCAACTTGGTTCCGGGGGAGTAAGTAGAAAGGAGAAGTCTGCTCTTGCTAGCAACCAAGGGCAGAAGGCAGGGGCGTCCCCAGAGGGCGCACACTGGCACCAGGTGGGAGCTGCTCTGTAGGAGGTCATGTTCCTTGGGTGACAGCCTAGGACAGCCCCCAGAGTAACAGAAGTGGCTGTGGTCCCCAGCTGAGCGTGGCCTCTGCTCTGTAGGGCCACTGGCCGCTTCCCCTGGATGGGGCCCTGGCTTGTGCGCTCCAACTGCTGACAGCTCCCTCGGCTCCTCGGTGAGCCCCTGGCCCCGGCCCCGCTCCGCCCTGAGAGAAGATGTGTCTTACCTGTGGTGAACCTTGGCTTGGCGGGGGGCTCCTGGACAGACACGGGGAAGGTGGCGGATGCCGGGGAGGACTGTGCCCGGGACAGGGGCCTGTGGCCGCCGAAGGACACGGGTATGCCGGCAGCCTCCATGGACGCCTGGTAGTTCCTCAGCTGGTGGATGCGCTGCTGCTCCAGCAGGAGGGCTTGCTGTGGGGAGGGAGAAGGGGCGTCTGTGGCTGGAGGGCAACCCCTCAACTGGGCCGCAGCCAGGTCGCCGCCTTCCCTGTGCGTGACTGCTGTGTGGTCGGAGCAGCCCTGCCCTCAGGGACTCCAGTCCATGGGAGCTCCTCCTCACCTCCTGCTAAGGGCCCAGGTGGAGGGCAACAGGCGGCCCGGCCAGCGCAGGGGCCCGGGGGCGGGGGGGGGGGGCTTCTTAGGCAGGGTCTGAGCTGCAGGAGCCACCAGGGCAACGGTGGGACGTCGAACCTCAGCTGGGGGCACCGAGGCTCACTCTGGCCACATGGCAGCTATAGGCCATGAGCACACACCATCACCCCAGCAGCTCCCGCAGGTCTTGTTCTGATCTGTGCGCCGAACTTGGGCAAGAAGCAGATCACAGATGCAGAAGGGCTAGCTGCACCCCATTCACACCCCTGTGCTCCCCCACTAGCCTCCCACTGTCCCGGAGGACCAGCCCTCGGGGCTCTGGACAGAAATGGAGGGGCACCTGCTGCCCACTGTCCCGTGTCTCCCCAGGGAAGCCACAGGCTTCCTTTGCTTGTCTGCACTGTTAGCCCCACCGCACTTCGTAAGACAGGGTTAGCGCATGGGGCGCGCATCAAATGGCCCCAGGAATAGACAGGCCACTTCTGACAGAGAAGCAGCAGCAGCTCTGGAGATCTGGCTGCTGGAGGCGGAATGCGTGGCCTGCCCCGACTGAGCTGCCATGGAGAAACTACTGATCCTGGTCCTGCAGCCACCAGCCCTGATGCTCCAGGGAACAAGGCCTTAGGTCTGTTTACTGTGCACCTAACATTTCAGACAAGAAGGAAAGTGAGCAGCTTCTATGTCAAGGTTGTTCTGTTGTCCCTGCACCCCAAGGTGCTGGGGAGGCGAGGAAGGAGGTCAAAGAGGAGCTTGGCTGGGCAGTGTCTTGGGGTCCGGCAGGCAGCACCCAGACAGGAGCTGCACGGGGAGGGTGTGATCAGCCCCACCACTCTGGCCTCCACGGCTTCTGCCCCGCTTATCAAGAACAGCAACCTCCCTGGGGCAACCTGATTTCTAAAACAGGGTTTCCAACTTGCTGGCCAACTAGCCTAAGTGTTCTGTTGACTTGGCAGTTTTATTTTTTACTGGAAATTAATAAGCTGTTCACTGGACTTCCTCATCAGTGTCTTGTGAATTTGGCTATGTGTCAGTGCACTGGTCTCTTCCTGGCTCTGGGTAGGTAGGCAAATCATGCTCTTTCTGTAAGGCTGGTCACGAGCACCTTCCTGACCACAAAAGGTTCTAGCCCCCAATCAGACCCTGACTACCTTTTTGATTAACAATTCCATCTCCTTCTCCTGGCTTAATGGTTACGGCCAATCTTACTAACACCTGGCTTTGGTGTTAATCTACAGCCTACAGACCTGAAAGAAAACTCTCCCTGAAGGATGTGGGGCTCTGTTTGCTGGAGAGAGGGTCTATGGATAAGTATCAGTATATGTGGGTATTATGCTACTGATAAATAGAAACACATCAGCCTCCCACGGGGACAGACAGGCAGGGCCCCGGACAGCGGGCTGTCCATGCTTCACAGAGGACACTGAACACGACAGCGGGTGGCCGTCCAGTGCACACCAGCCGATTCTCCCGGCCCCACACCTGTCTGAAGAGCAGCTCCTGCTCGGTGGGCGGGTGCTGGCCTGGCTCCGCCTCCCGCGCAGGCTCCACCTCCTCGTCGCTCTCAATGGGTTCCTGCTTCACCTGCACACCCCCAAGCGGGTGCACGTCCTTCTGCCCTGGGAGCCGGTCCAGGTAGGGCTCATCCAGCAGGGCCTGGTGCTCGCGGAGCTCCTCCTCCGTCTCCTCAGGGTGGCTCTCAGGCTGCCGGGCTGGCTCGCTGGGCTTGGGCATGATCTGCAAAGCAGAAGGAACAGACGACTCAGGAGAGGCCGCAGAGCTGGAAAGGCCCTCTCTGCTCTGCGCTCGGGGGCTGTGGAGGCCCCAGCGTGTGCTGACGTCCTGATCCAAGCCAGCAGGCGCCACACAACCTGGACCTGGGTGCTGTGCGCGGTGCAGAGGAAACAGTGCGCTGTGTCCTGACCTGGAAGTGAGTCAGACTGGCATCTGGCGTGTACAAAGTGCCTCTTGAGGGCCAGGCACAGAGAGGCTTGAAGCAAGGTGCAGGTGTGCATGCGGTGTGCAGGGAGAGGCCAATGCCAGCTGCACAGCAGCAGCTGTCAGAAGAAACATTGCCAACCTGCCACCTGGCGGGACACACTGGTGAGTGGGCAGGGGTGCTCAGAAGAGGAGACGGGGAAGGGCCTGATGCAGAAGTGCTCAGATGAAACTAATGAACTACTTTCTCTTCTGTAAACTATGGCATAAAACCCCTAGGGTCCCCAAGACCCAAACCTAAAGGCCCTGGACACGCAGTGTGTGCTAGCCATGATGCTGGTGGTTCTGTGACAAGAAGCATGAGCCACGTATCCCAGGCCTGGGATCTTCCCCAGGGAACCGCGTTGCTAGGGGGAAGGGAGCTCTCCTCTGATCTGCCTGCTTCCAGGAGGAAACTGAGTCATAAGTCACAGGTGTTCGTGTTTCAGAGTCCTTACGAACTCATTTGCGGAGTGTCTCTCCACACCGTGAGGAGCCGGCTTGTGCCACCCTGGCTTGGGCTTCATCTGCTGTCCCGGAGCCCTATCTAGCGAGAGGCCCCTGGGTGGACAGCACACGAGCAGCAACGCGACCTGGTGCGTTCTCTCCAGAGCCCAGTGCTGCTCTGCTGTAAGAAAGCACTAGAGATTGTAGACCGACCGGGCTGTGGCTGAGCTTAGGGCTCATGTGACAAGGTCATCCTGACTGGACACATCTTCACCTCTAACCCCGAGGCAACCATTCCCCGGGAGAGGTGGCATGGGAGTGAGCGAGCAGGGAAGACCGCACGTGTGGCCAGCACCAGGGTCAGAGGGCAAGCCAGAAAGCAGAAGAAACAGGCAGACAGCTCGGCTTGCTAGGGACCCTGGGGAAAGCTGAAGTCACAGGCAGAGAGCAGGAGTGGGGACTAGGGAGCACGGTCATGGGAGGAGTGGGGACTAGGGAGCACGGTCATGGGAGGAGTGGGGACTAGGGAGCCACGGTCACGGGGTGCAGACGTCTCTTACAGGGTGGGCATGTTCTGGGGAACTGAGGCACAGCATGGTGACTGAGATGTCACTCGCAAAGACCCTAGGTGGCCTCGCCACGCACATGTAGTAGGGCGGCTCTGCGGGGTCCTGGGTACACTGTCAACCAGCTTGACTGGAGGCACAGCACGCACTGTCAAGTCATCACACTAGACACCACGTCAGTTTCAAAGAAACAGCTTCCTGACGGGCTTCCCACGCTGGCTTTCCAGCGGCATCTTCCTCCACGCTTGGGGACTCGAGGTTACCTCTAGTTGCCAGCCCATCTTCCTCCTGCGTACCCCGCACCCAAGCCCCGGTCCAGCAGGGCCTGAGCTGGCCGGTGACAGGGCAGGGGAATGGTGGTGTGCGGGAGGATCGCGGAGACTGGGCCTACAGCTCAGTGCTGCAGGGGGACGGCAGGAGACAGAGGACTCGAAGTGCCCGGGGATGCTCCCCAGGAAGGTGGCCCAGGATGGCTGCAGTGGAAGTCACGACAGAAGGAGGAGAGGCTGCCAGGACGGTGTGACGACAGCTGGGATGGGTCTGGGAGCAGCCGTGGGCCCAGACCAAGGGGCAGGAGCCGAGACCCAGGCCATGGGGCCGAGGACAGGGGATGGGGGCGTGGGCCACAGAGCTAAGGGCAGGGGAGGGGGCCTGGACCATGGGGCTAAAAGCAGGGGACAGGGGCTCCGACCACAGGGCTGAGGACAGGGGGTGGGGGCCTGGGCCACAGAGCTAAGGGCAGGGGAGGGGGCCTGGACCATGGGGCTAAGAACATGCGGGTATGGACTGGGGGCCTAGATCACGCGGCTAAGGGTATGGGCTGGGGGCCTGGGTCACAGGGCTAAGAACATGGGGGGGGCCCAGACCATGGGGCTAAGGACAGGGGACCACGGGGCTAAGGACAGGGGCCGGGGGCCTGGGCCACGGGGCTAAGGACGGGGGCCGGGGGCCTGGGCCACGGGGCTAAAGACGGGGGACGGGGGCCTGGACTCCAGGCTCAGGTCGGTCATGGGTTGGGGCAGGGACCACAGGGCGCAGGGCATGAGATGGGGGCCTGGAGGACTGCACACAGCGGAAGCGCCAGGCCCCGGGTGGAGAGGGGCAGGAGGCGTGAGGTGCGGAGCCTGGCTGCCAGGCTGCCATGAATAGAGCCACGAGTAGTCTGCCGAGAAAGTGGGGTCTGAGCCTGGGGCTGGGATACAGATGAGGATTCGGGGAAGTACTATCAGGAAGTGGTGAGCAGGTGGGGCAGGGCGGAAGAGCACAGAGCACGGAGGAGAACAGAGGCTGGAGGTGCTAACACTGAAGGGACCGGCGAGAGGCAGGTGGAGGCGCCAGCGACCACCCAAGGGCACCCTGCTGGCTGGCCCATCCCAGAGGTGATCTGCAAATGAGCCTGCTCCCTTTAGGAACCCAGGGCCACTGTAGAGACCCCTCTGGGGGCTCAGCGAGGGGCGGCAGCCCCGCAGTGCACGCTGAACCTGGTCCCTGCTCGGGGACCAGCCTTCCTAACACAAGCCACGCTATGACCACACGAGGTTATAATGGGATTTGGAAGGGCGGCTGGGGAGGCCTGCTTGGTGCGTGGACTCGCTCTGCTCCTGTTCTCTTCCAACATTGTCTTCAAGTTTCACACTTAAGGAAAAATGTCCGCATGGCATAAGAAGACCCCAAGTGCCTTCGCTGTCCATCGAGAGGCCAGCTGGCACGTGCAGACCGAGGTGGGCCCGTCGTCCTGTGAGCTGTGAGGTCACCAAGCACGGCGCACACAGAGGCTCACCATGTGTCCCCCGCTGGCTGCTCACCTAAGGTCCCCTGATGTGTCCACTGATGACAGTTCCAGGGCCCCTCGGTCCTTCATGAGCTAAGATTCTGTGGTGTCCCACACCGCAGAATGCCCGACCTGGACAGGGGCTACGTGTGCGCAATGGCCGTGGGCCGGCGCTCGCAGGAAACACGAAGGGTGTGCTTAGTGTGATGGGTGACCTCGTGTCCTCTGCAAGCGCCTTCTCCACGGGGAGGGCGCCTCTACTCCATGAACCACGCTAGGAAGGCCAAGCACTGGCTACGAACCGGCTTCTCCATTCATTTCCTACCGATTCCACACATGGCGGCGTTCCCACAGCCGGGTGGGCTCCTGGTTTCCTTTTCCTACGTCGGCCTAGGCATGTGGCTGAAGACCAGGCTATGAGTGTTGTCTCTCCCGTAATCTGAGGCCACCTAGGTGGGGCTCAGCAACTTGAGGGAGCGGGTGGGCTCGCAGGAAGCTCTAGGCTGGGGAGGTGTGGAAGACCACCAGGCCGGCGACACCTCTGCCCTGGGAGGGAGGCAGGCAGAGGACCACAGCGGTGGGGGCACTGACGGTCCCTCAGCAGTGCCATTCCCAGCCTCCTCCGGCGCAGAGGAGTCACAACGCCGGGGACTACGCAAAGGACTCCTGGAGGCCCGGGCACACGCTCCCTGGGGGCCACGGGCAGCTGCTAGGACACGCTTCACATCCTAGGTGCAGGGAGGCCCAAGGGGGTGCCTCCTGCAGTGTGCCCGGGAGCAATGTCGCCATGGCAGCGTGGCTGCCCATGTCAGAGCCCTGTCCGTGAGGCAGAGCAGGCCCACTAACCCCCAGTGCCAGGCCCAGGCCCAGCTGGCTCAGCACTGACGCAGTCTCTGGTGCAGCCAGCCCTCCTGGGCCACGGTCCCAGACAAGGCCGGTCTTTCTTTACCCTCCACTTTGAAATTCAGCTCTGCTTCTCCCTGGCCAAGCTATGGCTAGGGCCTCAACACAGAGCTGGCTTAGGAGCTGGAGCTGGCTGTAGGCGGTGGGATGGCAGAGGCCAGAAAGGAGGCAGCGGCAACCTCACCAACACTTCATCTCACGGATCCAGAGCCCTTTGGACATCAGGAGACTCTGTTATCAACAGAGGAACTTCCATATTTGGAACAATAAATTTTTAAGATAGACTGGAGTTCAGGGCCAAAACCACACTGGCAAAGACGCCAGTGTTTAAAAATTCTTGGACATACTCATATGAGACCATCTCAATGAGTCCAAGTTTTCAGCTGATGTGAACACAGCCACCTCCGCAGCGTGCAGTCCAATCCTTCAGTTGCCGGGGTCCAGTACTGCGGGCGCACACCCATCGCTGCAAGAATCACCTTGGACTCCTGTGCTGGAGAAGCCTGCAGAGACCTGCTTTTTTGTGTGTGCGGTACTGGGGATGGAACCTAGGGGCAGTCTACCTCCGAGCTACACCCCAGCCCTATTTTTCAATTCTTTATTTTGAAACAAGGTCTCACTAAGTTGCAGAGGACCTCACTAAGTAGCTGAGGCTGGCCTCGAATCCGTATCCTCCGGTCTCAGCCTCCCAAGTACTGGGATTGTAAGTGTGCGCCACCACGCCTGGCTAGACACCTGCTTTGGACAGAAGCACAGTCATTTCCCCCAAGCACAACTCTGTACCTTACATGGCCAGCCTTAGTAAGAGGGTCCAGACACAGCAAGAGAGCAGCTCCCTGCGAGGGCCGAGCTGCACTGACGGTGGACAGCCTGCATTCCACGGAGCACCTTCCCTCTGCACACCCTATTGAGCAGACTGCACGCAGGACGTGGCACTAACACGGAGGCTAACGCCCGCCGGGAGCACGACGACCGCCCCAGCCCTGGGGTGGAAGTGCGGGAAGGCCAAACAGGGCCATCCTCCTCCTGGCTGTGGACCCCAGAAAAATCAGAGTGCCGGGAACAAGACAGGAGGACCGGTTGGCCTTTCTCAGTCAGTGATGTCTTTGAGGCATTAGCACCTAAAACAAGACTCCGCTGCCACCCCCACTGCGCCAGACGGGGAGGAGATGGCACAGCTCCAAGCTGTGCGGGGCCCTCGGGAGTGAGCCTGGGGAGTGGGCCTGCAGAGCGAGGTCCTCGCAGACCAGGCCAGGAACACCTGTGCAAAACAGTGCTAGAAAGAGCGCTGTCTTCCTGGGGGGCCAGGGAAACACTGTACAAACGTTTCAATCAGCTGTCATTTGTGACGGTAAATCAATCATGTAGCAAACCCAGGGAGATTATCCCTTTCCAACTCACTCCTGAAGAACATGCCACATGTGAATGGGTGTTTCCTGTCTTCCTCAAACCTCCTACCCTATCACTCAGACGGTGACATGATGAAATTAATCAGTTAAGCTGGCATCAGAAAGAGGCACCTGGGAGTGCAGCTGCTTGGCAGCTACCTGTCTCGCCCCGCGAGGGCCTGTGCTGTCAGTGACAGGATTCCTGACACTCAGCACCATCGGGCATGAGGGCCCATGGGCCGAGGAGGCCGGGGAGGGGTGCTGAGCCGTGACGGCCGGGCACAAGAGCCTGGGCGTGGCCTGTGCGGGGAATCTGGTCTGGGGCAGCTGCTCTCCAGGAGCAAGGTGCCCACTTTAGGCACCCACGGAGACCTTGGAACATAGTCCACTGTGGATAAGAGGTGACTACAGTAACTCATAAAACGGACACTTTTAAGTCATATAAATGAGTAGCTTCGGGCACACTCACACAGTCGTGCAACCATCACTTACAGTCTAATTGGAGAACGTGTTCATCAGTCAGCCCTAAGGAGAAATGCTGCACCCCTTGCCAGCCGGCCCAACCAGCGTTCTGAACGACTACTGTCTCCACGGTGCCTGCTCTGGGTGTTTCACAGCGTGTGGCCTTCTGTGACGGGCCTAGCTCACTCAGCGTAGCATCTCAAGGCTTGTCCATGCCATGGCACTCCACTGTTAAGAAGCGGCCAGGTTTTGTTTATCTGCTCGTTCTGGACGGACACAGGCAGTTTCCAGTGCGTGGGCACGGTGAGGAATGCTGGCGTGGGAGAGCTGCTGGGTCATGTGGAACGCCGGGTTCTACCTCCTGAGGAACCGCCGGGCTGTTCTCAAAGCAGCTCTCCTCATCTACCAGTGAGGCTGCGTCACTGCAGATGCCAGGACTCGGTAGGATTTTACCATGCCATAGCTTTCCCCCCAGCCCCAGGGGCACAGCACCAGGCTTCCCAACCTGGCTTCCCGAATGACTCTGGAGGCTTCCGTCTGTACGGTGACCTCGGTGGGCTCACCTGGCCCAAACCATCTGTGACAGTGTTACTCCCCAGGTATGTGGGCTACAGGTGCCTTCGAGACGCGATACCATGGTGAAGTTGGGGACTCTGCGCTGTGGTCTGGTTAAATATCTACTCAGAAAATGGTCTTCGGAAACAGAAGCCAGAGCTGCCTCTGTGGCCCGCCCGACAGGCTGATGTCAGGGCTTCTGGGCGTGGCCTGGCTGTCCCGAGGCTGGCTGGCGGGAGGGGACGAAGGCCCTGGGCCTCTGTGAGCTATCCCAGCGGGGCCTGCCCCTCCTTCCGACTCTGGCTGCCAGCCCGAGGGCGGCAGGGCACGGCGGCGATGAGGCACAGACCCACCTTGCTCATGTGCAGCTGCTGCTGCTGGAACTGCTGCTTGTGCTTTTCCAGGAACTGCTGGTGCTGCTGCTGGATCACCAGGTGCTGCAGGGCCTGGGCGTTCTGCGGCAGCGGCGCTGACTGCGTGCGCCCCAGGGGACGGTGCTGGCGCAGCTTGTGTATGGATGGGGACACCCGGTCGGCACCCACCAGGGACTGCGCGTGGAGAGGCAGCGCTCCCAGGCCTGAAAGATACCAGTCTGAAGATAATATGGAGGAAAAGCAGCAGAGGGAAGAGGAAGAAGAGAGGGGAGAGAAGGCTGTTGAGTGACCGAAGGAGGTAACGATGACGCGCACCTGCCGCCCAGGCGCCCGCTCCCATCATGCTCCAGGCTGTCCTGCTCATGTCCCGATCCCAGCTAGAGGCTGGGAGCCCACGAGCTCAGGGTGGGGAGGACAGAGGCTTGTAACTGGCAGGCTACTGAGGATCAGGCCAATGCGTCCACCCAGAGCTCTGCCCAGAAGCAGCAGCTCCAAGGTTGGGGCCACGGCTCCCTCTCAGGACTGGCCTGTCACTTTCCCCGCAGGGACCTGTTTCCAGAACGCCTGCCAAGGGAGGGCTGCTCTACCTGTGGTATGCACATTTCCACACCTCACTACCAGCAGGAGCGAAGTCCTGTGGCCGACCTGCAGAAACTCAGATAAACCAGCTACGGAAACCTGCTGCTGCCAGCACCAAGCTCTTGGAGCCTTGCCCCTCACTGGGTTCCGCTGCAGGACCGCTCACTGTGCACCAGACACACGTGGGTGCCGGGAAAGGAGAGGCCATGGCAGGTAGAGGAAGGGCATCTTCTCCAGGAGCGTGTGACAGAGCAGGAGAGAATGAAGCGTGCTTAGCAGCTGCAGGGAGAGGGAGAGGTAAGCAGGGCGGATGTGGGCCAGCGTGGGGCAGCAGAGGGCAGCGGCAGGATGAGGGTCAGAGCCAGCAGGATGCAGGGAAAGAGCCTTAGAAAAGAGCCTTCCATTGCACAGGCCACCTGCGGCCCCCCCGGGTGCTGGGGGGCAGGAGGGAACAAGCCCCCTGGGAGGCTGGGTCCACCCTGCGGAGCTGGGCCTCCACCCCGGCTAGTGCTAGGGGCAGCGCCCTCTGTGACAAGGCAGCTGTACAGGGAGGTGTGGCCGCGCGCATCTGAGACGCTACATGGAGACCGAGAAACCACATTTCACAATGACTTGAACCTCGTGCGGCTACTGGCTCCAGTACTGGGGTTATTGCTTTAGATAACAGAGCGCTTGGGCTTCTGAGGACAGTCCTCAGCTTCTGGAGAAGAGACGGGAGAACCCTGCTCAGGAGGCTCCTTCCCTCAGGAGAACAGGGGGATCCCGGCAAGACCCAGGATGAGGGCCCATGGCAGGGAGGGAGAGAGGAGAGCTCAGGAGGTGCTGGGAAAGACCAGTGGGAGGTGCTGGAGGAAAGAGAAAGTACAGAGGGTTGAAGGTTAAGAACAACCAAACAGTGGGCATGGTGGCACATGCCTGTAATCCCAGTAATTGGGAGGCTGAGACAGGAGGATCACAGGTTTGTGGCCAGCCTCAGGAACTTAGGTCCTCTGCAACTTAGCAAGACCACGTTTAAAAAATAAATAAATAAATAAATAAAAATAGGCCTGGGGGTGTAGTTCAGAGGTAGAATGCCCCTGGATTCAATCCCTAGTAAAAAAAAGAAAGAAAAGAAAAGAAAAAAAAAAAAAGAAAAGCTAAACCAAAAGCAGCTACCCCAACCAGGAGATCAACACCCAACACCCAGGGATGTCTGGTGTCCGGTGCCACCCCACGGGAGCACAGCCCGTGTACGCCAGCACCCCCACATCTAGAGGCACAACCAGAGACTCCTCTGGGTCAGAGCAGGCCAAGCTCAGGCATCTGGAGGCGCAGACAGGAAGCGGCCTAAGCGCAAAGCGAAGCTCTAGTCCCCGAGGCCGTGAGACGCTGCTTGAGGGCTGGGAGCAGGTGTGCACTCCGTCCACACAGACACACGGGCCAGAAACACCATCCCTGCCCAGACCAGGCTCTCAAGAGCCACAGGCTCAAGGGAGACGAAGAAGCACGAGGTCAAAAATCCAAACCAAAAGACCAAACCAGGGGCACATCGCCTGCCACGCGCCCCAGTCCTCGTCCAAGGCGGACGTCAGAGGCTGACGAGGCTCAGCTCTGAGGTTAGTCCAGGAAGCCGACAGGAGCGGAGGAGGGCGTGCGGATACAATGGTGATCTGTGCGGCAGCGTCTACCCTTGTATCACGGAACACACCCACGTCCCAACACTGCATAGACCACTGCCAGCCAATCTCGTGACAGATTTCTCATTTCCCTCTAAATTGTATTTTTCTAAACACAACCATCCTCACATATTGCACGTTTGTAAAACAATTTTGCTGCTGACAGAAACCAACGAAGAGCCCTGCCTGGTCGATTCCACGCTTGCAGTGTCTGCTCCACTTGCTACTTGGTCCACAAGGAAACCCAAATGAGAAGGGCCAGGGCCTCCTCACAAGACAGGGGCCCACGCACGGAAATTGTGGGTGTGGAAACAGGCACCTGTGCTCTCCCCTGCCTGCTCCGAAAGCTACCCGAGGCCCGGCAGCCGGGCCCAACCCTGGCCAGCGCCCAGGCTGCAGCGCAGGCCCGCTCGGTACTCACCTGTGACGAGGGCCGTCTGTGCAGGGGGCTGCTCCAGCAGGACCATGTGCTGCAGAAGAGGGTTGTGAGCGGCCCCGCCGTCCCGCTCCAGGGGTGAGGCGCTCAGGTAGGGGGTGAGGTGCGTGCCGGGGAAGAGGGAGATCCGCTGCTGCAGGGCTGGGAGGGCGAGTCTCTCGGCGTCCTGCTGGCCTGCCGCGCCCTGTGAAACAGAGCCAGGCACGCTCAAGCTCGGGCCTACCGCAGCCACCCCACGCCACGCAGCCCGAGGAGGCGACTTACCGCAGAAGGGCCGGTGGCCGGGAGGCCTAAGGTGATGTTGGGCAGGGATGGCGACGTGTAGAGAGGGAGGGGGGCGACCGAGCCTTCTCGAGCCACGAGCCTGTGGGCCAAGCTGGTCTGGAGACAGAACGGACAGCGGCCATCACAACCTGGGTCTGCTGCGGCTACACAGGCGCAGCACACGCCTGGAGGGGGGCGCCGGGAGCCCTGCGGCGGGCTGCACTGACCCCCGGATACCTTGGTGCACCACGGGCGGGTGGGGGATTGCAAAGGTGACACGAAGCCCGCTCATGAGTTTACGCCCCCAACACGAGGTCCTTTGTCATCCTGTCCTTGATCACCTAGCTGTTTTTACACAAGCTGCTTATTCACCATAAAACTTTTGATTAATACATTTAAAATATATATTTCTGAGCTGGGCGTGGTGGCACACACTTATAATCACAGTACTTGGGAGGCTGAGACAGGAGGATTGTAGGTTTGCAGGCAGTTTCAGCAACTTAGTAAGGTCTTGTTTCAAAATAATAATAATAATGAAAAAAAGAATAAAATCAAGCTGGGGGTGTAGCTCAGAGATAGAATGTCCTAGGTTCCATCCCTAGTATAAAATATATATGTATATATTTTATATACAACAGGTAAGAAACTCATAAAAAATACTCAACTTTATTAGTAGTTTAGAGACATATTTAATGACTCATCAAATTGGCAAACACTTTTTAAAAACGATAATGCCATGTTGGCCAGGGAAAAAGAAACACACACTCGTAGATGACGGGAAGCCAGCGCGACTTCCGGGGACAACTTGGCAGTCTGTGCCAGAGTCTTACACGTTGAGCTGACCTTGATCCTACAACTCCACTGTCAGGATGTAGTGTGGGAAAGAGTGGAAGGAAATGCTCCCGTGCCCTAAGGCCGTGGCCACAGGCTGCTCACGGCAGTGGTGTGGCAGCAACCACATGAGTGTCACTGGAGCACGTAGGAGGAGGTCACGGGCACACTCACTCACTTGTGAGCAATTAGTACCTGGGAAAAACAAGCCTGAGGGTCCCGTGCTCGCTAAACACGGCTCGGAGGAAGGGGAAGGGTGGGGGAGCTTTCCCTGTAACACTGTTCTGCTTGTAGAATGGGTGGCGTGGCTCATAGGAACCATGTCTAACTCACCACTCTACCCCAAGGTGACCACTCTGAGACATGCCGAAGAGCAGGACATCACAAGGGAAGGACACAAGCTAGCTAGCAGGGACTGGCAGGCAGAGACCCAGGTAACAAAGTGGCATAATAAGAAGCGTAGAGACCAGTCTCCCACTCCTTCACACAGTGCACTATACAACCCGGCTGAGAGACCCTCTTCATGTGCTGAGTGCTGTTACAAGCTGTTGCAAACATGGAGACCTGTCACAGCCCTGGCTAGAACCACTCCTTCCTTCCTGTGGGGGGAGGGCGGTCACCCTGTCATGGCTCACGTCAGCATTTGGTACTGCCATCCCCGGGGCCACCTGGGCCGGGAGTGTACAGGGAAGGAGCTGCTCTCCTCCTGGGAGGAACCTGCCTCTGCCCCAGAGAAACCGCTCAGGATTGCCTTTGGGTTGCTCACATCTTGCATAATAGATGCATAAGCTACAAGTAATAATTACAGGGTTCCTGGGAAAAATGCTTTTCCTGGACAAAAAAATTATTTTTTTTTTTGTCAAAAGTAAAAGAAATATCTGTAAATTATGCTTCAGAGAAAACTCCTGAGACTGCCAAGGAAAACATGACTCTACTGCAATATAATTAGTTGGGAATAAAATAAGCAGACCTTCTAATGTTTGCAAAGGTATAATTTCCTTTACAACTAAGGTCGTTTTTTTGCCCGATTTATTTTTGGAAATCAGGCAGGCTTCTGAGCTTGGTTACGCTGATCTGCCCACATGAGGACCGGCGGGTTTGTCTGTCTGCTGTCTCCAGGCAGAGCCCTTAGGGGCATGCTAGGAAGGGGGCCCGGGAGGCTCTCCAGCTCCGAGACAGGTTGGTCAGCTTCCCAGGAGAGACACTGGGATTCCTGAGGAAGCTCGGTGAGGGTGGGGCGGGGGAGGTCAGAGAACCTGCTGTACACATTCCAAGAGGGGGGGCTAGATGAGGTGTCGGCTAGGAGGAGCGATTCTCTGGTACCTGCAGCACGTCCCTTTGCTCCGAGCTCTGCTTTCCCCTGTAGAGGGGCTCTTAGGACATGGTGGTGTTCCCACAGTGGCCCCCGGGCAGCGGCCAAAGGAAGAGCAGAGAGCCAGGCACAGGGCCCCTGCTCCCACCACAGCACCCTCACCGGCACCAGACGCCCCACTGCAGGGCAGTTTGCTGCCTCTGGACTACACGGGCAGGAAGAACCCCCTTGGCCACGAAACAGTGCTCTCAAGAGAATCACGCAATTCTAATGACATGTGGAATCCACAGGGACATCACGTGTGAATCAAGTATTCAAGGCCACCTCACCTCTTCCTGTGATAAGGGCTATCTGATGTGAAACACGGACAACTAGTGTTTTTTATAGTTCTCCTGACTGCTCCCATGTGCTCTGAGGCTACGTCCTAGGAAGTGTTGTATCACACAATTTGTGTAAGTCAATACATAACTTAGGCCAGACCCATATAGATCCACGTGAATACGGCACTCACACTACTGACTACGATGCGCCCAGGGGCCCACACGAGACAAGAGCCACAGCACGAGCAGCGAGAAGCAGCAGTGTCCACCTCACAGGGAAGGAAGCCAGGCCTAAGCGGATCTCCGCCACCGCCTCGGTCTTGCAGAGGACTATTGAAACTTCGAATAATCGAAGTAATTACTTAAATTGGTAGGATGAAGAATACAGATGATAAAAGCAATCGAGACAAGGTCAAAAGAGTAAGAGAAACAGGGGTGAGTGCCCTGGAGGCATCAATGTAAAACTCACTCCAGCAGTGACCCTCGTTCCTCAAATCTTTTTATATACAAAGGGGCTAGAAATCTAACAATGCTAGGCATTTGTGCCTGTGTATCCCAGCTAAGAACCCTATGGAAGGGCAGGATCCATGTCTAAACATTAAGAAGGAAGTAACTGACTACACTTAAGTTACAGCCTTCTGTGAGTTAGAAAAAACCTGGCACTCAGCATACTCTAGTCGACCCCCCTGGCTCAGGTCATCAGAAAGCTCAGCCAGGGCGGCCCTCCCTGCGCCCCTCCCCGGCCTCAGCGTCAGAACTCTCCTGGCTTCCTGGCTGGTCCTGCCTCTCCCCGGCCCCGGGTGCCGGAGACACTTGTGCAGTGGGGTAGGGCACACAGTGAGCAAAGGTGCCGGAACCTACGGCTCTGGAAGGACACCGGGGCCTCCCCCTCCTCCCACTAAGCGCCCGAGTCTGACCCCGCTCCAGTTTGCGGTGTCCCTCTCAGATCTCAGGCAGAGGCAAGGGGTGTCAGGTGGGCAGCCTGAGGCTGGGGTCCCAGGCAGCATGACCCTGAGCAAAGCTCCAGGCTCCCCGACCGCTGATTTGCTGGTCGACATTTCAATTGGGCTTTTCTCAACACAACAATACTGCCGTTCTCACTCGGCAGCTATCCCCACGTCTGCTGTCTGCCCGGGGCACCGCTGTGCGCGGTCTGTGTCATGATCCCCCCACTGAAACCTGCTTGGGGAGACAGGTTGGAAGGAACTAAGGTGGTTGTGTTCCAGAGACTGTGATGAGAGGACGGGAGGGTTGGGGGGTACAGTGCTTGGGAGCCTCTTCCCAGGGTGACCCTGCACCAGCTCCCTTCACCCCACGCTGGACAGTTGGGGCCAGGTGAGCGCAGGTGGACCCGGGTGCACTGACCTCGGCAGGGACGCTGGGCACGGCAGGCGCGATGCCGTTCTCGGTGCTGACGTTGCCGGAGCTGCTATTGGGCGAGCTGGGCCCAGATCCTGGGGCGCTGCTGCACGCGGAGTCTGCAGGAGAGAGACAGCTGTTTGTGCGGCTGGCCGTGCTTGTTCTCCTCTGTGGGTTTCTGCTTGCTAGCCTGCTGGCTGGCAGAAATCTCCTTCAGAAAGAACCTGGTCGTGGCTCCCAGGTGGGAATGGGCAGCTGATTCCCTATTTTCAGTCTTGCTGCTGACCTCCTGGTGAGTTCTGCAAAGCCTGGGGCTCGTGGGTGCCAAAGCTGAGCCTTGCAAGATTTGCATGCTGTCACTTTCATAGGTCTTTTGAATAGTGAGATGATCTCACACACCAGGAAAGTAAGCTCTTACACACAAATATTCTAACAACAAAACTAGGGAATACAGAAGCCAAATGACTTTGAACACCAAAAGGTCAAGCTTACTGTGCTCACTAAAAGAGCACGTTCAGAACCAAGCAGGCCCGCACTGCTGCTCAGCTGAAAGAGGTGCTCTCGTTTCCTACGTAGCGTCAGGCGTCCAGGGAAGGGGCCGGTGGCTTCCCTGACCACACGTGACTTCACAGCTGCCCCCCGTGGGCGTGGAAATGCCTGCGCTTCTCACGTGCTGAGCCTTTCATTTCTGGGTTAGTGACTTTGTGACAATGGTATCACCTGCTGGGAACTTTCCAGAGAACACACGCATGACCTTTTGGCTCTCAAAAGTCTAGGCGTCTTCCATCTGGCTGCGCTCTGAACACTTAGAGCTTGCCCCCGATCAGCACCCAGTGGGGCTGCCGGAGGGGATGTGGGGACATCTCCCCTCAGTGGGAGGTTCATTCACACCCGCCAGCCTCTCCCAGACCCTGAACCCCGGGGCTTCTCACGCAGGCCTCGTGGCCCCGTCTGCAGGAGGCTTCACCCACCAAGATGACTTTGAAGACTGGCTCCAAATACAGCTGTGTGCCGTGGAGAAGCCAAGGGGGCAGGGGGAGGAGAGTCCTCAGACTCCATCCCAGTGGCCCTGTTTTTATGAGCCACGAGGAAGGCACCATCATCATCCCTACTGGACAGAAGAGGAAACCAAGGTCCCACGCAGCAGTGTTGCTTGCCCCCGGCCACACAGCTTGCAGAAGGGCAAAATGTCCCCAAGCTGATGTGGGCAAAATGTAAAGGCTTGCTTCCCCTGTGGACTGCTGTGCACCCAGGAACATTCTGGGCTGCCCTGCCCGTTCCCAGGTGTCTAAGCACACCCCTGCTGTTCCTCGGGTCAACTCACTTCACAGGCCCTGATGACCCACACAGGGCCCGGCCTCCCCCTCTGCTCTCTGCCCTCTCGTGCACTCGGTGCCACTGAATGCCAGCTCCAGAGCCTTGCCTTGCTTGGGGACGAAGGTGCATCTGCATGCCACTGGCCAGGAGCTGCAGAGAACCCACCTGTGCTAAGCAGGTGGTACCTTTCTTGCACAGGACCTGCCTCCCCAGCCCCACGGGCTCCCCATCTCGGGCCTTGGCACCACCTCGGCCCGGGGCAGCCCACTGTGGCCTCGCCATGGACCCCGCCCCCACTGTCAGCCTGTCTCCAGCTACAAACCAGGTCTCGGAGACTCCTCTTTTAAACCCTGTCTGGAAGCAGCGGCACCACCTCTCACCACCTCTGCATGCGCAGAGTCAGGATAGCTTTAAGGCAAAAAAACAGAGGCATCTGCCTTTTCAACCACTTTTAACTCAATGATGTTAGTATTTTTTAATTCTACTTAAAGGAATCTGAGCTAATGAAATAAATACAAATGCATAATCATTGTGTTCTGATTTATATCTGTAAAATGAGACTGCTACTAGAGGTACCAGAAAGTCCTGTGAATGTCACCCAGTGAGAAGGCATGCGAGGCTGTACTGGGAGACGTTCACGCTCAGCTGTGGGCACGTGCACACCGGGAGCCCCTCCAGTCCCTCCCTGGACAGTAGCGCATCCACTGGCCCAACTGGAAGAGCCCAGCACGCGCTGGACGCGTGCCACTGCAGGCCAGCCATTGAAGGCTGGCCCCCAAGTGCTGATGGCCTCCCTTCCGGGCATCTGTCCTGGTGCTAGGATTTCAGGAGCAGTGGGGTGCACCTGAGGGTGACGAGTCCCGGGGCTAATTCCTGGGGGTTCAGCCCTGAGTGGGAGGGCTAGGGTACACCTGTGGGCGGGCGTGCCCTGGCGGGTCCTGGGTTATTGGGGTGTGCTGGGGGCTGCCCTCAGGAAGGGCCAGGCTTACCTCTCTCAGGCAGTGCTCTGCCTGCATGTCCTGCTGCTTGTCAACCACTAGGTGGGGCCAGCAGCAGCAAAGTCCCTAAATGACCCAGTTGAGCTCCCTGCGTTTTCTTTTGCTGGCTGGAGAAGACTCTAGAACCCTCCAGCTATTCAGTGGGAAGTGGAGAGCAGGCAGGAGCAGGCGATTCACCACTAATGGGGCAGGTGGTTAACCCAGCTTCAAAGAACCCTGGTAAACATCTCCCACGGCGTCAGGGCCGGCCACTCTCCCATGCTGGGACCCAACTTAGCTCAGTCTGAGTAACCCAGCCAGGAGCAGCCCCAGGGGGCTGGGCCCGGCACACAGCACTGCTGGATGAGACCCAGTGCAGACACTCAGAGGACCCAGAGAGGAACCAGGTGCCGCAGGAAAGCCGAGCGGGAGGGGAGCGGGGCAGCTGAGCTGCGTGCCTGACGTACCTGTGACATCCAGGGGCCGCTTTTTTAGAGCGGTGACCACCGGCCCATCCTTCCTGCGCAACAGGGGGCTGCTCCGTCTCTCGGCCACTTTCTGCTTGAGCCGGGACCGCAGTTTCAGGTTGGGTTCGGAAGCTGCATAGAAGGAGACGTTGTCAGAGCCAGGCAGACACAGAGAGGGTCAGGATCACCTAAGGCAGGAGTGTGGAGGCAGTGTTCTTGGGCACAGCAGGCTCAGTCCACCCACAGCACCGAGAGCGGACCAGTGACTGGCGTGCTGGGCCTGCTGACACTGATTATGCACGGCGCCATCGCAGAAGGATGCTGACGCTGCTCGCACCACTAGGCAGGGACCCGGGTTGTGGTCTGATTTACCGGGCACGGCAGGAAACCAGGGAGATGTGACAGTCACTCAGCAATGATGTGTCTTACATGTTCCCCTAAATAATTTAACTGCATCTTTATAGCAGTACTGCCCTAAAATCTGAGGAAAACTAACAAAACAGGGACCCTTTCGGGACGGGCTTCTAAGCCACATGCTTTCTTGTCTACCTGCAGACACCACATCCCACAGTTTCCAAGGCCTCTGTGAAGGGCGGGCGAGGCCCCAGAGCACCAGGGGGCTGCCCCCACCCACCCTCCCTCCCGAGAGGACCTGAAAAGTCACTTCTCAGCACCTGAGCGCCAGTGTTGGGGCTTAGTTGGGTTTTGTAAACAGCTCTGCCACGTGGACAGAGCCATTTGCAAACCTGCCACCGTTAGCCCATGGTGGCTCCCGACTCCTCACACAGGAGCCCGCAGAACCCCCGGGGCAGCCTGTGCTAGAGTTCCAGCCTCTGGCAGGAGGCCCAGGATGACCTGAGATTGCCCCCTCGGGCCTCTCCGTTCTGTTTCCCTGGACTCCTTTCAGGAGTTGCCACTGGTAGATTTGGTAGATTTGAAAATTAGTGAGCCACCACCTGTTTTTCTTAATCAGGCCCCCTGCAGCCCTTGATCTTTCTGGAAGGGGAAATTCCCTACTTCCAGATGGCGCTTTCTGCGGGAATCGGAATCCAGAGGTGTCTGGGTTCTAAGAAGCAGGCCAGGTGTGGCTCCTTGGGGAGCGGCCCCCTGCAGGGCATGTGGCAACTCTGAGCCTCCTCCAGCTGGAAGGAGGTGGGCGACACTAGGCTTCCGGAATTAGCTTCCCGGAGTCATCACAACGCGTGCAGCTAGGAGGTGTCACGACTCCTCCAGATCCCCGGGGGGCTCTGGGGCACTACTGCAAGGCGGGCCTGTCTTCTGCCCAGCCTGCATTCAGATCCAGCGCCAGCCCACTAGCAGGGCTGGGGTGGCGGCAGCGAAAGCATTCAATGGCAGAACGGCCTTCTCGTGGGCTAGAGCACCCCCTTCTGTTTAATAGGTGTTCTGAGCCATGTACAGACTCACATGCTCTGCTTCTGTATTCACCTTGGGTTTCTTACCATTATTGAAAACTCAGAACAAAAGGAGCCAAAGCCTCACCTGGTCACCAGACAAGAAAACAACACATCTTTCCCAACATGGAGACCTTACCTAAGCCCTCCCAGGGTTGCCACAGCCCCTGGTGGACCCAGGGACAGAAACTGCCGACCACTGAGGAGTGGCCTCTGAGATCCAGGCCGTGCGGGGGGCCTGTGGCCCGGTACTGCGGGAGGGTCTCCTGACGCCTTGGGGCGGCCTGTGTGGCATCAAGAGACAGCGTGTGACAGGGCACTGGGCTGGCTGCAGATGCCCTGTCACTGGAGGCAGACCAGAACCCCGACCTCCGCAGGCCCTGCAGGTCTGAGGGCGAGTTGGAGATCATGGCTAGGCCAGGTGGGCCAGTCGGCGGCAGGTCCTGCCTGTCCCGCTCTCTCCCTGCCCTTGCTAAGGTCCCTAACGCTGGCATGACTCGTAGACTCCAGGGCCTGCCCTGCCCCTTGCCCCACACCCATCTATTCCTCCTCAGGCTTCCCTGACACCTGTGTCCTCACAGCAGCCCGAGAAACCACCCTGCTTCCTCACCCCACACCTGCGAGGCCTCCCTGGTCCACTGCTGCGCCTCGGTCCTCAAGGCAGACCCAGGGCGGGCTCACCATCTCTGCCCACCCCGCCCTCCCAGGCCAGGATCTGTCCCTGACACGCAGGACAGGCGCAAGGAGACGAGTCTAGACCCAAGGTCGGCACCCATCAGAGCAGCAAGCCAACAGACGCTCTGGCTGGTCTGCCCGCAGGATGAGTCAGCCAGGAGGCTCTGCGACACCACGTAGGCACTGGGAGGGGACAGAATGGCACGAGGCTCTGTCCTGTGGGGCTCTTCAGGACCCTCTGGAATCTACTAGAAGGGCAGGGCCACACGGGGCCGGCACAGAGAGGCCCTGGGGAAGGCGGAGGCCACACCAGCACTTGCAAACAGGAGGTGTAGGTGGGCACGGAGCGCAAGCCCCTGCTGTCAGCCTCGGGTGGCCTGGGCAACACCTGGCACCTGGCTGTGCCGGGAGGCAGGGCAGCCACCGCCTGCAGCGAGGTCCTGCTCCACACCCTGGCTCCTGAATCTCAGTCACCTGCAGGCTAGGCATCTCTCAGCTGACGTGAGTTACACTTCAAAGAGAAGACGCAGTGACCCACAGCTGTGGCTAGTCCAAGTGTATCTCCTGAAGGGCCAGTCCCGCATGGGTGCAGGGCCGCCACCGGGCTGTGAGGAGGCCTGGTGGTACGGGCTTAACCATGTAATGACGTGACTCCCTCCTCTGCACCCTCGGCTCCAGCACCTGCTTTAGCTCCACCGTGGCCAGGCACAGAGAGAGAAGGCAGCAACTGAACCCTGAGCCCACCAGTCAGCCGCAGGTAAGCCGACAGGAGCGAAGCAGCAGGCAAAGGCGCATCAGAAGAGCGGCTTGGGGCAAGTGAGGTGAAGGAAGGGGGCCTGACTTTGTTCATGAAAGCGGGGTCCACTCCAAATGAGAATTACAAATGGAGGCAGATAAAACTGCTCTAATCTCAACTTTAAAATTCCACCTAACCTTAGCACCTGCCTTGGTCCATCTGCAAAATACAATTCCAGAAGAGATTCTTCACCAACTCAGACACCCTGCACACCCAAGTGATGACTGCCTTCATTTTGCCCCGAGCGTCAGTCACAGCATAAACTGACCATGAGTGGGAATGCTCCTGACAGCCAGGTGTACCGGGACACAAGGGCACTCAACACGAGTAGAGGAGCAGGTTCTCCCAAAGCAGCCTCGCTCGCTGGCCTGGCGCCGGCAAGGAAGGAACTTGCCGACAGAGCAAGGAGGAACGCTGCGTATCACGAGGCAGAGGCGTGCTTACCCACAGAAGAGTGCAGAGCGCAAGGGCCAGACGGAGTGTCCAGAGAGAGCGGGAAGACAGAGTTGAGGATCTCCAAAGGGAGAACAAGAGGATGAATGGGCGGAGGATGGAGGTGAAGAGTACAGCAGAAGTGAACAAGGGTGCGGAAATCGCTAGCAGAGGTCAAGGCACACTCTCCCTCATTAGGCGGGGCGCGCACTGAGGGGCTCACAGGCCCCACAGGAAGCAGCACACCCTCCTGGGCGGGCCCTTGCTCTGCCGAGCTCTGGGGACAGTGGAGCAGGTGTGAGAAAACATTAGGATTTTTTTTGCAGTACTGGGGATTGAACTCAGGGGCATTCTACCTCCAAGCTACACACCCCTCCCAGTCCTATTTTTTATTTTTTATTTTGAAACAGGGTCTCACTAAATTGTGGAGGGCCTCACTAGGCTGCTAGGGCTGGCCACGAACTTGTGATCCTCCTGTCTCAGCCTCCCAAGTACTGGGATTACAAGCGTGCGCCACCGCGCCTGGCTTGAGGGTTAGGATTTGCCTAGCCGTCCTAAGGGCAGGATGCTGACCTGACTTTATGACAGATGACGTCATTCATTCCCATCCCAGCCAATCCCCTACAACCCCAGGAGCCACCTATGGCACAGTCTCCAAGTGTGCTCCCACAGGGCTTCCTAGCCAGTGACTGGCGCACGACAGAGAGGAAGGAGGCGAATGGGTGTTACAGAACAAGCAGAACCCAGGGGAAAGAGGCCAGGAGGCAGAGCCCAGCAGATGGCAGGTGTGGCCAGAGTGCGGACCATCTGGACCAGCCAGGCGGCGGAGCCAGGAGTGCTGCCCCCCAAGCCAGAGCAGAACCACCGATGGCTGCTCTGTCTGCTGTGCGACAGGAACCTCCTGGGCCTGCCAAGATGGGGGCCTGGATTAGTGAGACACAGAAAACCGAGCAAAGGGGGACTCATGATCAATGTGAGGAAAAGGATGTTACGCGAGAACGGCAAGAGAGGAGAAGCACTGTGTAGCTCAGCTTTGAGCACTGGATACAGGGTTGGGCACGGGGCTGTTGGTCCCCTGTCGTCAGCACCAGGACTCTGAGATTCACCTGCACTTAACTGTAGGGCGGCACAGCCATCAAGGCCAGCGCTAGGGAGAAGAGTGAGGGCCCGGAGATCACCAACATGACGAAACTCAGTTTGTCTTCAAAATCGGGCAGGTGTCCTCCGCCCAGCATGCACCCAGGCTTGTGCGTCTGGTTGGACGGCGCTCCTGGCCGAGCCATGAGATACCCAGGACCATGTCTGAGGCACCTCCGCGTCTCATGTTGGAACTCAATCCCCACATTCAAAGGTTGGCAGTGTGGGCCGGGAGGTAATTAGGATTCGATGAGCTCTGAGACTGGGGCCTCCTCGATGGACCCGGAGCTCTGTGAGCAGAGGAAGAGCGACTCGAGCTGGCCCAGGCGTCATGATGCGGCAGGAAGGCTCTCAGCAAATGTGTGCCGGAGGCTGGCTCATGCCCAGAACCAGGGGCCAAATAAACGCCCGTTCTTCACGAATTTTTTGGTCCCAGGTATTTTGTTACAGCAACAGAAAATGGACTAAGATACTCAGAAACTGCTGAATGGAGCTAGTCCATGAATGTAAGTATCAGTGATCCAGACAAGTTCCTGGCACATCTTTTCTTTCATGACAGTAAGTATACAGGGTCATTAAGGAGGCCGAGGAAACTCAGTTAGGGTAGCCCTTGAGGCTGCCCAGTAAAGGGAAGGGTCCATGCACCACCTGCCCTGCACTGAATTCTGGTGGGAGGGAGGTGGCTGTCCCTGAAGAGGAGGCCCCTGCTGTCAATCACCAGGAGAGGGCAGTCAGGGCTGGGCGAGGACGGAAGAGACTGACTCTGGAGGCCAGATTTGGAAGACCCAGTCTAGTTCTGTGCTCATGGGAGGTGGTTAAGGCTAGGGGGAGAGGGCAGGCCAGGAGCCGGGAGACACTCTGAACCCCAGCAGAGCAGCCCATGTCCTGCTGGCCGGCTCTGGCCATAATGCTGGTGTTTATCTCCATGCCTCCCCCCCTATGTGGAGCTGAGTGGTTCCTGACTGCCTGTGGCTGAACTGTGGCAGGAGGGAGGCTCTGGGGGACGCTCAGCCAGGCAGGTCACTGGGTGAAGGAGGTGCCATCCTAAGAGCCAACAGAACAAGAGCAGCAGCCCACCCGCGGCCCCTCAAAGCAGATGGGAAACAACGCACATGCTCCTGAGGGGCCTTACAGGTGCAGGTGCGCACCGCAGGTGAGAAAGCAGAGGCACAGAGACACGCGGGGCACCCCAGATTATAGGCTGTGTGCAGGAGCTGGGAATAAACTCAGCAGCTGGCTGGCCATGCAGGCCAGGGCACCGCAGCGGGCCCAAGTATGCAAACGTCGGGGCAGGTCGCCATGTTCTTCTCATGAGGAAAACAGGACACTTGAGGAGGTACAGGTGTGCACCGTCATCCAGGGAGCCCACCAAAGAAGATGTGAAAAGGCAGGGAGTGGTACTTCACACATCACACACACAGCCTGTCTTTGGTCTTTAACGACTGAGACAGGCAGACGGAGGCAAGGTCAGGATAAGCCAGTGGAAAGTCAAAGGCAAGCCATTGTTATCATTTTAGTTCAACCACCGTAGCTCACGAGGAACACTTTGCTCAGGGAGGTCTTCCACGCCTCGCCTCTGGAGGAGTGCAGAGACATGAAACGCTGCCAGGACCGGGTCCAGGGCAACCCAGGCACCGCAGTGCACGCCGCTCTCAGACGGCTGCGCACTTCCCGAAATCCTGCGTCAGTCATTAATATTATTAACACGCTAGTGGCGCCTTTTAAAAGTTGGTAATCAACTCTAGACTGAGGTCTCCTGGAGCACTCCAGGAGTGACGCCTCTCGCCAGTTCTCATGGAGGCGGGGTCTGCAGGTGCTGCAGCGCAGGGCAGAGGGAAAGCAGATGGTGCTCAACACACTGTGCTTCCCACAGCCCGCAGAGAGGCAGCTCGGCCCAGTCAGCAGCCACCAGGGCCCTCGCCATGATGAGTGTGGCCACGTGGCTTTGGTGGCCAGTAGAGATGGCGTGCGAGTGGGCTGTCTCCTACTGGGACAGGGTGCTAGCTTCTTAGGATGGGAAGCAATGGCTATCGGTCACAGCAAACACCCCCACCCCTGCCGTTCCACTTCTGGGGTGCTGCTCCGAGCCAGAGGGGCACGTGGCACTGTCCCTGGCTGGGACCTAGTCCCACGGGGTGTTTGCAGGAGAGCATGGCCCTTACTGAGCACTGACTGCTCAACATGAAGGTCAAGGCCTCTGTTATCAACTGTTATGGAGACCCCACTCCAGCAGGGGCACAGCCAGCCAGCATGGCCATCTGGTGCACACGCGTCAAATGTCAGTCAAGTCTTACGTAGGCTGAGCTGAGATGTGCCCCTTCAACTTCCAGCTCCTGCCTCCAGCTCGGCCCAAGCGCCATGCTCAGTCCTCTCTGGGGCACAGCTCTGTGTACTGACAGCCCCACATCTGCCCAGAGCCTGCCTTCCTCAGGATGGGGGGGAGGTGAGCCCCAGCCACCCACAGTGTCTCTTGAGGGAAAAAGCTGTGTGACTGACTACTTCACTCGACTTCTGCCTAGAATCCTGTGGATAGCAGAATTTGTGTTTTATAAAAAATCTGTGCCCCTCGGACCTCATCTCCCCAGCAGCCCATTAAGGAGGGTGCCCTGGGATGCCCCACGCTGCCCTGCAGTCTGAGGAGCGCCGGCTGCACTGAGATGGGCACGCTCCCTCTGCAGACCGGTCTCACCTTCTCTGACTCGGAATCCCCGACAGCACACTGCTCTGGGGCTTGGCCCTGCTCGAAAGCCACTGCCCCATCTAACCAGCACCCCACAAACCCAAGAGCAGCCTGCCTGTCCTGCCAGACTGTGCCCGCCCCTCTCCCTGCTTCTAGAATGGCCTGGACACCTCTCTCCCTCTTCTTCCCAACAGAACTGCAGCTGGGCCACTTAGAATGCACCAGGGGACACAGCGATGTCTCCTGCAGGGACGTCCCCTCGGGGTACCCAATTCACTCCAGAGCCGGCACAGAGGCCAGAGGCTCGCTCGCTCACCTGCTGAACAGCTTCTCTCAAGAGCAGAAACTGCTGCATCCCTGGGAAGGGCGGGGGCCGCTCTGGAGTTGGCGGAACACAGCACACCTCCAAAGGAAAGCCTCCAAAGGAAAGCCAGCCAGGCGCTCGAGGGAGGAGCCATACACACGCGAGGCTGCTTCTTTTGTATGAACCAGAAGGGGATGCTTAGGGATGTCTGTTCAAACTGGTGCTCAGGTGAGAAAATCCCAGGAGGGAGCCCTTCGCTCGCTAAGTGACCAGGCTCTGCAGAGGGGCGGGTGCTTTGGGCACTCACCTGTTTTCCTAAGAGGGAAGTCATCTTTGGTGTCGTACATTCCTAGGACCGGGTGGTTGTAGGAGGCCGACACCCCGCTCTGGGGCGGAGAGCTCTGGTCAAGGGAACTGTGCTGCGTCTTCCTGGAGAGAAGGCAGAGACAGACGGTTTAGTTTGCCCAGGGATCATCTGGGCCTGGAAGCAGACCAGGCGCACGGTCCTTCCTCAGAAACCTCGAGGCAAACCCCCTCTTCTCTAGGAGCAAGCTGAAAGGAAGCAAAGCTATGTCAGCGAGGGAGCCAACAGCACCCACACCTCCCACCACAGCCCTGCTGCCTGCCGCTCTCTCCCAAGACCCGCCCTGAGACCCTGCGCCGGTCTGTTGACTACGAGGGTCACCACCAGCCACACAGAGGGCCTGTCCTTGGGGTGCACAGCAGAGGAAGATGAGGCTCAGGTCAAAGGGATCACAGGTGAGGTCAGCCAGGATGAGGTCACGATGGTGTGCCAGCAGGTGCTGGTGACATCCAGGGCTCTTCCTAGGAGCCGAAGCCCTTGGCGACCGACTTCCCTTTAGTAGAAAACTTTTACCCACTGAACATGCCCTCACCAAAACAAATCACCCTGGTCAACTCCTGTCCCCAGGGCAGGGACAGGTAAGCTGCAAAAACACCTTCTGCCGAGGGAGTGGCTCTATGCAGCGTACTTCCTTTCAAAGGGCCAGGCCCCACTCAACAGCCTCAGAACAGCAGGCAGGAGCGGCGCTGTGATGCTCAGAGGAGGGCGGGGCCAGGAGCGGCTTGGGGATGTGCAGGGCACACTGAGGCCACCGATGACCATCACAGAAGCTTCTCAGATACACGGCAGGCTGAGTCCTGCTGTCAACACTGAAAGTGCAATACATTCTGTGGCTCTCGAAACTGTATAATCTGCTTAATGACTGGAAACAAATTTGCCAACTTTCCTGTTTAGAATTTGCTAGATTATTTATTTGAATACACAGCACTCCACATGCACGCACCTGGAGTTATTTGACTCAACAGTGTAAGCTCTTAAATGCGCACAGGTGTGTATTTAAATGTTGGAAAGCACACCGGGCAAAGATCCTCTGAAAGGATCCAGGGACAAACTCAACTAGCTGGGCCCTGAGGCTGGGCGGGCCGCCCCTCGGCCCCCCTCCCCGGCCACTGTCCAGACTCGGGTGACTCTGGCTAGGACAGGCTTCCTCCCGACTGCCGCTGGCTGTTGCTGGCTTGCACTAGGACCCCTGGGCCTCATCCCCGAGCCCACCCTCGCACCCTAGCATGGCTGGGGCTGGGGGCAATGCCACTTCTCTTCTTGACTGCATTTTCAGATGGATCCCTACGAGGAATGTGGTCTTGGCCCATTCCACACTTCTTCAATGCCAAGTTTAAACCTGGGACTCTTTTACGTCCACTTCCTCCTTGTAAGAAACATAATGGGCTGTGTGTGTTATGTGAGTTAAAGAATTATTTGTATAATAATATAAACTTAACCATGATAACTTAAACACATGCAATAAATAAAACAGCCATTGCCATACTTCAGTGGCAGGATTCCTTCAAAATTAAGCCAGGAGCTGGAAAAGCTAGAGTCACTTAGGATCTAATGGATCTTCTCTCATTGTTTTGATCTCCTGAGAGGCTGTCAGTGATAAAGCCCCAGGCTCCTGCCGAACCTTAAGAGCTGAGACAGGAGGCTGCTGTGCACAGCCTACCCCACCGCCTGGCTGACAGCACGGGGTGGGGGGGGGGGGACTGGCAGTGGGGTGTCTCCTGTGGGGCGCTCTCTCATCCTCCTGGTGCTGATCTGCCGAGAGCAGCCCCCCTGCACTGTTTCCTTTGTGTGCAAGGACCTGGGTGCTGCTCTAGGTCGGCCCTGTCACACCAAGGAGATGCCAGTGGGCCGGCAGAAATGTGAGCAAAACCCCACGCCTGGCTGAGCTCACACTCACATACACACCCATCCACATCACACTGCTCACACACATCATACACACACACCCAGACACACGCTCATACACACCCTGCATCATGCAGGCCTGGCAGAGCAGCTCCTTCTGCCTAACTCATTTCTAGCTAAGATTTATCTTCCAGTCTTCCAAACTTTTAACTTGCAGCCTGGGGACTGGGACAGGAAGCTCCAGTGTAAAGCCTGGAGCGGCGCCGGGCAGGTGGGCCCCATGCTCGCTGTACCTACAGGCAATGCTTGGGGCTGGGTGGGGGGTTCAGAGGGAGAGGCCTGGTCTAGCACGCCTGCAGCCCTCAGTTCATCCCCAACACCACAAGAGATGATAAACGAATAAATAAATTGATTAAATAAAAATATAGGCAACCCTTATCTTACTGAAGACAGAAAAATAAATTCTGTTTTGTGTTCTTTCTAAATATCTTGATTGTAGAATAAAACCGCACAAATTCAAGCATTTAAGTTCTATCAACAACTGACCTCTCCCATTACATGGCATTTCTACTGGTGACTTAAAATAAATTCAACTCTTGTCTGGGTGCAGCAGCACAGTCCAACAGAAATGCAACGTGAGCTGCATGTGTAATTTAAAACTTTCTAGTAGCCTCGTTAAAGTGAGCAAATGCAATGGCTAAAATTAATTTTACTATTTATTTAACTTGATACCCTAAAAAAAGACCACTTCAACACGTACTCAGTGTAGAGCTTACTAAGGGAGCATCACACACGCTCCTTTCCCACAGACCGCCTGCGATCCCAGGCGCCTTACCCTCAGCGCTCCTCCACTGGACCAGCCTGCCGCACGTGCTCTGCAGCCCCGTGTGGCCGGCCACGTGGGCCTGCGAGGTCCTGCGTGACGCCCCGTGCTGGCCGTGTGTGTGCCTGCCCTCCCCGTGGGCCCCCTGGTCACCCACAGTCACCTCTGCCTCCTGGCTGGTGTCTCGTCTCCCCCCATATCTGGGCTCACAGGGACAAGGCCTCCGGTGTGGCCTCTGTCTAGGTCACTGTGGAGGTCTCCCTGGCTGCCACAGGCTGCTGAGAGGAGTGCTTGGCACAGACATACCCGGCTTGCTGGACCATTCACCTGTCAGCGCTCTGGGGCTGTTTCCCCTCTTGAGCCATCATGCATACAGCAGCTACGACCCAGGGGACACCAGCCTCTGTGTGGACGAGCTTTCCTTCATCTTGGGGAAGCACCGGAAGGCACAGTGCTGGGTGTGGGGAGGCCGACATTTATCTGTGGGAGAAGCTGCCCCGCGATTCCCAAGGGGCTGCGCCACTTTACCCCCCCCCCCCAGCAGCCTGTGCAAGTGCCGCCCATGCCTTGCCTGTCTGGCCAGCCCAGAGGCTAGGTGCAGGGGCCCTCGGTCTGCACGCCCATGTCCCAGGTGACGGAGGACACGGTGTTTGGGGAGCCCGTTCACGTCTTTTCCCTGTACAGAATTCTGTCTTTTTATGTTGAGTCGTAGGAGTGCCACGAGAGGTTTGTCAGATACAGCACCATGAGCATTTCCTTCCAGAATGTTACCTGCCTTTTTATTTTCTTAAAGGCACCTTTCAAAGAGCAGAAATTTACAATTTGGTGAATTCTCATGTTTCTGGTTTTGGGTTTCCACTTGATGATTTGGGTATCCTCAGCCATCTTCCCCTAGCCCTCCACTAAGGCTGTGCTTCCTTCTACAAGTTTTACTGGTTTCGCCTGCACACCGTCCGGTTAGCTTGAGCCAGTGCCTGGGTGTGACGTGAGGCTGAGGTCATGGTCCAGCGCTCCCCTGGAAGGTGTCCTGTCAGAACAGCCAGTGCGCAGGAGTGTCCCTGCTCACCTGCGTGATCGCCACACGACAAACCAGCTGGTCCCAACCTTGACCACGCTCTCCCTCCTCCAGCCCCAACAGGCCCCACAGCCCTGGGGAGGAGGGGGCAACCCCGCCCGCCCCACCAGTGGGAGACCACGCCTCTGCATGGCAAAGCAAGGCCGAGTGTGTCCAGTGGGGCCACAGCACACGCTGGGTGGGGCTCCCTGTGAGCTGGCCGCAGGCCCTTCCTGAGAGCCACACAGGCCCCGGGCCTTCCTCCTCTCTGCCAGGCTTGGCGTCACTGGTTGAGGTACACAAACACCGCACTGCGAGGAGAGTAGGCTCGAGTGGACTTGCAACGCGTGAGGGACAAATGAAGAGCCCATCACAAAAACGCCGTCTACGCCATGTTATGATAACTGAGGCGGTCTACAGAAATAAGCGGTATCAGTCACAGGCAATCTGGTGGTGTTTCCGTATAAATAGTTGCCCATTTTGAGGCTCTAGAATTGCTCATTTTTCCCCAATGGAAATTACTGATTACATTTCGATTTATGAAAACTACCCTTTTTTTTTCCTTCCAGTATAAAATGACCCTTGAGAGCTACAAAAACCTATTTCAAAGCAACAATCTGCGTTCTGTGTGGTATCTGGGTGAAGGCACCTCATTTTGCCCCTGTGCTACAAGACCTCTGCGAGCAGGCCCCCAGGACGATGCTTCTGCGCTGACACATGTGTGTTCTTTGGCTCTCATCAGGAACAAGTCTCTTTTGTAGTCTCCGCCCATCATGGGGGCTCTGGTGGGGACTCAGCATAGAAATAATAACACCAATGTGCTTATTGACTTGCCTAGGAATCAACAAAACACTCAGTAGAGAAGACAGTACGTGTGGATGGACGATTCAGGCCAGGTTCCAGTTTACGTGGCTCCAATTGTGGGGGAGAAATGGTTGCAAAGGCCAAGAACAATGGCAGACACCACCAGGAGCGCTGGCTGAGCGCGCTGAAGCCAGCCCACAGCACCTGGGCACGGTGGCATGTCCAGACCTCCCGAAGACCCGGGTGCACGCACACCTGCGGAAGAGCTCGCAGGAAGAGTGGGCCAGGCGCCCACACGACACTCACCCGTACCAGTAGCGGGGGTCGCTGGAGATGCACTGGTTCAGGTTCCGGTGGGCCAGCGCCTTCTTCTTGTTGAGGACGAACTCCTGCAGCTTCATCTTCACCTCGGTGCTGGCCACGGCACCTGGAGAGGCAGAGGACAGGGTGAGTCTTCCCACCCAGACAGCACATGAATGCATCCTGTGAAAATGCAGGCTGTTAGAGGGAGTTCTAATGTCCTTCCATAAAAGAAGGCTCTGAACTAAACGCAGCAGCATGGTGGCTTCACCTTGCTACTGCGCAAACAGCAGACCCTCGCAGAGAAGGCTCTGTGCCAGCAGAGGCGCCCACGCATCCAGCAGACGCACAAAGCCCGCTCCACTGGGGGCTGGCCGTCCCTGCTGGGTGCACGCCATGGCAGCATGGCCTCCCCAGGGACCAGGGCGCTGGCACCGCGCACTTGGGAGAGCAGATTTCGTGATGTTGACTGAAGTCGGGATGGTGTGCTCTGTGGTTGTCCTGTGGTGTGGTGACTGCTTCCAAAGCCCGTTATTTGAGAAATAGAACTGAAAGAATCCCCAGACTCCAAGCCTGCTAGCTTTTAATCTACGTTGCAGATCTGTAGGAGACCCCACAGCAGGTGTGCACCCATTCTGTTTTCAGGGACACCCATTTCCCTTGGTGTTGCATCGCATTCGAGCAGCATTTGTAATGGTCCACACACTTCACATGGTGTGGGAAGCATGTTTTGGACACAACCACTTCCTGCTTGGGAGGCCTTTGCTGCCTTTAGAACCATGCGGTAATGAACATTCACAGCAGATGACACTGCCCATGTTCAAAATTACTTGCTCAGAGCCGGGCGTGGTGGCGCACGCTTGTAATCCCAGCATTCGGGAGGCTGAGACCAGAGGATCCGGGTTCGCGGCCAGCCTCAGCTACCTAGTGAGGCACTCCGGAACTTAGTGAGACTCGGTTTCAAAATAAAGAATAAAAAAAAAAAAAAATAGGGCTGGGGGTGTAGCTCGGAGGTAGAATGCCCCTGAGTTCAATCCCCAGTACCGCAAAAAAAAAAAAAAAAAAAAATTACTTGCTCAGAAGAGATCTGCAAAATGCCTGTAATTCATAAATTAATGTAGCCCTGAAGACACGCCTTGCTGACACAATGACCACCTTGTCCCACCGCGCCCCCCTTCTCGGCTCTCAGGATCACACTCAGCTGGTGTCTCCCAGGCCTCCACCATGGAGCCTGAGCGTGTCCTGGCTCACTCTCCCCATCGGTCCCTCTGCGGTTGTGCTGGGGGCCACACTGTATCTGTGTACACAGGGCTTATCCGTCTAAGTCATGTCACTGCTTTAATAAGAACTATTAGGACCCTACTACAAGCTGGCTGGCACCCGTGAACCCAGAGAGAGCTCTGCAGGTGTTCTCATGTCAGAGGAAGGAGTGGTGATAGGTGCGTCTCAGGTGAGACCGAGCCTGGCCCTGGGCTCGGGGCTATTCCAACCGGGCACAGGAACATCTGCTTTGTCTGGTTCCCTTTTAAAAATCGGATATTCTGATGCTCACAGGCTTGTTTATATGAAGTCGGCTCCGATTTTTCCTGTGACTTTCACCACTTGTTTTCAAAGCTTTGATAAATGATCATTTAGGCTGGGGTGTAGCTCGGTGGCAGAGTACTTGCCTTAGCGTGTGCAAGGCCCTGGGTTCAATCCTCAGTACAGCCCCCCCAAGAAAAGTTTGATTAAAAAGTCATTTTTGGTTTCTCTTTATTGTTCTGGAACTGGGTTTTCATTCATTTTGTTATTTGCTAATATTAGTTTTTCCTGTTTCACTCTGAGGTACCTGAAATCGATTTTGGTGTATGAGATTTGACGAATATTTTGGCAAATTGCCAGTGAAGTGTTAATATTATTAGAGAAATACTTTCCCTTGCCCCTTTCTCGCATAGTCGAGGTATCTACCATTACTCAGAGTGGAGACCTTGTTAATTACACATCTTCCTGAGTTCTATACTCACAAGTGCAGCTCTGTCACCATGAAAATCTCACTGTGTGGACAAGGCAACGGGTCCCCTGGGGTCGGGGTCCAGCACGGCTTTCCAGGGCCCGATCAGCAGGGAGAATAACTCAGCCGACAGGGGCGTGGGTTTGGAGGGTCCCTCTCAGCTCAGGCTCTGTCTTGGGCCAGCTCAGGTCTGAGGACACGACCTCGTGGCTCAAGAGGGGCCATGTGGGGCCCCTGAGCCCATGCTGTGAAGACGGGCCATACATTAGCCCCGGTCACAGGGAGCACCAGGACCCAAGGCAGAGGTGCACAGGAGGGACTTAGCAGCAGCAGCAGCCACCCGCCCTCTTCCAAGTGTGGCACGAGCCTTTAACAGCACTCACAAGCACTGGGCCTAATGGTCTTTCCCTCCGTAAGTGGACTTGGACCCCTCGCTGTGGAAACACTCACTTTGCTTCTAACAGTCCCGACACGCAGCCACTGGCAGCAGGCTAACTCAGGACAAGTACACACGAGACATAAGTGGAGTTAACCTACACTACCGAGTGCCTTCACCACCAGCAGGACAGAAAGGCCGGTGGCGGGGAACGCGTGGGCAAAGGCTACACCAGAGCGAGCTGAAAACAGAGAAACACAAACCTGTCAATTAAGTAAGGCCAGGGAGCTCAACTTCATTGCTAAGAAAGCAAAGTGGAATGAGCGGCTTTCCCCTTCACACTGATGAAGCCCCTGGGTTTTCTTTTCTTTCTTTTTTTTTTTTTTTGCAGAACTGGGGATTGAACCCAGGGGCATTCTACCTCCAAGCTATACCTCCAGCCCTATTTTTTATTCTTAAGTTTGAAACAGGGTCTCACTAAGTTTCGGAGTGCCTCACTATAGATAGCCGAGGCTGGCTGAAAACCCGGATCCTCCAGTATCAGCCTCCCAAGTACTGGGATTAAAAGCGTGTGCCACTACGCCCGGTTAGGTGTTGAGTTTTTAAGGTTACCGCCCAATGCTGCTGACATGGGGGACGTGGTGGAGGCAGGGGTCCAGCTGCATGACGGTGATGATGGCCCAGACAGACAGCCAGCCCAGGGGAGACCCGTTGGGCCCCTCCAAAGGCATGTGTGTGGGCAGTCAAACAGGACAGGCAGCAGTGCTCTCAGCCTATGGGGCACGGGAGCCGCCATGGCTGTGGCAAACCCACAGTGGCACCAGCTGACCTCACTCCGAGGCCAAGAGGTTCCTGCGAATGGAGGGTGACAGCTACTAAATGCGCGGAGGGAGGGGGAGGGAGAGGGGCCCGCCCTGGCGCAGGCCCACGGTGAACAGCAGCAAGAGGAGCACAAGAGAAATCTTCCTTATTCCTTGGTACTCCACTAGGAGAGAATTAAGAAAGAAAGACTGGGATCTGCATCCAATTTCCTCACTGCTGGCATATACTTCTCCTTCTGGATTTCTCCACTTGAAGGAAAGTTCTAGAATAAAAGATTTCCAGTCAGTGCATAGCAAACTTCCTACCCCAGCGTTTGGACTCGCATCATGTGGGTTCTGTTCATCTTCTGGACAGATCGTCATAGAGCCCTGAGAGGCAGCGGCACTTCTGCAGCCGGTGGGGACGAGGCGGGGAGCACGAGCGAGCTGGGAAGGGAGCCGGAGGGGGGGGGGGCAAACCTGGGCGGGGGCGGGGCCAGGGCTGCCGCTCACAGCAGGGTCCTGGCTGGCTGCAGGGCCTTGTCCAGGTCTGGCCAGGCTTCTGCAGAGATTCACGCCTCTTTCTTACCCCTTACTGGCCTTTGCAGATGAGACAACCTGACAAATGTGATAATTGGGATTAGGTGTTTGGTCCTTAAGCTCCGGCTTCTTTGCATTATTCTTATTTATTTTAGTTTTAAACTAATTTATTTTTGCTTTGTTGGGACCAATTCCCGGGCCTCATGCACGCCAAACAAGTGCTCTAAGGCTGAGGAACGGCTTTCCCCAGGCGACTGCATCCTGTCCCAACAGGCCTGCGCTCACACCCACGGGAAGGGCGAGGGGTGGTGGCACTTGCACACCGCTCAGGGGGCGGGCTTGCTTTCTCCTGGACTTGTGCCTGTGATGGGCAGTGCACCTTTGGTCCCCAGGTGTCATTAAGTAAAAAACTGACTGGAGAAGGTATTCCGCACACATGTGATGACAACTGCCACAAACTCTAATGATTCAATATTCTATGAACGCATTTCCCTACAAATGGTATAATTTTGTTCTTCTTTATTGCTGACTAAAATTCCATCATGTGTATACATCAAAGTTTTGTGATCCGTTCATCCGCTGATGGACGCCTCGGCTGGTTCTGGATGTCCTCGTCTAAATGTGGAAGGGAGAGGCTATCTGGCACCAAGGGCAACACCTGACAGATGAGCAGACTCCAGGGGAGACCCAGGGTGAATGGGGTAGGGAAGGGGGGGTCACAAAGAATGCAAGAATAGAAATAATGCTATGAACATATGCAAAAGGACCAATTCCAATCTCAACGGTGTGCAGGGGAGGGTGGGGGGAACCTAGCTGGGAGGGCAACAAGAGTGTGTGCATGTATTTTTCTAACACTCTGTATGCACCCCAAAATGATGTGAAATTACAATGCACCCAATTAAAAAAAAGTATAAAAAAGTTATATAAAATTCATAGCATTACTTGGTATGAATAACTGCAGACTATCTATAATTAAGAATACCATAAATGTTTACAAATGTAACAAAACTTTTTACTAGATATTTAATAAGTTCATTTAAAACAAAACTCCAAGAAACAAAACAACAGATGCTTTTGTGTCCTTTGAATCTGCACCACAAACACGATATAAGCTGGCGTAAACAAGAACCCCGTTCATAGGCCCAGTGCCCCGGCCCGTGGACATAAGAGCCCCAGGGGCGTCCACACCACAGCCTGCCAGGCCTGCCTTCTCACTACAAGACCACACTCTGAGGGCGGCGGAGCTTATGCAAGCTTGCCAAAAACCCAGCCGTACACAGCTTATTATTAATAATAAAACCTGACCACCCAGATCCACAGACTGAAACCACCGGAGCTGCTGCCGGGGACGAGGCTGGAAAGCAGCAGAGAACATTCCAAGGCTCGGTTAGGGTGGGCGGGGCTGAGCGTGCAGTGCAGAAATTGGTTTTGACTTGTAAACAGATCCAGTGTTTCCTGAAGTCGAATCTTTTCATACTCCATGAGACTTAAAACAATATTTTTGTTGGAAGATTCTGGTAAACTATGAGAAAGTAATTTACTTTTTAGCAATCAGAAAAATTATTTGTTGGTTAGTTGTGGTACAGATTGACTAGCTGATATTTAAAATTTGAATCTTAATCCTTTGAAAACAATCACTATTTTCCCTACTCCAAAAAAAAAAAAAAAAAATAGGATACACACTAAGGTGCAAGTGACCCTCAGCGGGGTGGGAAGCGAGGTCAGGGTCACAGTCCGGCCGAGGCCGCATCCTTGCAGCTTCACGTGCGTTTGCCGCAGTGTCATCTGTGCCGGACCCCAATGAGGAGCAGGAGCTGCTGTCCCCAGGTAAAGCAGCCCTGACAAGCAGGCACGGTGGGGAGAGGCGTGGAGCCTCCGGATCCTTGGATTCCTAAGCGAGCCAGGGAGCGGGGGTTCACCCCGACACCGGCTGAGTGCGGTCTGCTTTGCTCGTAGGAACATCTGGCCTGAGAGCTAGTGTCGCCTCAGCCCATACGGAGGGCCAGCCTGTCACAGAGACTAAGTGGAGGCACCCAACGCCGAAGCCCAACTTCTCAAGGCCTTCGCCACCATTGCTGAAACCCGTCCACTCTGGGTAGCCACTGAGTGTGTCCATCTCACCTGACCAGTGTGACGGGGCCAGGCTTGTCTTTCAAAACATTGGCACACAAATTAGATCTAAAATGGAATAAGAAGTCTCCTCATATGTTTTCTACCTTGAAAATTCTATCAGTTAAGTGAAAAACATTAAAACACACACAGAAATGTGTGTGTGTGAGGGAGATACTGGGGAACCTAGGGGGGTTCTACCTCTGAACTACACCCCCAGCCCTTTTGTCTTTTGAAACAGGGTATCACTAAGTTGCTGAGGGCTTGAGTAAGTTGCTAAGGCTAACAACCTTGAACTGTGATCCATCTGTCTTAGCCTCCCAAGTATTGGGATTAGAGGCATGTGTGACTATATCCAACTAAAATATATTATTTGAAAAGTGAAATGTTGCAGTAGTTTGTGACTGTAAAAGTGTTAGCTTCATATATAAAAACAATCACTAAGAACTTAAAGTGAAATAGATAAATCAATAATTTAGAGAGTACACTAACTATATATACTCTTATAAAATATTATTTGAAACATTTTTAAAAATATACAAAATAACGTGGCAAACTAATACAGATTAGTCTATATCCTAATTTTAATTTAGAATTAGTTTGGTATAATAACAATCTTCACATTAAAAATGACTAAAGAACTGAATTCACTTGATAGTTATTTAATTCCATTTAGAACATAAGGATTTTCTTAAGTCTCATTTGGAAATACTTCAAGTCTAATGAGGATTAATTAAAGGCAAAATGTCAATACTGCAATCTAAAAATTACATAAAGACAAATCCCCAAACCAGAATATATTCGTTCACTGTAGACATACTGAAGAAGATACACAGTAAAAAGAAAATGATGTTAGGAAAAACTGAAACACTCCAAGCGCAACTTATTCTCAGTAATAAAACTGCAGGGATCACTGCTTCATGTGATCCAAACTAGATAATTAAATTAAACCTGCTGGGAATGGCTGGGAGACCTGGACAAAATTTCCGGTGCCACTGGAAGGCACGGAGGGCACTGTGGCATGAGAACACAGAGCCAGGCCAGGGAGAGGTGCCACAGAGCTGCCTGCCCTCAGCAGCCTCTTCTTTAGAGGAATCTGTGGACTCGAGAAGAGGCAGCAGATGGGCCAAGGAAGGCCTCGCAAGCTGAAGTCCACAGAGGAAGAGCAAAGGGCCTCAAATCACTTCCCAGGCTTTCAGGCGGATCTGAAAGCCATAGCCTATGAAGAAGGATGGCCACACATGAACCAGCCCAGAGGGCCTGAGAAATAACTGGCTCAGCTCAAAACCTGCCTACACTAAGGTGACTGAGATGTTTCAATGCCTTTGCTCATGTACAGGAAGCAAAATGAATCCATTGCAAAGGAGCACACCACCATCCCAACCCTACACCGTCTCTACAGCTTTTCATACACAGTCTACCACGCAACCTGAAATGTCATGACATGCAAGGAGACTTACAGCCTGACAATCAAGGACAACAAAAGGCAGGAAAGACCTAGTCACAGGGCCACTCTAAAACAACTCCACCATGCAAAGCAAAAAACAAGACTGAGAAACTCTGGGAAACGGTGAAAATGAGCCAAGTGAAAATTCCACATCTGGATAGCAAATAAATTAAAAATCCAAGGAACAAGTTCAACAGCAGTTTATTTTGCGGCTAAGATACAAGTTAGTAACAGGGGCGACAGATTAGAACACCCATACTGAAGCCAGGAGCTGGGAACAAGCACACAGAGAAAAAGAACATGAGAAACTTGGGGCTGTAGGAAAAGGACCTAGCACAGGTATAACTGAAGTCGCAGACTGACTGGAGACATGGAGGCAAAGCAGTATTTGTTGAGATAAAAGCTAAGAAAAATCAGTTCTGACAGTTCACACAAGTCCAAAACTCCACAGATTTAGAACCATGAAACTGAAGTATGATAAATGAAAACACACCATTGTTAGCCACCTTGGAGCAAAATTTCAAAAAACCAAAGACAAGGAGAAAATATGAAAAGTAGCCAGAGGAAAAAAGGTCATTTCCAAAGAAGGAGCAATAGGGCTACAACTAAATTTTGGAAATTAACAACAAAATCTAGAAGACAAAGGAGTGGTATCTTCAAAGGGCTTTGAGGAAATAGGTATAAACACAATTCTAAATTCAGCTAAAACAACCCAAGATTAATGTGAACTCACATTTCAGACAAAAATTCATTGCCATCAAACCTGCTGTAAGAGTTAGACACAGAATGTCCTCTTAAAAGAACTCACGTATGGATGTTCAGGGCTGATCTGCTGGGGGCTGTGATCTCATCAGATGAATCCATTGTAATGGATTTGCTGGGTGGTAACCGAGGTGGCAGGGTGAGGTGGAGGAGGTGGGTCCCTGGTGGTGTGGTCTTGGGGACTGTGCAGTTGTCTTTTCAGCCCCTTGCTTGAGCTCTCTTGTTCTCTCTGCCTCCCGCTACCATGCCATGAGCCACAGATATAGCTAGCTTGACAGGGACTGGATCCCTGAAATCTACGGAACTCAAAAAGTCTTCCTTCCCCTAAGTTGTGTGGTCAGATTCTTTGGGGTACGGTACAGCAAGGAGAATGCTCACAGAAACACCTGCATTAATGAAACTATCACAGATATGATATTCAAGCAGATAGAAACGAGTAACAAACAGAAAAGATAACTGTGAGTAAATCCTAACTCCAAAATAACAATATCCTGTGAGTTCTAAATACAGATGTAAATATGTCAAAATTGCATACTAGTTGAGGGTTAAAGAACCCCCAAATTCTTACATTGCTTTGGAACTGGCAGAAGTATTAAGATTAGACTTTAGCAGATTAAAGATGGTTGTTATAATCCTAGGGTAACAGATAAAGGAATAACAAACAGTGATTAAACAAGCTGGTAGAAAAGGGAAAACTGTATCATTAAAAATATCTAAAGCAAGAAGATGAAATCAGAATAGTTGGGATAACTAGGATTCACATAATATAATGATAGATTTAAGTATAAATATATCAGCATTTTAAATGCAAATGGACCAAACCAACTAATAAAGATTGTTAAGACTAGAGACCAAAATTTACAGGATGCAGTTAAAGTTATCTTTGGAGAAAAATTTGTAGCCATAAATGTACATGTTAGAAGAGAAGGCTAAAATCAGTGATTTAGGTATCTGCCTCATAAAACTAGAAAAAGAACCACAAATTAAACCTAAAGAAAATAAAGATTAAGGCAAAAGCAGGTTTTACTTAAATGTTTTTGATTACATAACTCAGTTGTTAAAATAATTTATCAAACTTTTTCTCCTGGATCAATTTAGGTAAGTTGTATTTTAAAAGAAATGCATGCATTTTTTAAAATATGTTTTAAATTTCTTAACATACTGTTGTTTATTGTCATATCCTTTGCTAATCTTTTTGGTGTTTGTAAGATCTGTAGTGTTGTCTCCTTTTGTACTTCTGATATTGTTCATTTGCGTCTTCTCTTGTTTTGTTTCACTTATGGGTTTTGTTTGTTTTGGTTAATATCGACAGAGGCTTATCAATTTTATTCATCTTTTCAAACAACTAGCTTTTGGCTTCATGGATGCTGTCTATTGAGTATTTTTTATATTTTATTAATTTCTACTTAATACTTAATCTTATTATTTCTTTAACTTTGAAAATAAATTTTACAAAACACTTAAAGGGAAAAATAATGTTCAGGTATATTCATGTAATAAACTTAGCATGAGAATATAAAAAGAAGAAATGATGCTCAATTCACTTTAAGACCAAGAGTGTCATAATACCAAAGCCAAGGATACTGCAAGAAAGGAAATTGCTAGATAATCTGTCTCACCAACACAGTTGTAAAAGTGTGGAATATTAACAGATCAAAGCTTGCAGAACATAAAGATGATAATGTATTATGACCCTGTCAGTAGACATTATTACAAAAATGCAAGTTAGAATTTCTATTAAAATAAACCTATATAATCCAATTAACCAAATACAGTAGAAAAAAATGTATGACTATGTCCAACAGATACTGAAACATTTGATAAAATCAATACCCATTCATATTAAAAATCCTAGTAAGTTAGAAATGAAAGAGATTCTTCCCTAATCAGGTAAAGACAACCAGTCAAAAACTGACAATTGAATAAAAGTACAAAGTCCCTCTTCAAAACATAATAGCGAAGTGGGAACCAGCGAACCTGTCGTCATCACTTTAATTCAACACCTAGCAAGTAAAATAAAGCAAGGAAAAGACACTAAAGGCATTCTGATTAGAAAGAAAGAAACAAAAATGTCATTATTTATAGTTGATATGATTCTATATGTTGAAAATCTAAATCAATTTACTGATAATTAAGAGTATGTGAGTTTATTAGCAAGGTTGTTGAGCACAAAATTAAGAGTAAAAAATCAACTCCTTTTCAAAATTACAAAACAAAAAGCCATTTCACAATAGCACCAAAAGCAATTAGACAGATTGAAATACACACACACACACACACACACACACACACACAAATATATGTAAGATCTCTACATATAAAACTTTATTAAGAAAAAATTTAAAATATCTAAATAAATACTTGAGACTGAGAATAATCAATATTCCCAATCTGACCTGCAGAGTCAGTGTAATCACACAGGAGTCCACTACCCTGCGTAGGTAGGAACAATCAATTCTAATACAAATCAATTTCAATACAAATGTCACTGCTGGGCACAGACTTACGCCCAACCCATGGTCATTACGAACCTGTTGACTGATGCAAGAAAGGCCCACGCCACCGACTGGGAATGTGGAGACAGACACACAGACCGACTCCCGCTCCAGGTGAAGGTGCGAGGCTAAGTGCGCGTCCCCGTGGAAAACCCCGAGAGTTTACTACCCATCACACCATGCACGCACCTGTTCTGGGGAGAAAGGGATGTGCAGGTGTGGGAGAAACACTGCAGCACCATTTGGGAAATGGGTAACGTTTCTTAAACACGACAGGAAAACATAGGAAGGAGAAGACTGAGGAACCAGACTGGCCCAAAGCAAGAACCTGAGTGCCTACAGCAGGTGGACAATGAGCGGCGAAGAGGTTTACCACACACACCACCAACACAGGGCTGGGTTCCAGAATACAGAAAGAAGAGCCCCAAACCAAGAGAAAGGACAGAAACACGTTCAGAAAAATGGGCGAGAGATGACCTGAGGAAGCGTTTCACAAGAAGGAGACCACCCACTTGTCAACAGCACGTGGAAATGCGTTGCACCTCACTGGTAAAAAGGAGCTGCAGCTACAGATGTCCACAGGTAGCAGCACACGGCTGAAGTTAAAGTGGCTGACGTTAGCCAGGGCTGTGAGGACAGACAATGGGGAACTCCGGCATGGCTGGTGGGAGCTTGCACTACACAACGACTGTGCAGACGTTTAGGCAGGATGCGTGAATGTTAAAAGATGTGTCACCTTCATCCCCATGCACCAAGAATAAACAGCTGGGTTAGATAAGAACTCATACTGTCGGCTACAGAATGGATGAACACTGGCACCTCATCAGTGGGACACTAGGAAGCAGTAAAAGTGAAGGAACTCTTGCCAAATGCAAAGTGGGTATGATTTTCACAAGCTTAATGCCAAGTGAAAGTCACCAAAGCCTACGTATTAATGATTCCATTTACAGACATTTCAAAAGCAGGTAAAATTAATCTGTGCTGGCACTACGGGGAGGAGTGACCTCTGGGAGGAAGGCGCTGGCTGTTAGCAGTGCCTGGCCCCAGGTACTTGGCTGGGCGAGGTTACACAGGTGCAGGTGTGTGTGCTTACTGATGTTTCTCTAGCAGTTCCTGATGCATTGAAGAGTTTCTACTTTTCTGTCTGCATATTATACATGAAAAAATTTAAAAGAACTTCAAATAACAGACTTTATGAGAATGCTTTAAGCACACACCATCCTATGGATTGTGCATATGTAGATCAAAATGTAAACCAAAGATTGTTAAAGTGATGTGTATAATGGTTAGCCATTTTCAGTATTTGAAGATGAAGGGTTTGTGAGGTATGCCCGCATGTTGGATCTTAAAGACAAGGTCCTGCAAGAGAAAAGCCCTCCATGTCACCTGCCATGTGTGCACCAGAAGATGAGTGACAGGGAGGTGGCAGCTGCAGGTAAGCAGCTTCCTCCAGCCTGACCCACCTGCATCCTACAGTAACCCCAGGAGTATCACACTGGCTCACACTAGCTTTAAAATTATCTGCTGAAAATGCACAAAAGACCCATGAACTTCCCCTCCAAGCCCGTCACCTCAGGTAGACCACCCAGCAGCTGCAGAGTCCCCGAGAGTGGCAAACCCTGGCAGCTCCACCTTCCAGACATGCCTAGACCCCGACAGGTCTCTGCCCTTCCCACTCACCACCAGCGTTCACACCGTCACCCTTCCCTGGCTCACAGTGGCAATGCCCCAGGTCCTGCTCTGCCCCTTCCCCACAGCAGCCAGGCCAGGCTCCTTAAAGGTGACAGCTCCACCTCCACTCTGGGCTCTGTCTGTCTCAAAAGAAAAGCCCATGGTCCAGCTTGGTGGCAAGGGCCACACAGCCCTCCTCAGGGTTCTTGAGCTTCTTGCCTCCTGAAGGCCTGTCCATCTGGAGGCCTGTCCATCTAGGGGGGGGTCTGACCACCTGGAGCCCTGTCCATCTGGAGACATGACCATCTGGAGTCTTGACCACCTGGAGACCTGACCATCTGGGGGATCTGACCATCTACTGGCCTGACCATCTGGAGACCTGACCATCTGGAGACATGACCATCTGGAGTCTTGACCACCTGGAGACCTGACCATCTGGGGGATCTGACCACCTACTGGCCTGACCATCTGGAGCCCTGTCCATCTGGAAGCCTGACCATCTGGAGACCTGACCATCTGGAGACCTGACCATCTGGAGACATGACCATCTGGAGTCTTGACCACCTGGAGACCTGACCATCTGGGGGATCTGACCACCTACTGGCCTGACCATCTGGAGACCTGTCCACCTGGGGGAGCCTATTCGTAGGTCTATCGTCTGGGGGCCTGACCATCTAGGGGGCCTGTCTATTTGGTGGTCTATCCATTTGGGGGCCTGTCCGTGTGGGGGTCTGACCATCTGGGGGCCAGCCCATCTGGAGACCTGACCATCTGGGGGTCTGATCATCTGGAGGCCTGGCCATCCTGGGCCCTGTCCATCTGGAGGCCTGCTCTACAGATTCTGGACTTGCCCCACAATCATGGAAGGCAAGTCCTCACAATAAATCTCTTAGCACCCGTCTCCTACAGCTTTTGCTTCTATGGTTAGACCAGAATGCTACTATGTAAAAGCAATCTGTGTCTCCTGGGGCCCACACTACGTCGTGGGAGGCACAGCAGAGAGACACTCAGGCACCCCTGCAGCACTCCGCTAACAGCAAAGGCTGCGGAGGCCTCAGAGGGGAACACCAGGAGCAGAGGGAAATGAACTGCAACGTGCAACACGCGCTGCGGCCATGGAAACGAAGGGACGACGTCACATCCATCCCTGTCAGCCATGGAAACGAAGGGACGACGTCACATCCATCCCTGTTACGATACGGTGAGTGTCAGAAACCAGAGGAGGTACAAAGCAAGCCGTCAAGGAACGCCTGCTTCATACACTGTGGGATACGCAGACCAAACTGCATGGAAACCTCAGGAGTAGCAAACCAGGTGTGCAGGGTGGAGAGCAGGTGGCGCTGCAGGTGGGCCAGGATGAGGGCAGCAGGTGCGAGGGCCGCACAGGGAATCCGGAACTCTTTTTCCTCAAACATTCATGTGGGCATCAGCAGATTCTGGTTTACGTTCCTCCATGCCTCAAATACATCTTGTAAATATTCTTTTTTATATGACCAATATTGAAAGCAAAGTTTTCAAAAAGCTTTAAGAATAAGTTGAAAGTATTTTTACTAAGCAATACTCACAGATAGTTACATAATATATTCTCAGTAAACTGCACAGAATTTGGGAAGCAGAGTACACCGTATATCCCAGGTCCTAAGCATGGGGCAGGAGGACCTCCCTGGCATGGGCGGCAGTGGCAGAAGGGGCCGCCTGACCCCAGCCTCTGCCAGGTGTCACCAGGTAGACGGAAGCCTGGGCGCCAGCAGGGTGGCTGTGCAGGCGGGAAGGGGCCAGCAACGTGGACGGCGGCCAGCTCCTCTGCTTGGCTGGTGAAGTGCGTAAAACTATTCTAACTCGTTCCTTAGACAGAAAGCTGTCACCCCAGGAAGACATGCCTTTGACTATTTTCAGGGGGACCATGGGATAAACCAGCTAGACACTTGTCCCCTCGCTCTGGTGACAGGTCCTGTGTGTCACTGAAAACCACACCTGTCGATGGAAAGCACATAAATATGCCCCGAGTCCAAGGTTCTCAGTCAGGACCCAGGGGAAGGAGAGGCTCGGAGCAGAGCCCAAGAACAGCAGGACTCCGAGGGCCTCCGCACACTAATGCACGGCCCGGCCCGAGTGCTCTTAGTCAGCGTCCGGGCACGCAGCAGGACAGCACCGTGACCTTTTCCTTAAGACATGCCCCTCTAGTGCTCCCGAGGAGGGACACACATGGAACGCTCTGCCGGCGACCTTCAGGTGCGGCCACCCTCGGAAAGAGAGGAGCACGCTGGGCTGCGTACGTCTAAGCACAGGCAGGGTCAAAGCCAGAGCCCACATGAAGGCGGGTCGCAGGCCCGGGGAGCTGCTCCCCTGCTCAGCTGCGGTCTGCCTACAACCAGCATCGCGCTTACAGACTTACGAATGCTCTCAAAAGTGCTTTGAAAAATGCAGGGCAGACCCCATGGATAGCACACGATGCGTCTGGCGTGTGCCCTGCAATTCCGTGTTTCCTGCGTCTCTGAGGAGTCTCGCCAAGCGGCCTCTAAAATGCTTCAATCAGACCCAAAGTCCTGCTGGGGCCCGCGCCCTGCCATTAGTGTGCAGTCCTGCTGCAGGACCAAGGGAAAGGCAGGACTGTGGTTCACCTAGGGAGGGAGCGGCGGGTGGCCTGAAACAGTCACAGAGGACGCTGAGGTGGCCCCACCAGGGGCAGGTCCCCAGCAGAGCCACTTCCAGGAACCCAGCACAGGAGGCAGGTGGGCGGCTGGGGAGGGAGCCAGGGCGAGGCCTGGGCCCCAGCGCGGCCGCCTCCACCCTCTCCTGCTCCCCTGAGCCCCTCGCCCCCCGCACTCACTCTCTTTGCCCTTCTCCTTGTTCTTGAGCTGCTGCAACTTCTGCTCGCGGTGCTGCTTCTCCAGCTCCTGCTCCTGGCGGTGGCGCTCCAGCTTGCGCTGGTGCTCCAGCAGCTCCTGCTGGTGCTTCATGGCCAGCATCTCCTGCTGCTGCTGTGGGCGGAGGGAGTACACAGACGGTCAGAGCCTCGGACACCCACCGACACCCAGGAACCAGCCAGCCCACCCGTCTGCCCTGGCGCCTCCATGGGCGCCACACGCTCTGTGACCCTTTAAGTGGTGAGATGAAAATGAACAGGGCCGGAGCGGCAGGTGACCTTGCAGGCTGGGGAAGCCTTTTTGAGAATGCCCCAAAGAGCACAAATGATGCGGACACTTTGGAGGACTGCTGGGCACTCTCCTAGGATACTGGACACAGCCGTCCTAAGACCCAGAGGTCCCCTCCCCAGCATCCATCCAAGTGACGTGGAAGCAAGTCAGCAGAGCCTGCACAGGGCCGCGCAGGTGCTTCACCACATGAGCCTGCCTGGATGCAGCCCGAGCCCTCCAGGTGACCACAGGAACACCTGCACCATGACGGACTGCCGCCCAGCACAAAACAGAGCTGACTATGACCATGCAAACCATGCAGCCAATCACAAAACAAACTGGACAGGGCCAGCGCTGGCATCAGGGTGTGTGGGGAAGGGCCAGAGAAGTCAGTTCTGAGACGGTAAGTTCTGGGACAGGAACGAATGTGCTTGAGTTCCCTAGGACTTGCTTGGAGCCCAGGGATGGTGCTCTTCATGGGACCTGGGACCCAGCCAGAACCATCCAGGTACCACCCTAGTCACACAGCGAGGAAGGGCTGGGCAGTGGGGGCAGTCGGCACTAGGGACCACAAGGCCCCACAGTCCCTGGCAGACCCGCCAGGGCTCTCCTGAAAGAATAAGCCATGTCTACCTAGAGCTATCATAGGGGTGGGGGGCGTCTTTTCCAGCTGGGATTGCAGGGACAGAATAGCTGGAGAGGGGTGGAGGTAGGCCCCAGACCAGCACAGGAGAGGGGAGAGGAAGGGCCTCCGCAGGCCGTGCCCTGGTGTGACGCCCCATCCAACCTTGCCATGGACACCTGCTTCCAGGCCTTGGGCGCAGCGAGGGGGAGGGAGTGGGGGCCTATACCTCACCTAGTCGCTCTGTTCCCACTGATAGGGGTCACGTGTCTCAGTATCAGTTTCATTCCAAAAACATGTCACATCTAAGATCTTTCCTATGGAAACACTTACATTCCAAACACCCAACCTAAATGCTGGTGTGCGGGCAGTAATAAGCGGAGGCTGTGCCCGTCATGTGGGCTGCAGTGATGTCTGAGTCTGCCTGGCGGCACAGGGCAGGAAGATGTTCCCCTGCGGAGGAGACACAGCGGGTGGCCTCCTTCCTGAGCTTTAGAGGTGAGACTGTCCTGCCTAGAGCTTCCTCACCAGTTTTACCTATGAGGGACATCTCCTGAAGTGGGTGACTTCTCCTAGACACTCAGTGTCACCCTAACCAAGACGCGGTGCCCAGAGGGCTCCAGGGAAACAGCACAGCTGCACGAGCTGCAGGAACCACAGAGAGGTGCCAATCCCACAGCCGTCCTGGCCGGCACTGAGGCTTGCCAGCCGTTCACAGTCAGGCATCAGGAGAGGCTTCCAGGCCGCTAAGGGCCACGGCGCAGCTCCAGGGCGTCACTGACAACTTCAGAACAGTGGTTACTTCCTTAAATTTTAGGAGGAAAACCAAACTATGATGCAGTGGCCAAACAGAAAATAGAGTGGGGGACAAAACATGCCCCTCATTATCAGTTTCAGTTCAAGAGCACCAAACTCACAGCCTCACTGGGGGAACCATTCTCATACTAAGAATAGGGCCACACACCTAAGCCTGGCGCTTCTACAGGACCAACAGCTGTGCACGTGCAGAGATCCAGGGTTAGCCGAGGGTGCTATGTGCGTGCGTAGGTAAAGCAATCCCCCAGGATGAGGCATTCTGCCTGCATGGATCACCTCCACGGAAACACAGTGGGGTCCTTGGTGCACGGCGGTTCTTTTTGGCCGGTCACACAGCTGGTTTAAGTGGCCAGCGGTACAGACGCAGCCCCTGGTCCCTGTCTGCTTGGCAGTCACTGAATGCAGAAGCGAGTAGTGGAGCACTTTACACCGTCTCACAATTTACTTCTCAGCCAGAACTCGGGAGGAAAGGGAGATATTGTGTTATCTTTACAAAAAAATGGGAAACAACCATGGGCCTGGGGACTGAAATCCACAGGACGCAGAACTCCCAGCAAAAGAACAGCCTTGTGGAATTTTAAAGGAATCTGATTCCAAACAATGCCTTGGATTCCCCCAAATGGGCTCCAGCAGCACTGTGTGATCTTGCTCTTGATCACAGGGTAGGTGTCATCAGACCCATGAAGGATGCCCTGTGTCAGGCAGAAAGCCAAGGGCAGAAGGAACAATCTGGACCCTCACGCCCCTCGTCGCCAGCACCACACTGCACTCAGGCCTACTGTGCGGCCCTGTGACCAAGTGGCACTGTGCTCAGAGACACTGTTCACTCGCTGGTCACAAGAAGCACCACTCCCAGCGGGCTCCCTCGGGGATCCCAAGGCCCACAGAATCGGAGAGAGAATCCAGGCTGCCAAGGAGGGCGTGGGCCGCGCTGCTTTACACTAGGCAAAATCCCCGGTTATGTGCGTCAGGTACCACACTAACACGCACGAGGACACGCCTCTTCTTTGGGGGAAGGAGAAATACCAGGCATTTGTCTTTGATAGGCTGAAATTATAATGGGTAATTTAAAATAGGAGTGACTTAATTTTCCTAAGAAACAAAACAAAAACAGAACCAATAAAAGCACCAGACTTTCCATCAAGTTTACTTTTACACCAATGTTGAGTTCTGAATCACATATTAGATCCTCAGAATTCAGCTTGACTTCAACGTTTAAATTTAATATACAGATATTTAAGTGGGGGGCTGAGGGTGTAGCTCATTGACAAAACTTACCTAGCAGCCATGAGGACTTGGATTTGACACCCATATCCACAAAAAATAAAAATGAAAAAGTTTGTTCCAGATATTCAAGTGGAAACCCAACCAAATTTTAAAATAGTAAACTAAAAGCCCACGATGCTCAAATGGTAGAATTTGGGGACAGGTACTCATCCACTGCCCTAGCCAGAGGACAGAGAAGTTGCCGCACCTCCAGAGGGCTCAGTCAGCTGACCTGCTCAAGCTCCCATTAATCTTAACGATTACCCACCAGCCAATCATTAGGAGAGGTTGTAGTCAAGTTCAAGTTCAATGAAAGTGCATTAATGCCATCATAATTAATACGAGGAGTGCTCACAGTGCTACTCAAATGCCAACCACCCTGGCCCAGTGTTCTGATGCTGCTCAAGGCGGAAACAACGGCCATTTAGGAAGTCAAGTTCTCCGGACTCCAGGGGGCGCCTACTTGACAGCTACTTGACAGGTAGCTGTACTTGTGCACGGGGTGTGCAGCCTAGAGCCCCAGGTGCTGACCAGCCAGATGCTGACCAGCAACTGAGCCTGGATCCTGATGGGAAACAAAGGCCCGCAACACCAGGCTTCTTTTAAAGTCAAGTGTGTTTTTCTGATTATAAATGGTGGGAAGGAGAAAATAAGAAAAACACGAAAAATCACCCATATTCAACGATTTCTAGTTTAGTCATACAATTAAATCTAGAGTTAAAGTCAAATTCAAAACCAGCCATCCCAGACAAGCCAAATGGTGACTCCTGTTCACGTTACAGATGCCGAGTGCATTCTTGAAGAGCACACTGGAGTCAGCGCCTGGTGCGGGCAGCTGGTGAGGAGCCCGGATGCAGCTGACCACGGCGGCCAGTCCACGTCCAGGTGAGGAGCCCGGATGCAGCTGACCACGGCGGCCAGTCCACGTCCAGGTGAGGAGCCCGGATGCAGCTGACCACGGCGGCCAGTCCACGTCCAGGTGAGGAGCCCGGATGCAGCTGACCACAGCGGCCAGTCCACGTCCCTCTAGAACGCCACCCGGATGCTCTTCACACTTACGCCATAGACCCTGCAAATGCTCTGTTCTGGAGCTTTTCTTGAAGACACTCGGGGAGCATTTAAGGCATTACCTCACTTATTTTTCTGAGATAAGCATGGGGCAGGCCCAATTACCCTCAGTTGCCAGACACAATTTTTAACAGAGCAAGGAAAATAAACAAGGAGTCATTCCTGGGTGTGGGACTGGCGGCCGACCAAGGGGATATGCGCTATTTGGCCAGGGGTTCTATGGAGCATTTGGGACTAAAATGTCATTCTCTAAGGGGTCATGGATATGGAGCCAGTTCCATCTTTACTGGATTAACTGGCTCAAGTCAGAGCAGCGCCTCACTTGAGTGCCTCAGGGTATAACCAGAGATCAACACTCCCCGTATCTCTAATTCACTGTCCTCGGTCTAACTGGACCCGCTAGTGTCACAGACACAAGCAAGGGCACCATGAGCACTAAGGTCAACAAAGGAAGGACTGCAGCAGGAACAAATGCCCAGAGCTGGGGCCCTGGACTAGGCAGGGATGGGCCCGGGGCTATGGATACACCCTCAGTCCTTCAGTGGAGGGTGGGGGACAGGGCCCCCAGGCAGCCCGGCAGCCACAGCCGAGCACTTCCGAGGGTGGCTGGACCCCGCACCTCTGCACCGGCCCAACCCCAGGTCATCCTTCGCCTAGCTCAAACCGCACCCTTGAGGAGACAGCGAGCTGGGCCTGGAGGGGGCCCTGTCCCTTGCCCCACTGTCGTAGCACACAGTAGTCATCAGGGAACTGGGCAAGCTGTGCACCTGATGAAGAGAGAGAGCCAGCCAGGAGTAACCAGGGGATGCAGTCATGTCTCCTCCTACTGCAGCCAAGTGCAGAACACGAACTTCCATGCCACTGCCTTTAGAAATCCAGAGTCCCTTCTTGCCTGCAAACACCACAGCCCAGAGCAGAAGGCCGAGTGGGGGCTGGGGGCAGGATATCTTACGGAGCAGGAAGCCCCATGCTCCCTGAGCAGCCGCAAGCGCCTGGCAGTACACGAGAAGGAGCCGGGGGACACCAGAGCTGTCCCAGCTCCCTGGGCCACAGGAGGGGCCGGTCACAGAACTCAGAGCCTGCCATCAGCACAAGTCCCCCGGCTCACAGATGACGCCAGCAAGACGCCAGCAAGACGCCCTGGGCGGGCCCTGGCAGCCTCCGCCCTGCCTCCCCAGGCGCAGGTATTAGGAGGAGCCAGGTGGGCCCTACTGCTCATTAGGTGACAGGCCCGGGGCGACATCTCCTGAGCCACCTGGGATAGGTAATTGAGGGTAAACATCACGGGCAGCCTCCAGGGCCACAAAACCCGGTCTCCTTTCCACTGCAGCCCTCTCTATGGAGGGCAGAGTCACGTTAAACGGCTCTCACAATTCCCTCCTACGCACAGACACAGCACAGATCACAGTGGCAAACACACACCTACACCAGAAAAAAAGGATGTGCAAATTAGAATGGCGGGTGAATCAGGTTTACCTCCACGTTGGGCTGGAGAGCAAGCTCCTGTGGGCTGTGGGAGGGAAGCAGCGTGCCGGAGGGGGCAGGGACCTTCCGGGGGAATCTGGCAAGACGCTTTAGCCTGTGCAACGTGCATATACTATTTTGCAATGAAGGGGTTTATTCTGAGGAAATAATCAGGTAAGTGGGCCAAAACCCACCCACAGGAGGGCGGCAACGGTCTGAAGTGGCAGCCACTGACAGTTCTGCAGGTGAGTCCCGGCTGGACAGATGTGGGCCATCCAGGGCCCTGCTGGGTCACGCCTGACTGTGAAGACCCTACCCACACAGCTGCCACTGCGGTGGGGACAGGGAGGTGCTGGGAGATCGGGGTTTCTCTGGTTGGGTTAAGGGGGGCCACAGGATTTGGGGCTGATGAGTGCCTAACTGGGCCTGCCAGGCTCCTGGCCCACAGCAGCTACTGCCGGGGGCACAGGATCTACGGCAGCCGCCCCTGGAAGCGCGTGCTCTGGCGGAAGGTCGGCCTGCTCCAGCCTTGCGTGCGGCAGACGTGCACAGGTACCAGGCATGGCCTTGCAGCTGTGTGCGATCCACTCCGTCAGTCTCTCTCAGGGCTCCTTCATCCTCTGGCTGGAGAGCAGCTCCGCCTAGCCGTTAACTGCTAAGCCCTTCTTAGACGCACAGGACCCAGATGGCCCTGCGGAGACCTCTGCTCAGCGACTGGCAAGAGTGGAAGGCTGTTGTGATGTTCTGGAGAGGACCAGGGCTGCAGGAGCTGCTGAGGGCCCAGCCAGCCCGAAGCCTCACCGCCGCCTCAGCGCTGAACACTCACACCTGTCCAGCCTCACCCTCTTCTGAGTCCGGGCACCCCAGCAGGGGGAGGTCCTGACCATCCAACCTCACCCTCTTGTGAGTCCGGGCACTCCGGCAGGGGGAGGTCCTGACATTGGATCCGGTGACAGCTACTATCTACACAGCTGCTGCGCTAAGGGTGTGTCAGTAAGCAGAGCTGAAGGGTTGCAGAGAGCTGCTGGTGCGTGCTGGCCTCAACTCCAGCCACAGCAACAGGCCTGACTTCAGACACACACATGATGCATACATGATGCATACATGATGCTCCCTAGAGGTGCTAAGGCAGAAATGCAGGAGAGAAGCTTCCAGAAGCACAGAGCCACAGGCAGCCTTTAGCTGGCAGTGGGCTTTGAACCCTGACCACTCAGGAGAGAATAAGGACTTGGAAGTATGGAGGGAGGTCCCGGAAGCCAGCGCTCCCCTCTGTCTGCCTGCTGGGGACCTGGCTGGCTCCTCGCGGTCTAGGAGAGGTGGTGACAGGAAGCAGCTCCCTGCTGCTGCACAGCTGTCTTTCTTACCAGAGACAAGACAGAAACAGACGCTCCTCACACGACGGCCAGTGTCTCTGGCTCAAACTGCTCATATGAGAAGCTGGCCCCGAGAGCCATCCTCAGCCCAAAGACAGACCAGCTCGCTGATCAATGCCAAGTGGGTCCCGTTTGACCTTCTGCCTTAATGGTATCACCCAGCATGTGGTGCAGAATATTCTCACAAAGATACGGCAGCCCTTGTCTTTATCCATCCATCCAGTGTTTCGTGTAGAGACATCAACTCCATTAAGAGCCAAGTCGGGGCTCTGAGGTCCCAGGGGGCTACGTGTGGCTGGCGGGGGAGGGAGCTGAGGCAGAACGCGGTGGCCCTGGACCTCCTCTCTTGTATTTGTGCTGATTCCTCCCACAAAGAGGAGCTACAGGCCGAGCCTCGTGGTGGTGTGCCCCTGGCTAGACACGGAAACCTCACTCAAGGAACCGTGCCACGGCAAGCCGCCTTCAACGCCCAAACCCTTGCGATTGGCCACTAAACCCACACTAAGGACAGCTACTGAGACGAATCCAAGTCCAATAATAACTGCAAATCACAGCAAAGAAAATGGCAGCCCACTGCTATTATCCAGGAAAGTGGTTACTGTCTGCAGTATACTCCTGTTACATTATGTGAGCTGCAGGTGTATCTGTAGATACATAAAACCGAGGTCATACTCCAACATGTTTTTATTTACCGTCTGTTCGTGGTTTCCTGCATCATCATACACCATTCAAAAACATGATTTTATTGTATTTTGTCTTAGGGGTGAATCATAATGAATTTAAGTGATCACTAAGATAATGCCGGGTCTTCCTGCAAACCACACAAGCAGGAGGAGAGAAGCAGCCCTTCGGGGAAGCAGCGGCCGGCTGACGGGAGGGGAGAGGGCAGCGTCTGAGCCAGGACCCCATGCAAGGGGGTGTCCACACCTCGGGGTCAGCAATGTCAGCACAGCATAGATAACTGTCAGATCTTCATGTGCTTAGGGAAAGTTGAGTTAATACACCAAAGTTTTAAAAAGGAGGATAACCATTATTTCAAGATGACTTGTTAACTTAGGAAATATGAAATGATTAAACACTTTTAGTACTAGTTAGAAAGTTCTATACATTGGTAGCTAACTAATGAAATCCAGAGCTCATCTATACACTGGCAGTAACGAGGCAGGGGAAAATGAAGAAATAAAGTCATTTAATAGAAATAAAAGTATACGAATAATTAAATATAAAAAATCTATGAACATTAAAAGAAAAATAAAAAGGCTTTTCCTAAGGAAAGAAGAAGCCTCAAATTCGATAACACTATGTTCCTAGAGCAGAAATTCAATATGAGAGTTATTAATAACTGCAATTTCAATGTTTCCAGAACAATTTTGGAGACTTCATGAGAAATGGTTCTGAAGTTTGTCTGGAAGAATAAATGGGCAACAAACATGCAGGGAGAGGAGACGGGCACTGCGAGATGTGCGGCCTGCGTGGAGGCCCCGAGGGGCCGCCTGGGGCCTGCACAGGAACAGAGAGCTCACAGCAGACGCAGAGGCATGACGAGCACTCAGGAAGGGACAGAGGTGGCATTTCTAATCTGGTTAGAAAGAGCACTGTGACTCATGAATGAGGATGGGCCAGGTGGGTAACTATTTTGTAACAATAATAGTCAAAAGACAACATACAATGGGCATTGAAATAACGCCCTTTATTCATAAAGAACATTCCTATATTAATAACAAAAAGATCAGCATTAAAGCTGAAAAACAGAATAGAAAATGAACATTAGCAGAAAAAAAGTGCAAATATCTACTTAGCATATGGAGATACAGTTAACCACAATAGCAATCACACAAATGCAAAAAATAAGGGGCAGACAGAAAAGCCTAGGAGGACACTTGTGTGTCTGAACAGTGACGGATGGGCCGGTCGTGCAGCCTGGCTCGCCTCGGGGCTCTGGGAAGGACAGTCCCCACCACTTGTTCAAGGACACTTGGCTGACAACAGCTGTGCCCACCGAGGAGGCCCCACCTGGCCACGAGCCCGTGCCCAGTGGTCCTGGCTTCAGAGCAGCTCGGGGCTGGCCCCCGCTTGTCTTTGCGCTTCCCCGCCCGCCTCAGCCTGTTCAGTGCTCTGCTGGTCCACCACAGCACGCTGTCTTGGGCTGGAACCCCTGGCTGTTCTCAAAGAGATCACTTGGTTTGGAGAATCGGTCTCCTTGTCACCAATTTCAGGCTGGCATCCGTCTCTCAGGTTGTGGGACTGGATTTGGATGAGGCCACAGGAAACTTAGTAAATCGCAAAGGGGGAATTATGAACTCCAGGAAAACAAGCTGTGTTCAAAAGACAGCAAACCGTCCTGTGCTGTGGGCTCAGCTCTAGGAAACATGGTCACAGTCACAATAACAGAAGCACTGAGTTCTTTACCAAGAAGGTGGGTGAAGTCCACTGTGGTCGAGAGAAGTGGCCTTGTGAACATGCATGGGATTGGGAGGAAGCCCAGCCTTCCTCAGGAGGGAGTCCCATGGGGCAGAGACCACCTTCCGCTCATCAGATGCAGGCAGGACAGGGCACAGGCTGCTGTTGGGTGCTGACCCTGTACTGCTTTTCAGTTGGAAACAGGAGAAGCATGTGCCGTATTGGTAATGAAGACTTTAAATATTAAAAATGACACAGCAGGCCCTGAAGTGGCAGCGCTACGTAGCTGTCTCAGTTACCTGCACCTCAGTTACCTAGCAGCTAGCAATAATCAGGCCCACCCCAGGCCCCAGGCCTGCCTGGACTCACGCTCACCTGGGTCAGGGCTAGGGAGAAGGTGGGACCGGAGGAGGAGGAGGAGGAGGAGGAGGAGGAGGAGGAGGAGGAGGAGGAGCAGCAGCAGCAGCAGCAGCAGCAGCCCCAGCAGCACAGTGCTGGTGCCAGCATGGGCAGTAAGGAGGCTGCACAAGCGCAACAGTAGTTCTGAGCTCCCTGATAAGAAATCTTATTTACCCCAAATTAACAATTTAAGTTGTATTTTAAAAACGACTCCCGTTCCAATTATAAAATTCTATTCAAATTCGCTGATGATTTAATGACACTAATTAGATTGTGTGTTCAAGAAATCTGTCTGACAAACACCACTGCCAAACGTCGTTAACAATACGATGGTATGAAGAGAGTTTAAACCATCCAAACAAAAGCCTGCTAATGCGATGATACAATTATGTAGTTTAAAGGCTTTTATAATCTCCATTTTAATGAAAAAAATACAACAAATGATTAAAATACAAAGAGGAATGTAACTCTGAGATACTTTCTGTGCTTTTGAAACCCCAGGCCCAGTGCAGGCAGGTCTCTGCGGCCTCCGGCACCTCGTGGAGGGCCCAGGACTACAAGCAGTGAGGTCCCCCAGCTCCCACCGGGCAGGAGGAGCGGGCCCTGCCTGCCCTCCATCTTGCAAGGGCTAGCCCCCTGGGGCAGGAGGCAGGAAGCGGGACCGAGGCCCAGGGTCTCCTTCTGTTTCCTCCATGCCAGTACTACCTCTGATGACTCCCCCACACAGGGTGTGTTTTATTTCTGAGTCAGTCTCTCTCTCGTCTTGTAAAAGCTACCAATTCAACCGACACATAATGAGAACATAAAGAACTAGTCATCAAGAACCCTCCTCTGCCAGGCCAGGGACAGTCTTCTGATCAGGAAGCCCACGGGATGGATGCAGGGCTGAGGACGGGCAGCGTCCAGGGGAAGGTAACTCAGCCTGGTCTGCCACAGCCAGGCTCCACGCAGGGTCCGCAGGGAAGCCAGAACGCACAGGCGTGTCACCACGTCCTGACAGGCGGCTCACAGGGCCATCCGGAGGTGCAGCGCGGCAGCCAGGCCCATGGTGGCAGGGCACGGTCAGCTCCCTCTGCAAGGGCAGGGAAACCCTGCACCATCTCTACCACACGGCCTTTCCTTCCATTTCCAGAACGAGACAGTGACCGGGGCCTGTGGTGGCGCCAGGCCACAGCGCCGCTCTGCTGTGGAGGAGCTGAGTCACTTAGGCTCTGTGTGCAGCGGGCCCTGCAGGGACAGAGAGCTCAGGCTCCATTTCTAAGCTGCTTTGAGGAGTCACAGAAATGCGAAACTACGACTCAAAAAGTCAACGAAGAAAGAGGCCTGCTGAGGGTGCTCCCGTGGGTTCCTGGAAGGCTGGCACATGCAGGCTACCATGGCTGCAGGCATTACCTGGAGTGACCTCCACAGCTGTACCTTCCAGCTGGCACACACCCACTGCCAGAGGCCAACCTACAACACCCTGCGCCCAGTCCTGGAAACCAGACGCCAAGCGCACCACCCACGCTAGGCCCTCGCTGGGAAGCAGTCCTGGACCCACTGGTATTCCCGTCCTGCTGGCCAGAGGCTGCTGAGACCCTGAAGGGCCTGGCTCCTGTAAAACCCTCTTGCCCTTCCCCAAACCAACAGCAAGAGCAGCAGACGGCACCCAAGCCCACAAAACTAATCAAAATGCCAAAGATCCTGAGCCTCAGGCAGCTCCTGGGGTCCAGGAGGAAGCTTTCCAGACCCCTGTCTCCCAGGCCCGAGGAGCTGAGGACAGAGTTCTCGGAAGGCTGCCCTCGAAGGAAGACTCAGCGCTGCCTCTGAGCCCTTCTCCAGGGAGACAGGCTCTGTGCTGTCTGCACCGAGGCCAGCCGCAGGCAGGGAGAACCTCTTCTCTAGGATGGTCCCGAGATGCATGAGGCAGGCCTGGCGATGGCAGAGTGTGTACCAGGCCCAGGCCCAAGCTCTGCAGACACTGGGGCTCCCACCCACGTGATAATGTCTCGGATGGCCAGCTCACCTGGGAAGGCCGTGGACAGTCGTGAGCCGCCCTACAGATGAGAACCTGAGCCCATGGTCACACCGCCAGCGTGCGACGCTTCAGGTGACACCGCCTGACCAACACCGATGAAACCTCAGGAGGGCCTTGAGCTGGCCCACCAGCGGGCTGCTCCCAGATTCCCCATCCAAGAAGCTGAGAAAACGTGGTTGTTGTCAGAGCTGCTAAGTACCAATGATTCTGTCACAGAGCAATAGGTAACTTCCTCGGCCTGGCTTGGATGGGGCTTTTTAGTTTAGTAGACATCCATTTCCATTGGGTACGGCTCTTTTACATGGCTCTCAGGGCGGTGAGCACAGAATCACCGACTTCACTGGCCCTCCAACTTCACAATAGCTCCCTATGGAGCACTGACACACGTTTCTTTCTAATGCACTTAATTTTAGAATCTAGGATGAGATTAAATATCTGTAGTAAGTACAGAAAAGATCTATGTTAACAGTTTTTTCCTTTCTTTTTTGATGGTACTAGAAATTAAACCCAGGGGTGTTCTACCTCTGAGCTACACCTCTAGCCTTATTTTAAATTTTGAAACAGGGTATCACTAAATTATTATATGCTGTCCTCAAAACTTCAATCCACCTGCCTCAGCCTTCCAAGTACTGGGATTATAGGCATAAGCCTCTGTGCCTGGCTCTTACCCTTTTTAAATTAAGAGAAAATACTACCTTTTGCCAGTTACAAAAGGTCAGTGGGAAAGACTTAGAAAAGAGAGAAAAGTCTCACAAGAGAGAAAACAACAAATTGTAAACAACTCCAGGAATGAACGCTTCTATGTCAGCACTTCTTACTGCTAGTGATCTTTCTACTTATACACATATTGCTAGAAGGGATCTTCTACACCAACTTTCGAACACCGTCGGACGCTAGCCCACATCCTCCACTATACGTGGAAATGCTGCTGCAGATGGACAGGCAGCCGCCTCTCGGTGGGGGTCACCTGGTCTGTGGTCTCAGTGCTCTGTGGGGCACATCACACCCTTGTAGGATGCGGACGCAGGGGTTGCCTGGGCGCAGACAGAAGCTTACCTTGATGTGCTCATGCAGCTGGGCCTCATGTTGCCGGGACAGTTGCTCGTGCTGCCTCTGGAACTCGGCAATGAGGATCTGCCGCTGGATCTGCTGCTTCTGCTTCAGCGCCAGCAGCTCCTGCTGCAGCTGCTGCTCCCGCAGCGCCGGCTCTGCCACAGGCAGAGAGAACTGGTGGTCCAGACGCAGGTCCATGGGCACTGCTGTGGGGGCCACTTGCAAAGGCAGTGCCGCGGCGACGTCCACTGCGAACAGAGCACAGCACAGAGAACCTGTCACCGTCACTGCGATGCACAGCCGGCCTGGGACGCCCTCCCGTCGCCCGCAGCACTGCTGGCAACAGCCATGGGGGCTGTGGACTGAAGGATCTCCACGCCACAGTGCCGCTCCTCGGGCTTCACACTCCAGGCTCAGGGGGCCTGCGGCTGCAGTCCTTGGGCACAGAGATCACAAGAGCAGTGAAGGTCAGACCAGGAAGCACTTACGCAAACCTCTTCCTTCTACCCACCCTCCAGACCGGAGGCCCCGCTCTCAGAGGACCCCGTTACAGGCCCAAAGGCCTATCTGACGTCATGTTTAAAAGTCAATAGAAAGAGAAACGGGAAAGAGGCTCTGGCTAGCCAAGGGAAGAGCTGCGTGCCAGCACACGGTGGGCAAAACGCCTGTTCTTTTCTTCTGCCCCTTCCTCCTCTTCCAACGAAGCCACTGCAGAGTTCTGTGTGAGCCCCAAGAACAGTGTGTGCCACACAAGTGGTCCAGATAGACACACGCGGAGAGCCTGTTTCCATGGCAACACGAGTGCCCTCTTGAAAACATGTTTACCCGACCACAGCCAATAGAATAGAATGTGCTCCTGCCTGGCCACACAAGCACATCCACTGGGGCAGGGCTTCTGCACTCCACCCCAGCCTAGCGCGCAGCTGAGGAGAGGATGCAGCGAGCCTGGCCCGGGCCGAGGCTGAGCCCCTCAGACCTCATAAGTCAGCTCCAAACAGAAGGGAGAAAAGCAACGCAGAAGGCAGGGAAGTTTCAAGTGACACGCATCAAGAAGCCCGCCGACGCTCCTTTTCTGGCAGGCTCCTGTGATGAGCAGCACGTAGGCTCGTGCAGGTCTCACCACCAGCCAGGACCCCTGGCACAGGCCCGGCGCAACCACTCCTGCTGCCCACGGCAGCTCCGCACAGAGGCCCTCCCTGTGAGCACCCCCTCCCCGCCTGGTTCATCTCTCCAGAGCCAACAAGCACCCATCCGGTGGCCAGGAAGAGGCAGGATTCAAGCTCAGAGGGTGCCTGGACCCCACCACAGGCCAGTGCGAGGACCTGATCCTTGTCCCTCAGGCCAAGCGCCTTCCATGCGGGGCCCTGACCAGCCCTAGCGCCCTGATGCTAGATGGCCTCGGACCAAGCCCTAGCCATAACCTACTTCCTAGGAAAAATTACTCTCCAGTCTTGAAGCCTTGTGGCCTGTAAGTGGAACTGCAACTCAGCCCAGGGCATGTCTGTGGCCACTGTTCAGGCTGCAGGTCCCAAGTTGGCCTCAGTCCCCAAGCTGGTGGAGGCCGGGTAGGAGGACAGGGTGGTCCTGTGCTGAGGCACGGTGGGAAGGCTGCTGTGGAGCGGGCCCTGGCTTGGCGGGGGCTCTGTGTCCTGATGCCCCGGCTGCTGGTGCTGCAGTCTCCCCGGGATGGGCCAGGATGGTGGGGTGCCACTGGAACACAGAGGCTCCTGGGCTCTTTGGGGAGATCGTTGTCTTCCCACCCCAGTGACGCAGCTCCCCCTGCCTTCTGCCTGGTCCTGCTGCCCTGGCTGGGTGCCGGTCACAGAGGTTGCCAGGTCACTTTCCCTGGGCACAATGTGAGGTGATGGCGGGATTCTGGGTGTGTGCTGGTGTCCCCCAGTGCACCAACAAGCACTGGCCGAGACCAGCAGATGCCTCGCCGCCGTTCCCTTTCCCAGTCAGTGAAGGGCGGCATGCATTTATTTTTAGTTGGGGATCAGCTTGTGTATTAAAAGGCCTCTGCTTGCTTCTGTGTGCTGAGGGCCGATCCGTGCACACGTGGGGAGGACAGGGTTGCACCTTTCTGTCCTGTTTCTGATCGTGTTTATTATTAAGCATAGGAAAATGGCAAGCCCGTGTAAGTGAGGCCAGTCTTACAAACCATCAGTTTCCCTAGATTTGCCTCAATCTCCCTGTTAAGGAATGAAGTAACCACGGCAGGCAGAGTGCAAGCTGAGCAGAAAAGAGGGACGCAGAGTGAGTTTCCGAAAGGGGCGGCACCCACACTGTTCCAGGTGTGCGCAAGCTGTGCCGGTGGCTTGGTAAATCAGTGCTGAGAAGGACAGCGGCGTCCTCCAATCCCCTCTTCCGCACCCATGGCCGTGGGGAGAAAGTGCTCTCCTTTGCCCTGCAGGCAGCTGGGTGACCCGCTGACCGCCTCAGGTCAGTCACCGTCTCTTTCTACGCACGGGTAAGCTGTTTCTCTGAGTGGCAGGTGCATTCACGGAAGGACTTAGTCTGCTGTCATTTCATTTAGCATGTTCCAGTTTATATTCACAGTGAGACCGACCTATAATGTCTCTCATATTCTTGTCTGGCTCAGTAGTGATATTTTAAGCTTAAATAAAAAAGAGAATTAATAACACAACTGCACTGCTTCATGTTTGGTAAACGGCACCATGTCCCATGATACTGGCTCACTGGGTCCCACGGAGGAGGCAGCTACGTGTCACCCCGGCTTAGAGACGTGCCAGTGTGGCCTCATATCTCACATGGCGCCAGGGAGGGTCCTGAGACACTGGGCACAAGAACACCAAGCATGTACCCCCGTTTCAGGTTTTTCACAGATTTGGGGAGGGGGAGCATTAGAAATGCCTAGTAGTTAATTTCTTTTTTCCTAAGACAATTTTTAAGTTGTTTTGAAGCTGCTTTCTTGGAAATATGTAGTTTCCCAGAAATTTCATCTTAAGAGGACATAAGCTGGACGAAACGGCGATCAGCGTGGTCAGACGTAACCCATCCCACACATACACACACGCCACGAGTGACTGCTGCCCTCCTGGCGCACTTGAACTTCCTGTGCAAGTGTCACCCACTGCAGTCTTTCTGTAAATTCTGCCACACATGGAACTGTGCAGGGGCCAGCCCCATGGCACTCCCACACCCAGTCAGGCTCCCAGACCCAAGCGGCCTGGGAAGACAGAGGGGACTGTCCCCACCAGATACCAGCCAGCCATGCCATCGCTGACCCAGCACTTGGTCTCTCCACAGCTGAGCCTCCCTCTGCCCGCAGTGGGCCGAGACTCACGGAAGAGCCCACGGAGCTGTTGAATGGGGAGCACCCCGTTTCCGTCTCTAGCAGGACGCTCCGAAGCACTTCCTCCTTCTTTACCAAGTGCCAGAAAGGGACGGGAGTGCTACCCTGACCAACCATCCTGCAGCGCTGCATGAACTTCACCCTCTGCTACCCACGTCTAGAGCAGAGAGAATGGACGTGCGCTCGCTCTCAGCTCCATCCCACGCCACAGAGCCCGCCGCTGCTGTCGCTTCACCCCCCAATCAGGGCTTCCTCAACAGACACGAGCACGAGAACTTGAACCTTGGCAGGCAAGGAGACTCAGCCGGGGGCTGCTGGGAAACTTCTCTCCCCAGCGCCGCGTCGGGAGGCCAGGTGGTGGGGCCGTGGCCAAGCTTTGCCCAGGCCTTGCCACGTGCCAGCTGCACAGATGGGAACCAGGACCCCAGCCACTCACGCACAGCACTGGCGGCTGCGTCAAACATGACTTGTGCTATTTATGTCTCGAAACCCCTGGAGATGCAGCGGGTCCCCAGAGAGGCTGCGAGAGCTTTTGACCCAGAGCACCCTGAGAAAACAATGAGACCTTCTCTCCGGAAAGAATCCGGCATCAAAACAAAAAAGCCTGTATTCTCATGAATATTCCATGGCGGAGGAGAAAATTGCTTTTATAGGTTGTGCCTTGAGAAACATATTAATACAATCAGGCTCATGACGTTGGAGACAGCACAAAGAACGCATTCAGTGTTTCAGGAGAAACGCAAGCCCGCTGGGAGCGAGCTCTCAGCCACAAACAGGCACGTCTGTCAGTCCCGCTCCTCGCTTTAAATACGTGATCATAAAGAGGGACACTGATTTTCCATGACATGAATCAGCTCCTCTCTCTCTGACACCATCCCATGCCATCACATAGACATGGAATAAAAAGCAGCACTATTCTTTAGAAAACATGGTCAAAGTCGAGGGTCTCTCCAAGTAAAGAATGACTCATTCAATTCAAGAGAAAAATAATAGATATTTCAACAACGTAACCATGATTTCCTCCTGCTGACATTTTGCCTGTGTGTGGGGGCGGGGGCACTGCAGAACTTATTTAAATTTTTCATCTTTTATTGTGGAATGTGTCACCCGCACCGTCAGGCATATGCGTTAAGAACAGGGCACCTGCGGCTCATGAAGACACTGGTCGCCTTGCCCTGGGTCCTGCAGGTCCCATGCGCCCAGCCCAGGGAAGTGCATTCTGGCTGCAGGAAGCTGCCTCCTGCTGCTCTCTGAGATGGGCTCACCGTCTCCACGCACACAGGCCTGAAGGCAGCGTGGCGGTGGTGCCCAAGAGAGGGGCGCCTCGGTCGGGGTCTGCCTTTGGCTTCTGGGACAGTGACAAGAGCTCCGTCAGGTGAGGTCATGAGCGGCCCTAGGAAGCCATGTCAACTCGGCCGTGGCATCTGGCAGTGCAGTCACGCAGACCAGATCGGACACCCTGTCCTGCACTCTGCCCCCTGCGGCCCTCAGGAGCAGCAGGCCGAGGGCCCTGGGGAGGCGAGAGTGTGCTGGGTGCTGCCAGCAGGCACAGGTGGTCAGGGCACGTCAGGCTCCCCGGTCACTCCCTCCTCGGGTGAGGACAGCGGCAGCAAGCCTGCCCGGCGGCCGTCATCTTGGGGACCCCCTGGGTCTCCATCCCAGGCTAACTTTCCCATTTCCTTCCTGCTACTCCTCTTTCGAGAGGAACTCAGGACCAACTGCACCTTGGAAAAGGAGGCACGAGAGGGAAGTTCTGCGTGTTGAGGATGCGCTGAAGCTGCCCTCTGTACCGGTACTGTGGCTGTGCACAGAACTGCGGCTAAGACCATCCCTTCAGAACCATGAAGGCACGGGTCCAGCCGCATCGCCTTGCTCCGGATGCTGTCCCTGAACGTGTGAAGACACACACACTGATTCTGACACCTGTGCTGAGATTCGACGTCCCTCTCTGGGTGTCTGAGACCTCCTCATCCTCCATGCCCTGAACCTTCAGAGCTGAGCGTGCAGGGACGCCCTTGCTGGTCCCACCCATGCGGCAGTTCATGCCTGCCAGTTATCGCAGCAATGCTGGCCCAGGGAGAATTACTCCAGTGATGACACCGTCCTGTGTTCTCTCCGGGAACCCTCCGACTGGAGTGGAAGGTCTCCCAGAGCATGTTCCAAGGGTCCTTCCCGTTCTCTCCTATCTCCCTCACACATGACACTGCAGGAGATTTCCCTATCCCATCCCACGTCCTACACGCCTCCCGCCACGTGCCTCCTTCCAGATTAGATGGAACTAGGCCACACCCATCACAGCACCCCATCCGCAAACAGCCTCACCATCACCATGTCCAAATGAACCAACAAAAGCTCCATGCGTGATGAGCCAGAAAGCGCCTCCACTCCCGAGTTTTATTCTGTTCAAACCAGGATCCGAGGAAGGTCAAGACATTGCGCACAGCTGATAACTCAAAGTCTACTTTAATATTTATTTGTTTATTCTGTGTGGTTCTGGGGGTTGAACCCAGTGGAGTTCTACCTCTAAGCCATACCCCAGTCCTATTTTATTTTGTAGTTTGAAACAGGGTCTTACTAGGTTGCTGAGAGTCTCGCTATGTTGTCAAGGCTGTTCTCGAACCTGCAAGCCTCCTGTCTCAGCCTCCCTAGCTCAGTCTTTCTAATCAAGATGCACTCCACACTGTCAGCTGGAGACACTGGCCACCCATGGAGTGGACCTGAGAGGACACCAGCCTGACACGGAGAAGTGTGCTCCCCGCGGCCCTGGTGCGTCTTCAAAGCTGACCGCTCCCCTGGCAGGCCTGTGGTTCCACTGCCCCCTCTTAGTTAGTTGGCTGGACGAGTTCTGTAGCGAGTGCCTTGTTTTTCTCACAATCAAGTTTTGTAAGGAAGGCAGGGCAAACGCTCGACTTTCTTCCTCTACTTGCTAATTTTTGAAAATGCCGAGTTGGGCCCCCGCATTCTCCACGTGTGAGCAATGAAGAGGGTGGCGTGGTTCTAAGCATCCTAACGAGCGGGGGCCACACGGCTACTGCTCTTGCAGACTTCACAAACGCTCAAGTAGTGTGTCTGCGGCTGGGGGAGCCCCGGGGCTGCTCCCGGCACTGTGAACCCCACTAGGGACCTGGGAGAGCGGCCCTGCTCTGCGTGCCGGCAGCATGCTCCGGGCGCCTTCGTACACGCTTCTCCACCCCAGTTGGGTCCCTTGAGACGGTAACAGAACTCGGAGATCACAACCTGGAGGTTGGGCTGCACACTCTCACTGGGTTGGAACTCAGGACATACGTATCTTTACTGGAGTTTTTGTGAATTTCCAGAGCAAGTGAAATTAAATGTCTGTATTCAATCTGCCATGGTGGCTTGAAACTTTGGAATGAATAACTTACCAAAACAATCATTCAAAATGACTGAATAGTCATATTCATGTTCCATTCAAAAATTCTGACTTATAGGTAATATCATATTCCCCAAAGATATTCCAAACAATTATTCTATTTAACCGTGTGTGTATGTTCACATACGCACGCACAGATGTGCAAAAAAGATGAGGCAAAGAAGTCACAAGTAGCCGGGCATGGTGGCGCACACTTGTAATCCCAGCATTTGAGAGGCTGAAACCGGAGGATCCGGGTTCGCGGCCAGCCTCAGCTGCTTAGTGAGGCCCTCTGAAACTTAGTGAGACCCTGTAATAAAAAATAGGGCTGGGGGTATAGCTTGGAGGTAGAATGCCCCTGAGTTCAATCCCCAATATCGAAAAAACAAAACAAACAAACCCAACAACAAAGAAGTCAGAAGTACTTTCTTACTTTTTTGGTACTGGGGACTGAACTTCACCAGGGGCATTCTAACCTCAAGCTACACTCCGCCCCTTTTTAATTTTTTTTTTAAACAGAGTTTTGCTAAGTTGCTGAATTTAGGGATCCTCAATCAAACCTGTGATCCTCCTGTCTCAGCCTCTCAAGAGCTGGGATTACAGTCTTGTACCACTGTGCCTGGCTTGGCTCAGAAGTACTTCTTAACGTAAACATTTACAAATATCCTGTAGAGGATGCGCATAACAAGAGTGGCCCGACCTTAGCTTCAAATGCAGGTGAACTCTACACATCATTTCTCTTTGCCTCATTTAAATGCATATATGCAATGCAAAGAAATAAACTTATGTGAACAATATACTACAACAGAAAATATGCTTGAAATTTTATTTATTTATTTTTTTTTTGCAGTACTGGGGATTGAACTCAGGGGCATTCTACCTTCGAGCTACACCCCCAGCCCTATTTTTTACTCTTTATTTCGAAACCGGGTCTTACTAAGTTGCGGAATGCCTCACTAGGTAGCTGAGGCTGGCCTCGAACCTGGATCCTCCGGTCTCAGCCTCCTGAATGCTGGGATTACAAGCGTGCACCACCACGCCCGGCTCTTGAAATTTTAAATAAATTTAAAAACACGGTTCAAGAGGCTGCTTTTGCTTTGTATTGCTTTGTTTTCAACTAAAATCAAAGTGTAAAGAAATAAATGCAAACATGACGTATGGGAAGTTTTCAGTCTGGCCCTGGGCAGGACGGATGTGGTCACCTGCAGCTGAGTGAGCCCCCACCCTGTGCTGGGTTTCCCTGAATAGTTCTGGAATCAAGAGAGGCAGCACAAGCTTCCAGGCCCTGCTTCACCTGTGCTTCTGCCTTCTGGACCAGAAGGGAGCTGACTCTCCAGAGTCCCCGAGAAACACACTGGAGCAAGGTGCCTGCTTCCAGGAGGAGGAGGCGGGGAGAGCTGGAGCCCCCTCCCCCCCCCATCACAGGCCTTTGGGATGTCTGCAGCCTGAGGCAGTAGGTGTGTATCAACTAACAGCTTCGATGTAGGTAAGAATTACCCAGGGGAACCCAGGCCCCACATTTATCCCATCCCACAGGCGGGGACTGCAGTATAGGCAAGTTAAGCAACTTAAGCCCCCAGGCCAGTCAAAAGCAAACCCAGCAAGGGATCTTAGCACCCAACCTCAATGGGCAGCTGGCTCAGGAGGGTACTGCAGGAGATCCAGGTCTTGCAAGACACCCTGGGTAGGTCAGGAACCAGCTCAGGGCCCAGGCCCTACCTTACTGCAGCCAGCCAGCCTCTGTGGGTCCTTGCTGTGCTGCAGAAATCTGGGTACACCAAAGCCTGAGAACCTCTGTTCTACAGCTGACACTAAACCAACATGAGTCTCCTTCCTTCTCATCCTCCTCCTCCTTCTTCTCTCTCTCTCTCTCTCTCTCTCTCTCTCTCTCAGAAAACACTTGGTCTAAACACCAGAGCTGAGTCCCTTCCTTTGAACCTGCCTGGTCCCTGCCAGGGTTTGTTCCTGAGCAAAGGCCAGGCTCCCCTGTAAGTACAGCTGCTGGACAGCCTGCGGCCCAGAGAGTTTTTTTCTTGAAAAGCTCCTGGGCTGGGGCAGCCACCCAGGACACAGCCCCAAAGAAAGGAACAGGCCGGCTTCCACCACCCACCACCAGGAAAACAGGTGACAACAGGGAAGCGCTGCCAAACCCCACCTACGGAGAGAGTCAGAAACACGAATCCCTGAAATAGTATTTTCACTGCTAAAAATAAAAGCTACAATTAGCGCCAGGTGTGTGTTTTCCTTCAACTGTCTCTTTTTTACCTAAGTCAGCTCTTACCTCCACCTCGCCTGCCCCACCTTCCCAAATGACAGGTTTCCCAAGTGTTTTCTTCTGAGCAGATAAACCCCACATAGACCACACACAAGTAAGCTGCAGTGCCACAGCCCGGAGCCCAAGCGGGCTGCTGGACCAGGGCCGGGCCCCCGTGCATGCTCTCGCCGCAGCACCCGGCACTGGGAGACAGCGTGAGCCGTGCACTGTCCGGGAGGTGAGGACTGCCGTCTCTGATCCCAGATTCCTCCTGCACATGAAGCCAAAGAGTGCTGTATCCAGGAGCTGATTCATGTCCTCTTGTGCAAAGGTCCCTAGGGCAGGGGCCCTGGTCTCTCCAAATTTCCACTGTGTGGAACTCAGACACGAGAAGCACGCACTCTGGCACAGAGATGGGCAGGGTGGTGGCTGGGCAGGGGACGTGGATGCTAGGGCCAGACCCAAGCTTGGCTCTAGCTGGGCGGCCCCACAGATGGCACCCTGGCCTGTGCTGGCTGGGGGAATGACAGGGTGCCTCTGGGAGAAGCAGGGTGTAGCCTGAGCTCCAGCCCGGAACCTGGGCACCTTTGGGGTGGAGCCATCTTTCCCTGGGGGCCTCGGGGAAAAGCAGGCACAGGGTTCCCTCAGAGGAGCTGAACCCGCCTGGCCTTGTGCACTCCTGACACCTGTCACCTTGAAACTGGTCCAGGAACTACTCAGCACCCAGATGGCCAAGCCAGCAAGAGGATGGCTAGGAGTGGGTCCGAGAAGGGCACAGGATTTCAGGCTGTCACTGGCTATGAGAGCTCACAGGAGGCAAGTGTCCTGCCCAGAGCAAGGAGAGGGCACGGAGCCCTCCCACTCCACCCCCTGGCCAGTTCAACTCGTGCCCTGGACCTGCAGAGCTGCAACGGCCGGCTCTCCAGCAGGCTGGTCTCCAGAGTATCCCACAGCGGGGCAGCAGGGGCAGCAGCCCTTAGCCCTGGGGGCCACGCCTGACGTCAGCAAGTGGTGGGGACGGATTCAGCACCCCAGTGAGCAGGCAGCCCTCTCGGAGTGGGGAATGTGGGTGCGGATGGACCTGGGAATTTCCCCTCTCCCTTTCAATGGTCAAATTAACTGTAGACTCACACAGGTAAGGAACAAAAGCACTGTTGATGTGCTCAGATTTTGGAAACTCCATTTTGTATTCCAACCAGAAGCCAAAAAGTCTGATGAGAAAACATGATGGGAGATCACACTGTGGGAAATCAAAAGAAAGTAAGAACCAGCAGTGCCTCTTCTGCCCTCCACAACCAGGATCAATACGTGCCACTGGTCTTTAAGCTGAACCCCTTAACTGGAACACACCTGCACAGATCTGGGAAGGAAAACCCTGGGTCACCTGGCCACAGATGGGTAAGCACCTCCGCATGGGGACCCAATCTCATGTCACCTCCGAGACTCAGGGGCACAGGCAAAACCTCTGGGCAGAGCGGCCCACCTGGGCGCCCCTCAGACAGCCCCCCAGTTCTTCCCCACAGCCCCTTAGGACAGGGAAGGAGCAAAGAGGCCCGCAGCCCACCTGCCTCGGCCACGGCCTCCCTCACCTGCAAGCCTTCTGAATTCAAAGCAGCACAGGTGAGCGCTGTCAGGTTCCAAGACTAAGAAGCCCTGAAGCCTCCCCAGTACCTTGCCAGTGCGGAGAAAGGAGACCTTGCCAGTGCGGAGAAGCCAACGCCAACGCCGGCTTGCCCCTGGTCAGGCATGGAGGTCAGATGGACCAGCTGTGAGCCCCCCACCCCCACTCCGTCCTTCCCTCCCTCTCTCTCTCTCTCTGAAGGCAATTAAAAGCTCTTTGTAGTGCAGGAGAACAAAGGGAAGCACCTTAGAACACCAAAGCAGGACTTAGGCATCCACACTCCTGAACACATCAGGAGTCTCGGCTGGAAGCATGCTGCGGCAGGGCTTGCCAGGCACACGGGGAAAGCTGTGCGTCATGCCTGTCGCATGCTTGGTGGCCGCAGGAGCAGGGCTGACTCCATGCCCTCACAGGCTGCCCTTGACTCCATGGAGGGTCTCTGCCCCTCAGCCACAGGCCCCACAGCAGGCAGCAGTGTCCGTGCTGTGGAAGGTTCTGGAACACAGAGTGAAGGCCTTGGTGGAGCGCCTAGACAGGAGGCTCCCAGCAAAGGCAGGTTCCCAGGGGCCTGAAGTGGAGGGAAGGGAAGGGAGGGGTCCTGGCTGCCAGACTTTGCTGTTGCCTTAAGAAATCAACACTCCAACCAGCCAACCCCTGCCACCCCACCACAACCTAGGAACGCCTGCTCAGCATGGGAAGGGCCCTCAGCCCGAAGCCTGCACGGAGGAACCGGCCGCTTTGCATCTCCATGGCCAGGGACTGGGACACCCAGTGCACCCAGCACCACATGGCACCTGCCAGGACTGGAGTCTGCCACGCAGAGGCCAGAGGCCATGGTACACCTTGGCCATGCAGAGGTCCTTGCCAAGGAGAGCCAGCGGGACGCGAAAAGGTCTCACAGGAGGACCCCGAGCGGGAAGAAATACACTCAGCACACTGGCATCACAGGCGGCTTTTAAGACGGCCAGGAGACCCCGTTTCAACCACCCCATTTGACAGATCTGCGGGCCACGGAGGGATGGCCCAGAGCTGTGGGAGCTAGAGACTTCTAGAAAGCAGCTGGCTTTCTCTTCTGGAGCAGAATCTTGGTTCTGTGATACACTGCCACGGTGTAGATATGGCCGGTCCCCATGGTAACAGTGGAGAGGAGGTGGGCTCTAAAGGGCAGGGAGAACAGGAAGCAGTCAGGTCTTGGGGGCCTGAGGGTGGGGTCCAGGAGCGGCGCAGGCCCTCTGCGGAGTGACCTTACTACTCTCCAGCACCACCTGTGAGATCAGCCACTCCACCTACCTCACCTTCCCACAAAAGACACACTGAGGTCACTTTACACTTACCTAGTCAAAATTAATTTAAATGAAAATTTCTGATGTAAAGAAATGAATACGTTGTTTCTTTTGTCCTTGTTAGGTACAATTTCCCAGTTGTTGCTCCCATAACGAAAACCACCAAATGCTATAAACTCTGGCTTTCAGAATGCTGGAAGTAATTGTAGACTGTCCTCGCCCCCCCAGGAGGGCCTGCCCATGCTTCCCAGGGGATGAGTCCTGTTTGCTGAGAGGGGCGGCCCCCTGTGGTCCAAAGCTATCTTCTCTCGCCTGGTTTAGTAAAGAAGTTGAAGAAGTCAACAGCATTGCTATCTTCAGATAACAGAAAACACCAACGACATCTGCATTAGAAAGCCCATTCCACCCTGTCTCATAACATTGTGCCCACCCTGAAAGATGTGGTCACCCGCCAGTCACCAGCCGCCATGGCGACTCCAACTCTTGAGGAACCTGTGCAGCAGGGGTTGCAAGCCCAGCTGCTCAGCAGTGAAGCTGCTGACGAAGCTTCAAATCCCAGGCAGGGCCGGGGTGCAGCTTGGCGGTAGAGAGCTCTCCCAGCATGCACTTGGCCCTGGGTTCCATTCCCAGCACCACAAACATTAAAATCCCAGGCAAGGACTTTTCCCAATCTATTTGCATGGAGCGGTCAGGCCTGCCTAAACCCAGAAGCATCATCCTAAGACCTCCTCAAGGACTGCCCAGCTACTCATGCCTTTTCTGTAAAAAACAGGGGGACAAAGAAACCGAAACACACGTGCACAGAAGTTAATGGCCACATCCTCACCAACAGGCCCAGAGAGAGGGGCTCCCTAGCCTGCAGGGAAAGCACCTCGTGTGCAGATGGAAGCCCCACTCTCCTGAGCCCAAGACTTCACAGCATTGTACCTGAGCAGGGCTGTTTATCTAAAACCTTCTTTAACTGTGAAAAGTACTCTCAAAGACTTCTAGTTCCAAAAAGTGACAGGTGAGAATATAGGGGGGAAAACTGCTATTTGATTCATAAAGATTTTAGTTTTGTAGCCCGGTGACAAGTAGGTTTTTTTTGTTTTACTTTTATTCTTAAGGATAAAAGTGACTGTGAACTGGGGTGTTTTCCATCTCTGGAGTATTAGGAGTCAAAATGATCTCTAATTTGAACTCTGAAATTAAAAGTTTAAAGGGCTTTTATACCCCCACAGCCTCCCGGCTGGCTTGGGGGGAGGGGTTTCATTCTTGACATTTAAAGAATTGCTTTTTGTCAAGAACAGAGGCTGAGGGCACTGACCCCACTCCCTCCCTAAAAGCCCACTTTGTGGGTAGTAAAGGAAAAAAAACATAAATCTTTCCAAAAAAACAGATCATACAAAAAGACAACAATGGCCACAGAATTCTGGAAGCTGGTGAGCAGATGGCAGAGCAGAGGATGGAAACGATGCTGGTCTGGAGCCCAGGGGCCTGAGACCGTCAGCCCCAGGAGGACCACACATCCCCCTGCCCTGCCACATGGGGACCGCCCCTTCCCATGCTCCCAGAACTCTAGGCTGGGCTCCACCGGGCCGAGGGCAGGAGCACCAAGCCGCTGACCTGTGAGCTCCGGTAATCCAGGACCATGTCCCCACTGAGGAGCATGACAGGCTCGGCTGCCAAGGACACAGGATCGCAGGTGCTGAGGACTAGAAGGGGGACATCTTGGGTCCATTATCCTGCCAGCCACACTGTGGCTTTTAGGGTGAGATCAGCCAGGAGGGGCAGGACGGAAGCAGGGATGCTGAGGTGGCCCCTGCATAGGTGCATGCGTGACACATTGAGGTTTGGAAGGGCAAGACGGCAGGGCAGGGAGAAGCTGGTAGATGCACACGTTCGGACACCTTTATTGGGGATGCTTAGTTTTCACCCTTTCAAATGTACAATTCACCGATCCTTAGCAAATCTACCGAGTTATGTAGCCTGAATGTGTTCTAGAACATTTCCATCCTGTGAGTTCTCTCCTCCTGCACACGGGTAAAGGGCAGCCACGGTGCTGGCTCTCAGCCTGCGTGTGCACAGGAAAGGGAGGCGGGGCCCTGGAGGAGCAGGCTCGAGGATACGCCGGAGTCTGGGTCAGACCTTACGGCAAACACCGGCACGGGGACGTGGACTTCAGGGAGGTCCAGGCGGAGCACTAGGATGGTGGTGTTGAGCACGGTGGACGGGGCATGACCAGTGAGGTCACTTCAGGATGAACCAGAGAGAAGCTGGCCAGCGACGAGCCCGGGGGCGTCCCACGCCAAGATCCAAGAGCCTGAGGACATTCAGGCCAAGCAAAGGGAGGGACCGCGAGGAGGTGCTGGGGCGAGGTACTTCCCAAGGGGAGTACGGCCTGCTGGGTCCACACTGGCCAGAGGCCAATAGGAGAGCAGAGCCCTAGCACAGAACTCAGCAACGAGGGGTCACCAGTGGACATAAGCTAGGGACTGCAGGTGGGACCCAGGAAAGGCCGGACCCAAGACACAGAAACATGGGCTATCGGCTGACCAAAGTGGGCTGCGTCCCCGGGAACAAGAGAGCTTCACAGACCACCGCCAGCTTCACCTCAGCTCCCTTCTCTGCACCGACACTACGAGCCCACAGGAGAACACCGTAATAAAAGCACTCACCACACTCACCGTAATAAGAGCAACCCAAACCCCACCGGCCAGAGGGAGCCAGGAGAAAGCAGGGGCTGGTGAGGCACCGGGCCCGCGCTGCTGCAGGCTCATGCGGAGCCAGAACAGCAGGCCAGGAGGCTGTGAATTTTGCTTCATCAGAAATCACCCTGAGTGAAGCTGCCACAGGAAGATCACAAGTTCAAGGCCAGTCCAGGCAACTTAGTGAGAACCTGTCTCAAAATAAAAAAGAACAACTGGGGGCAGAGCTCAGTGGTAGAGCACTTGCCGAGCACGAGCAAGGCCCTGGGTCTGATCCCCCAATACTACACACCAAAAAGAAGAGAGGGAGGGAGGGAGGAGGGAGGGAGGGAGGAAAACTCACCCTGGATGGTACAGGAGCAGCAGGAGTCCTCCTCAGGGTGGCAACGTGGGAAAGGCGCATTAAAGTCCCTAAATAAATATTTACACCTTTGGCTCAACTCATAAAGTCATGGTGTATCTGTATCATGCATCCCACTTACTGTCCTAAATATACTTCTGTTAACACATTAAACCCTGATTTGTTGTAAAAGTCAAACACATGAACAAGATCTTAAGCATATATGTGTACACACACTTGCGCTGGTGTCTTACACGGCTTATACATTTTAATTAGGACCACATTATGCAAAGCTTCTTTCTCCCCTAGGAATTACTGTGAGCATTCCCCACATCACTGAATATACAACAGCACATGTTTATATACATATATGCACACACATACATATGTATGTAGTATTTATACTGAAAATTCCATTCAGGAACAAAAATGAAATGTTCCCATTCATCCTCCTAGGGGAAGAAGTAGAGGGAAAGTCTCCAAAAGGAACTAGCTCTAAAAGCCGCTGGGCTCTGTTTCTTATTTTGTGGTGCTGGGGATTGGACCCAGGGCCTGGCACAGCCAGGCAAGTGCTCCACCACTGAGCTGCAAAAGAGGTTTCCATCCTACTGCCCTTTGACGGCAGGCACCGAGGGTGCCATGTCGGGCTGCTGGCAGCTGAGCCTCCCGAGGGCCTTGCTTCCCACTGGCCCTGCCAGGGCTCTAACGCCACACCCGGGTACTCCAGGCCATGGCCAGCCAAGCCTTCGGAGGGGTAAAGGCTTGGTTTCACCTCGCTATCCAAATCTATATTGTGTGGGTATTTTATGGGATGAACACTATTAGAGTTCCTGGGCTAGGCCCACTGGGCAGGAGGACATGGACAGCACGTGTAGCCACAATGCTCCTTGCCACATGGGAGCCCATTGAGAAAGGTCCCACCTGACTCATCAGCTTCCAACTTGCACAGGAAGGAGGGTCCTCCTGGGCCACCTCAGATGCTTGGATTTCTAATGACAGCAGCCCCTGGTCTGGCAGACTAGAAATGAGAAGTGAAAGATGGGTTTAAAGAGGAATTCCACGCCATACCACTCCAACACGCACAGCCCCACTTCCCAGGAACTGCTGACAAACAGCCCTCCTGTGGAGACGGACGCTCCTGGCCACACGTGTCCTGGCTGTGGTCACTGGGCAGGGCAGGTGCAGGCAGAGCCGCCCAGGCCTGACAAGTGGAGGCCCTTCCACGGCCTCACCGGCCACAGGCGGCTCTATGCCTGGCTTCCCGAAATCTGGAGGGTGCCCTAACATTCCTTGCATTTTGTTTTTTGGGGTACTGAGGACTGAACCCAGGGGAATTCTGCCTCCAACCTATACCTCCAGCCTTTTTATTTTTTATTTTGAAACAGGGTCTTACTAGGTTGTTGAGAGTCTCTTAGTTGCTGGGGCTGGTCTTGAAACTGCGATCCTCCTGTCTCAGCCTCCCAAGTACTAGGATTGCAGGCATGTACCACCAGGCCTGGTTCATTCCTTGCATTTTAAAAGAGAATTCTGAGGTAAAAACTTAATGTATTTTCTCATTGTTCTGAGTTAAAATCAGTAACTGTGTTGAGGTTAGCAGTCTATTACTTATGTGTTATGATGAGAATTGTCAGAATTAAAAATAATACTACAACTAACAGGATCAGAAAGTGAAGAAGAGAAGGCATACTGTGCTGACTGTCTAACTTCTCAAAGGGTAGTTAACTCCATGGCAAGAAACCGTAGAGTAGGTAAAATACGTGCAATGATCAGTGTTCTACAGCAAGTTCTACAAAGGGGACAGAACCTTCCAGATTACCAGAAGGAGACCGAACTACAAACACCAATCCAAAGAGACTGCACAAAAGACCACTTGCAAGACATCAAAAACAGAAGCATCGTTAAAACAGAAGTACAGCATAAAACTGGGAGAAAATCTTAGAACCAAATATGTCTTAGGTTACTAAATATAAAAGGAACATATAAGAACATTATCAGGCTGGGGGAAAAAATAACTAAACAATACATTACATTTGTTTTTACTACAAAGCGTCCCGAGTTTAGAGACTCAGACAGGAGGGGGAAAGTCCAAGAGGCAGATAGGAAAAAGCATAGTGAGGTCAGAACACCAGCCTCACAAAGTTCATACTACCCATACGAACAGATACAGGTCGCTTCGTAAGTATGAGGTGTACAATTTACAAAAAGGACATAATCGTCCTGTATGTGTGTTTTAGAATGCAGAAAAATGAGACAAAATGGACAGAAACACAGCCTTAGCAGATTTGGACTTGACCTTGTCCACCTAGGGCTGAGAGACCACACAAAATATCATCATCCACATTTGAAAAATGCAATTAGTACATCAATGAAAACACATACTCCGCATTCTACATCAGATGACTTATGCCTTTCCCCAGGCCCCCATGGAACACTGACAGAAATCAACGCCCCATAAAGACCGCAGAAAACTGCCCACCACAGATGCTGCTGGCTTGGCTGTGCCCCGTGCCCCCACTCAGCCTGGAAGCAGCGCCTGACCCAGCCTTAGAGGTGGGGCTCGGGAAGCCGCCTGGTCAACAGGTCAGCCAGGGCATTCCTGAGGATAGCACGCAGACAGCCCCGCTCTCACACAGCTGCCTTGCCTTCCTGCTTGCCCCATGTGATGAGGTGGCAGAGGCTCTGGCCAGATGCTGGCACCATGCTCCTGGGCTTCCTGGCCTCTGGAATCATGAGCCAAAGCAAACTTCTCTCCTTTAGAAATTTCCCGGTCTCCAGGATTCTGTTATAGCAACAGAAAACACACCGAGACATCAACACATAAAATACAACTCATAAGCCTGAACGTGCTGCAGAAGAACTAAATATTAATTAAGCAAGTCTACTTGCTTTAAAAACCCAACTCTAGGAATACTAAACATCTTTCTCTTAAATATTTCAAATTCAAAATCACAGTGTAGAAACATTATAAAATAATGAGTACACCTCCCATCAAAAATTTAATGAACTGCCTAAAGTTGAGTTTAGAGAACAATTCATCGTCTTACACACTTGAGTAATTTACAAAGCATTCCAAATAAACAAGTTAAGCAGTAGACACAAAAAGAGAATTGGAAAACGAAAAGAAAAAAACTCTAAATTTTATGTGGTTCAAGGAAAAAGAGGAAGAAGATGGGAAAAGTTATATAAGTGAAAATAATTACTGATTTAGATAGAACAGATAAAACCTATAGGCTGAACAGGGTCCAGCTATGCTTGCTAGAGGAAAGCAGAGAGCAGGGATAAGACTGCAGCCAAAGGCAGCTTTCCAGAACCAGTGTGTAGCATTAACAAATAGGAAAGAAGAACAAAACTTTTCATCATGAAAATATTGAATAATCACAAAATTAGAAGGAATAATGTAATACACGCTCATTTGTCCAGTTATTTGTTTGTTTTTCCAGTACTGGGGATTGAACCCAGGGACATTCTACCCCTGAGCTACATCCCCAGCCCTATTTTTATTCTTTATTTTGAAACAGGATCTCACTAAGTTGTGGAAGGCCTCACTAAGTAGCTGAGGCTGGCCTCGAACCTGCGATCCTCCTGTCTCAGCCTCCCAAGTACTGAGATTACCAGTGTGCACGACCACACCGGGCCTGTCCAGTTTTAACAATTATCAGCATTAGCAACTTTGTTTCATGAATTAACATCTCTTTCTAATTCCTTCTAATGAAGTATCTCAACTTTGATAAAAGATGAGAAATAAGAAATGTATTTTTAAACAACAGGTTTTCCTACTAATATTTTAGATTTTAAAAGATCACAGATTCACAGGCAGTGGCAAAGATCCCGGAGCGGTTCCATGCACCCCCCTGCTAGTGCTCCCACGGTGTGCACGTGCACTGACAGTCCCCTTCTTGGTGCCTTCCGGGCACCACCAGCCCCTCAGCACAGAGTACAATCTCCTCCTCCAGGCAGCGACCTCTGACCAGCAGCACTGCGGAGTGGGGACTGTCCCCACCACTACGTCCCTTCACCCACCCTTGGGCGGGACCAGCCTGAGCACCTGTCAGACACTGCGACGGCTCCTGCTTCTACCACGGCAAATGTAACTGAGAAAAATAAAGGCAGAAATCCTGGGGAGGGTGTGGCTGCAAGGCCAGCAATGAGTTCCCCAGTACAGAACGGCAGGAAAGGCAGGGCACAGGGACGGGCGAAGGGGCCACCAGGTGCCTGCCGACCACACTGGCAGAGGGGTTCCAGGGACCCGCGATGAGCCAGCCCCATCAGCCTGTGCTGGCCTCACCGCATCCCAGAACCCCCGGCCTGGGCTCGCCTCCAGCTGCATTTCTCCATGGCTGAGAGCGGGACCTGCAAGCCCTTCAAACTGAACAGCAGCCACATCCGCCTCTGTCAACATTCGTAAGGCTCCCTTGCAATGTGTAACAGACTCAAAATCTCACTTGTCAGCCAAAGCTGCCATCGGTGGAGAGCCGTGCTCACAGGGCACACTCGGCGTGCCCGACTCTCTTCTGGTGCCGGCTTTTTTCAATAAGCCTATTAAATGACAAGCGGAAACTCTTGAAGCCATCGCAGATGCTAAAGGAACAAAACCATCCTTACAGATCCCTCACACAGATCTTCTCTCCAAGAAACGAGCTGTGTCAACAACACAGAAGCTTCGCTCATGCTCGTGAGTGTGTCCCAAATTTTATTCTGACAGAAAATGCAGTTCCTGCTGCCCAGGGCCGAACACAGAATGGCTCGAGGCGCCCGGCGTGAGGGGACATCGCTGCACCTTACAGTGGTCAGAACGCCCCCTCCCCTTCCCTCCCGGGGCGTTCATGGCAGCCCATGACGCCGTTTCAAGGGGAGTCTGCGTGCACAGTCCTGTGCACCCGCTGTGCCAATGAGGGTCTGCTGGAGGTGGCCTGTCACCTGCGCTCCCCTGCTCTGGGGTTCAACAGGGAGGCAAGAGTTAGGGCCTCCCCGATTCCCTGTTTCAGAACTATCCTCAACACTCTTTAAAAGTCCTTTTAATGTTTCTAATTTTTTCTGTATCCCCTCAAGAAGAAAAGCTGTCTTTTGGAAGTACAGAACTTGCAAGTGCGAAGGAGCAAGAGCTGTAAGTAAAAGCCTGGCTTGCAGTTGGTGACTTGGCCTTCAAGTGCTCAGATGTACTTTCTTCCTGGAGACTAAACAGAACCAGGCCTTACTGCACAAAAAATGGTGACATGTGCTTTATATGTTCTCCTATGTAAGTGCAGCCACCGCAGACAAACATGACCTCCAGAAATAATCGGGGGATACGGCAGTCCACCTGAGACCTTGCTTTGGAAGTCCATACACAAGGCACTACTGGAAAAGAATTCCAAGACTATACAACTGCGATGCAAAGACAATAAAATAGCAAGAGTAACAGCAAAGCTGATCGTTTACCCCTGAGCACTCCTCATAGCCAAGACATTGTGGGTGGAGAGTCGTGGGCTGCAGGATTGGGAGCAGCCTGCCTGGGTCCTGAGCCACAGGTGTGGACACCCGGACACAGGTGGGTTCAGGGATGCTACCTGGAATGACATCTCCCTCCAGCACTGCAGCCATCTGAACCTGCCCACACCAGCACAAATCTCAGACCACTCTTTTAAAGCAACTTGATTACCCTGAACTCACTGGATAAAAATACATTATCAGGAAATTAAAAATAGTTCCAGTGGTCTGAGAAGGCTACAACTGTATCTCACCCACAACTGTCCTTGCCTTTCCGGTTATGTAAGGTCAAGTTTACATAAGAAGGATTTCAGAGTTTCCTTCTTAGCAACCTCCAAGTTTGGTTATGTATTTCACCTAACAGCTGGGCCACAGTAGGAACTACTATTACCTAACACCAACAGTTGAAACACTTAAAAATAGAATGTTTCTTACACTTGGCAGAGGGAGAAGGAGGACAGCAGCAGAGCAGCCGCCTGCAGGCTGCACTTCTGGGCCGAGCCCAGCCGCCTCCCCCGCCAGTGTGTCACCCAGCAGGGCGTCCCTCAAGGGCTCCGGGGTCACGGGGCTGGGAAGTGTCACCATGCAGCTGGGAATGTGGGGTGGGGGACTGCTTTAGCTGTTAGCATCCAGAAGAATGCAGGTGCTGGCTAAGAGTCAGCCACCTGACACCGGGTGACCTTGGGGAAGTATCTGGCCTGCCAGCCTATCTTCTAACCCGCCTCTGCTATGTAACTTCCTGGGAGAAGAACAGGTCGATGACCATCAGCACTTAGGTCGAGGACAAGTGGCAGTCCTTGGAAAGGGACTCGCTGCCATCGCTGTCATCATTACTTAGCAGCAGCCAAAGCTGTGCCATGCGCAAGTCCTACTGCCGGCTGTGGCACCTGCCGCTTCATGTAGGGGATACGCACGCCCACTGCCCCCCCAATCCTGTGGCACCAACCCCCTTCAGGATAACTGACAAACGCACCACTCCCTCTCGCACACAGAATCCGCAGAACCTCAGGAATGACGGTACTTGATGGACTGCCTGCCTGCCGGCCCACGGGGTCTCCCCCACAGCCATCTTTAGGCTTTCACACTCCCCTCCCAGCCCGTGCCCCTCCCAGCTCACGCTCCGGCTCCCAGCTGCCCCCTCCACATTCAGCAGGGTGGCACGAGCGCCCCAGGTCGGCTGAGTCCACCCTCTCCACTCCATCGAGTGACGTGACTCCACTGTCCAGAGGCTTAGCGCCAGCACTCCCAGCCACCCTTCACGCTTCTGTCTCCCCGGTGCCCCACGTGCAGCCTCAGGAAATCTGACTACCTGTCAGTATTTCTAGTCACAACAATGTCCACCACTGCTGCTCTGCTCATCGGCCCACTCCCCGGAGCCCCTGCCCTCACCATCCAAGTCCTTCCCTGCTGCAGGATGAGGAGGGATCACTGCGTGGACTTGCCCGGAGCACTCCCGCACCCAAAGGAAGGTCTAACTGCCAAGGACATGGTTAAGATCTCCACGCACGCCTGTAATCCCCACACCTGGAAGGCTGAGGCAGGAGGATCACAGGTTCGAAGCCAGCCTCAGCAACTTAGAATGTCAGCAACTTAAGGAGAGCCTGTTTCTAATGAAAAGTAATGATAAAAGTCAGTCTGGGGTATAGCTTGAAGGTAGAACACCCCTGGGTCCAATCCCCAGCAATGCTACACACACACACACACACACACACCCTCGGGGTCACCTTCCCCACAAGGCCTGCCCTAACCACCAGGGTGGCCGTCCTCCTGCTCCTCAGGACTCCCTGCGGTGACCACTGTCCTCTCCTGGAGGGCCCCTGCAGCCCCAGCCCTGCAGGTGCTCTGCTCCACCATGAATGTGTCTCCCTAGAGTCCACGACGGTGCCAGCTGCTAGAAGGCCCGACCAGATCACGGAATGAGTGCGTGAATGGACGAAGGCCTTCATGCCTTCCCCGCCTGCCCGGCCCAGGCTCCCGGTCCTTGCTTGCTCCCGTTCTCCCCAGCACTCGGCATGCCGGCCCTTGTCTGATGGGCTCTGTATAAACCATATACACCAGCAAGCCTGACTGAGCACAGCGAGGCCCCAGGCCCTTCCCAGGCGCCCGTCCTGGAGGACGCATCCACTGACCTAGGCCGGTCTCCCAGGACCCGAAGGCTCCCAAGTTTCTGGCCACAAGGCCATCAGCTCAGAAAGCAGCGAACACAAGGTAACTTGGAAAACTCCTACTTTCAGAATTAAAAAACAATCCTAGATACTTTTTGAAAGGACATAAAAAAAATTTCAAAATAACTCTCCTGAGAAACATGAATACTTTACAAAGTATTAATGCAATAGACTTTCCAAATTAAATACTACAAATTAGAACTTATCAAAAGCAGCTCCATTTCTACCCAGAGGGAAGAGCATAACCTTAAATGCTTACATCAAAAAGGAATAAAAGATAAAAATTAATGAGCTGAATGCTCACCCTAAGAAGTTAGAACAAGAATATCCAAATAAGCCCAAAGAAGGCAAAAATCAAGGTGAGAAGATGAGTTAATGAAATAGAACACAAACATACAATACAGCACCCACAGGCAGAAACTGGGTCTTTGAAAGACACAAAAAGGGAAAGCCAGGCGTCGTCATAGGGGCTTGTAATACCAGTACTTGGGAGGCTGAGATAAGATAAGGCTGATCACAGGTTCGAGGACAGCCTCAGTAACACAGTAAGACTCTCAGGAACTTAGCAAGACCCTATATCAAAACAAAAAATAAAAAAGGGCTGGAGTTGTAGATTGGAGGTAGAATGCCCCTGGGTTCAATCTCTAGTACCAAAAACAAAACAACCAAGATACAAAAAGGGAGAAGCTGGATCCAGCAGATACAGTGCCTTCCCCCAACCAAATCCGGACTTCCCACACATCTGCTTCTCCAGATGTCTAGACTCCAGCAGCTCCACAGCACTACCTGAGGTGCTGGGCTTGCTCAGGGGAAGAGAGCGAGGTCAGAGAAGGAGGTGAGAAGACAAGACGGAGCCCCGCTGCACACTGGCTCCCACGCAGGAGACCTCCCCCAGTCTCCTCCACTCCAGACTCGGCCAGCAGGGCCCCCTGGCTTCCTCCCACTGGAAACTCAAGTCGCTTTGGCAGGACCACCACCACCTAAGAAGGACTCGGGCTAAGGCAAACTCCCCATCCTGCCACAGGGCCAGGGACACCACTGCTGGGGTCTCCGGGCGCACTTCATACTCCAGAGCCTTACAGTATATAATAAAAGAATGATGACAAAAAAACAAAAAAAGGTAAGAGCTTCGACCACAAATGGTGTTGTGATGTACACTCTGCTCCTGGATCCTAGCCCTGGTCACTGGTGAGTCACCAGGCACTTCTGATGCACAGACACAGAAAAACCACCACCTGGAACTTTCAAATTCCCTTAGGGAGACTGGATGATAATTCTCTATTTTCTGCATCAACACAGACCCTGGGGTCAGTGCCGAGGCCTACACATTTCTTCCTCTAACATGTTTTCTTCCTGGAGGATGGAGGAACACCCAGATGCCAGCTGTAGCACCAGGGCGTATGTGGCGGAGTGACAGCCTAGGAGCACTGGAGCGCAGAGCTGCTTCCGGCAGCCACCCTGGTATCCAGGGCACCGTGGCCAGGACCTGCCTGCTTTCCCCGCTCCCGCTCCCTGCTGCAGGCGGGCAGTAGGCTCTTCATTACTGTGGGGCTACAGAAGCAACAATATAAAACTTAATGGGGTGGAACACTTGTCATAAACATAAATAACCCAAACAATCTAATTTCCACCCAGGACGGGGAAGGCCTTTATCTTTCTCCCTCAAGCACTGGGGATATTGAAGAACACAGCTGGAAAACGAGGCAGCAGAAAGCGGAGCCGGAGTGGGCCGCCGTGGGAGGCGGGAGGCGGAGGCGCAGCCAGCCGCGGCTGCCGGGAGCCAAGGGGGCCTTTCTGGTGAAAAACGGCAGAGCGAGCGCAATCAGTCCTCCAGCTCCCTCCTGATCCCACTGAAGCAGCAGGTGGGTTGTTTGAAAAGAGACAACAACCAACACCAACAGGAACAAAACACAAACAGGAGAGAAAACAGCGGCAACGGCTTGCGCAAAAAGCCAGAAAGAACATGGACGGATGCAGACCCCGGCTCATCAGAGCAGGCAGGCTGGCTCGGGCACTAGCCGGGCCTTGGGGCCCCGGAGCTGAGCCCACTGCCGCCCAGGCCTGAGCTCTGCCTTCTGGGAGGACAGCCTGGCCCCGTCCGGTGAGCCCGCTGTCCCTTCCTCTTCAGGAGGGGTTGGCACCCAGGGGCTGATGGGACCCCACGGGGCCCCGCCAGGTGCTGGCAGCTGAACCTCCAGCCCTGCTCGAGGGATGGACGCCAGCACCAGCATCCTGGGCAAAGAGCAGGGCACCTCGCACGTAGCTCTACTCCTCAGCCCCTGCTTCCAGGACTCTGCCCTCTCCCCTTCCAGAAAGGGTCTCCAGCTTGTGCCAGCTTTGTGATGGGGGTTGGCGCAACCTGGGTTCCCCGAGCAGGTGACCAGAGCACCGGGACCCTCGGCTGACCCTCCCCTGGGCGCCCCGGCTGTGCCCTGAGCCTCTGCCGGATAGCCGGTGTGCTCTGAGCCCTTGCTGACAACTCCCACCAGGAACACAAGTCAAGCATGTCTGTCTCAGCTCCCTGCATCAGCTGTTCATTTCATTTGAGAACATTCCTCCTAGGAACATAATCGCAGGTCCCTGGGCTGGGGCAGAGCCAGGAGAGAGGCCCAGGCAGCCCCCAGGGTACAAGGAAGCAGGAGCGTCATAGAAACTTGGGGGCGCTGTGTGTTGGATGCTGGGCTGGGCGCTTGTCCTCCTGCTGCCCACACTTGCTGGACCACCCGACCCTGAGTGCCCATGAGGAGCCCAGGCCTGCTGAGGCCACACGGCCATCAGAGGCAGGCAGCCCCACCGCCGCAGTGCCCAGGACAGGATCCTTCGCTGGCTTCCTTTAATATGGAGCCCAAAGAGGGAGGGCAGGAATGGACCCCCCGCCCAGTGAGTAAGGAGGAAAGATGATGAAGACACGCCTGTGTTTATGCTGCTTGGAAGATGCTGCTTTGCCCGAGGCAGTCACAGATACATCTGCCTTGGAATCGTCCCTGTGAGTTCCCAAATCTAACGGGAGGATGAGTCAGAAGGAACTGTTCCTGGCGACAGAAAGCAGAGCCAAGAGAAGGAGGGCTGCTCTGCAGAGCGAGGGAGGCCAGGCATGGGAGCGCAGGGGTGGAGGAGGGTATGTGGATGCCCAGCCTTGAAGAACAACGCCTTTAGGATGTGCTTAGAGGTAATACATCCTGCCTGCCCAAGGGAGATGAACTCAAGCATCACTCAGAGCCATGTGCAGTGAACGGGGTGGCAACTAAGCGGGAAAGCGCAGCTTCTGGTCCAAAATGATGCTTGCTGTAAAGAATGGGGCTCATCACCCGACTCCCAAAATGCATGTGTGCTCATAAACACACCACCAGGCCCGGCCTCCAAGGACGAATTACCCGGGCTGCAGACTCCCACATCTGCCCTGAGGGCGGGGGGTGGGGACCACATATCACTGCAGCTAAGGAAATCAAACTGTGGACAGCTTTTCCAATTTTGCGAACAACAGATTTTTACTTTGATGTCTTTCTATTCTCTATTTCATTTTCTTCTGAAAATTACAACAAACAAACAGCAAGCCAAAGGGCAAAACAGGCAAAATGTTCTGCTGATGGGCAGGGCGCTCAGCCTGGCAGACCCGGCCACTGCCTCCCGGGCCCGGGAGCCACAGAGGGCCTTCCCAAGACATCCTGGCAGACCCGGAGACCAAGGGGAGCTGAGCCAGCCGGGCATCTCCTCCCCACCACCCCGCCTGGACCTCAGGGGCCATGCAGGAGCCACCAAGGGTGACCTGGGTCCTTCACTGTGCCCAGCCCAGACCCAGATGCCCAGCTTCACACTAACACAATGCACTGGGCATGATGGCGCACACCTGCAATCCCAGCTACCTGGGAGGGCGAGACATGAAGATCGCAAATTTGAGGCCAGTGTGGGCAAATTAGCAAGACTCTGCTTCAAAATAAAGAATAAAAAGGGCTGGGGTGTAGCCCAGTGGTAGAGTACTGCCATCCCCAGTACTGCAAAAGAAAGATTAATTAAAAGTAAAAACACAGAAATGAGTTTCAAGTAGGAAGAAAGTAGCACTATTACAACCAAGGCTTGTCACCCAGGTCTGTTTGTGAAGGTAATTAGCAGATTCCGGTGCCTGTGGAGAGTTTCTCATCCATGGGCGATTCAAGTTCCCCCTCACCACACACAACAGCGTGACAGTGACAGCAAAGCACGGCTGTGAGTCAACGCTGCTTCAGGTACCACGACCTGCACGACATCAAGAGGTTCCGTGACCGACCGCTTTGAGAGTGCGGTGGGCTCTAAGACTTGGGAATCCACAAATGAAGCAAAACGTTAACTTTTACAATTTTGGAGACGTTCTCTTCTGTTCCTATAGTTTCTCCTCTACAAGATTCCAGAATTTTCTTTTAAAATTGCATCTTTGATGTGCATCCTCAAAAAGCTCCTGCACGTGCCCACAGGGCTGCAAAGACTGGCACAGCCCCCACCCTCTGGGTTCCTAGGCGCCCCCCTGCAGATGGCAGGTGTGGGGCACGGCACCTCCCGTGGCTGTATTTTTCTCCAACAGCACCCCTAAGAGCAGAAACAGGCGCTTGCCCCGCATTCTGTGCTGAGTGGCCCTGGGAAGGCGACCACCGATCTGAGGACTCCCCTTTGCTCCTGTATAAGACAGAGGTGACCGGCGCAAGCAGTGACGGAACGCGTTCATGAAACCCTCGGCATCCAGCCACCGTGCCCAGAGCTCCACACAGGCACCCCGCTGCTGCTCAGCTTCGCCTTTCTGGGCAGCTGAGGTTCTCCTTGTGAACTCGCTCAGAGGGTCCAGCATCTACGCAGTCCAGCTCAGAGCCGGCTGCCCTCCAGTTCTGAACACTGCCACCAATGCCCGTGGCACCATGTCACCGTTCCATAACAGACGGGCATTCTTTTCCATCAGGGGCAAGTCCATTACTTTTTGAAAATGACAGTGACTCAGAGGTGAATGACTTAATAGTCTGCAGTCCCTGTAACCCAGCTGCCACTGAGTGCAGGATCTGTTGGCGGTGTCCTCAAGCTCCAACACGTCCTCCACCTGACGCTGGACGGAGCTCGTGCCGCCCACCTCTGTGGGCAAACACCAGACACCGGAGAGAGCAGCGGTCCACAGGCCCCACCCCACCCAGTGCCACACTTACGCGGGGCTCCCTCTCTGCGCCGAGCCCTACCCAAGGCTGCCCTTCCTGGGAAGGAAGAAAGGGTGCACACAGCCTCGTCTAGCAGCAACATTCCAGTTCTTCACAAACATAAAAGCAATATGACGCTAATATAGAATGATATTAACAGTCATAAACAAATAGTATGTATTTTCTAATAGAACTACTTTACAACTAAAATTGAATGCATGCATGTATGTATATATGTATTTGTGGTGCTTGGGATCCAACCCAGGGGACATGCTGGGCAATACCCTACCACTGAGCTATGCTCCCAGTCCTAAAATTTCTAAAACAAGGGAAAAACAGAGAAAGAAGGAACATAGTATTTACAAATAAGAAATTAAGAAGGAAACTGGAGAAATCGAATCAATCCAAAGCAAACCACATGCTCCTGCTGTTCAGCTCCTCCCAGCAAGGACGATGCTCACTTCTGGATGCTGCGTAAACAGAGGACAGGGTAACACTATTTTATCTGAAGGAAGAATTTATTAGGACTAAGAGCACTGAAGAAGAGCCCTCGTGTTCGCAAGCAAAATGGTCAACAGCTAGACAGGAGGCACTGTCCTGGAACGAGCTCCCATGGGAACGCTGGTGGCATGTTGTCAGGGATGGAGGGGCGGCGCGGCAAGAGTGAGACCTGCGCTTTAGGACAGGGACAGTGTGGCCGGCACACGTGCGGGACCAGGACAGCTCACTTAGCCCAGGTGACAGAAAGCTCAGGTTTATCTCGGTGAAGACAACAGGGCTGGAATAAGGGGATCTATGCTTGGAGTTAAAGTCTTGAAGAATCCTGCATGGGAAGAGGGGTTTTAAGGAAAAAGAAAAAAGGTTTCCATAGCCAGCCTACAGACGTGGAACACTGCTTCAAGTATAATATTCAGAAATATCATCAATGGAATGAGAGATTTACAACCACAGTTGATGGGGTTTTGTTGTTTTGGTAACGAGGAGCAAAGTGCTTGGAAGATGATCTGCTTTGACTGTTTACCAACGAATTCAGAAGCCCACAGACAGCACTGGGCTGCCCGTGGCCGAGGTGGGCAAGCAGCCTGGCTACGGCACAGCGCGGCGCCTTGACTTACCGGTGCTGGGCATGTGGTTCACACGGGCAGGATTCAGCAGCTCCACGGGCTGGTCTCGACCAGAAAGTCCATCTGGAGAAGAGAGACGACACTGCTTCAGAAACCGCGTGTACTTCAGTGAAAAGGCTTTACCCTGCGCAGCGCTCTGCAAACCATGCAAATGGGCGTGTTCTTCTTACTTCTAAAGCAGGACAGTTTTAATTCCATCACAGATTATTTTTATTTGCCAGAGAAAACGGAAGGCCCTTTGTAGAATAATTAACAGTCCTCAGCTGAGATACGGCAAACTCCAATTCCCAGCCTAGGAGCATCTGGCTTGGCTATTTTGGTTTATTTCTTTTCACCTTATATCTACTTGTTTGTAAGAAGTGGGCTGCAGAGACCTCAAGCATTAAGATAGTAAGAACAGAAGCGCTCACCCTTTTCCCAGATACCGACCAATGGTGGAGATGCTACCAGACTGAGGGGCATGGCCCAAACAGCTGTGGCGAGTGTGGCAGCAGGACAGGGAAGAGGGTGCCGCAACACTCAGACCCTCACTGCATTCTGAGACAAACGCCTGGCCAGGTGCCTTACGGAAAATGTGGAGTCATTTCCTTTAAACCCACTTTTAGATTGCATTCAGGAACTGTTCTGTCTGTTCCCAGATGCTGCACAGATGAGACTGGAACCCACCCACCACCTAAGCCTGGCTCAGCCTGCATTTAGGCTGACTGGGATCTTCTGTGTTTTCCCAAATAGGAAGGAAAGAAAACTGGCAAAACTTCCAGGAATCACACTTTATTTTAAAATTAGCTTCTCGCAATGGTGTAAAACACTCTGCAATAACAGGCTTATCATTACACACCTGCACCACAGACCACTCATTACTGATTTAAAGGCGAAAGCATCTGCTTCTGGGGCACCCAGGAGCTCCCAGATAGAATTTCAAAGCATGACACAGATAACATCAGGCCGACCAACTCTGTAAGCAAACAGGTAATACCTACTGCGGCTGCCCCTGCGTGTCCTTGGAGAAGTTCAAAACCCAAGGAATGAAACCATGGCCTCAAGGAGATCCAAAGCATACTCTTCCTTAAGAACTAACGGGAAATGTGGATGCCGCCATCTCTATCTCTCTGTCTCTCTGTCTCTCTCTCTCTCTCTCTCTCTCACACACACACACACACACACACACACACACATGAGCAGGCTGCTGCTGTGTGTCAGGGAAGCAAATCCCGACGTTGGTGGGCTCCTCTCCACCAGCTAGCACCCCTTCCCTGGTTCTAGTGACTTGCAGGTTTCAAAACAGTAGAGGACTGGGCACATGGGGATAAAGACGGTCCAGGCTCAGCGGGGCAGGAGCAGGCACCGTGACACCCTACAAGCAACTGCAGGGCTGAGCACTCCCCACCCCTCACCATGCCAGGCTTTCCCAGGAACACTTAGGCTGGGAGAGGTTCTCCATGATGGCTTCTAAGCACAATGCCAGGTCTCGTCAGACTCATACTGCTACTTAGAAAGACACCTCAAAACAGTGGTGGGAAGCACCTTTTAAGCTTTCTTTCCTTGAAATGTTCTTGTAGCAAAAAAGTGAGAAATTTCAAAATGTATCTATTTTTCAAAAAACTGAATTCCACCATAAATGCTCACTTTTGAAAGTCCTAATGTGGCTGCAGTTTTCCAATGAGCAGGAGCCGGGGCTGGAAAGAGCGCCCTGCCGAGGGCTCTGCAGCCTCTTCTGCCCCTGCTGGCCCATGCCTGCCCCGCCTCCTCACCGTCCCTCCTCATCTCGGTGTGCTTCCCTCTGAGCAAGAGTTCCAGGACCCCAAGTGCAGAAACCAAGCAGCCCAGCCCTGCAGCAGGCCAGCAAACACAAAGACCCCTCCTGGAGTTCGGTGCTGGGCTGGTGGTGTCTACCCCAAAATCGGAGGGCTTAATTACTCCCAAGCCCCATACATAAATGACGCACAACAACCCTTTGCCTTTGCTACACTCAGGCAGGAAGACATCAAACCTCCATGCAATGGGTTCAAAGTGTACGTTAGAGAAATGTGGTCTTAGTGAACTCAGAAGCATGGCCCAAGCCGGGTGTGGTGGTGTGCGTCTGTAATCCCACTACTGGGGAGGCTGAGACAGGAAGACTGTAGGTTAGAGGACAGCCTCGGCAATGTGGTGAGACTCCTGAGACCTAGTGAGACCCTGTTTCAAAAACAAAAAATAAAATAGGGCTCACAAGTAGAATGCCCTTTGCTTCAATCGCCAGTTACCCCCCCCCCCCCCCCCGCCACACACACACAAAGGCTCACGTGCTTTAATCAGCATTTCAACATCTGGCTTGTCACCCACAAGACTTTTGGGCACTGGGCTGGGATATGCTACTTAGCCTGCAGAAAGGCCTCAATCATGCACACAAACTAACTGGCACGCCAAGCAACGACACCGCCTGGTGAGGGCACGGGGGAGCCTGCACGCGAGCCAGGCCTTGGCCACGCAACTTCCATCTTGTTCAGTAACAGGCTGGGCGGATCTGACACCAGCCAGCTCTGACACCCCGGGGTTTCCCACAATTTGATGCAGCTCTGGTACTGTGGGACTGAAGCTTTCATCAACCCTACTGCACATGAGGAGAGTGGAGCTCAGATCTGAAATATTACACAGAAAAGTCTAGAAATGAACCATTCATAAAGTATATGCCACTCCGAGCAAAGTGACAAAATCTCAAGCTGTCCTACTCCACCTGCCCAAGATGGAACCACCCCTCTGTCCAGCACAGCCGGGGTGGGGGGGGCTGCTCACCCACAAGTCACGCACTGCTGCTTGCAATTGTGCAGTTATCAGATCAAGTATGGTGGTCTTGCAAGGCGTGTGTTTAAGCAACCCTTGTTTTACCCAATGGCAGCCGGGCCGGGCAAGAGTCGTGATGCCGAGGTTCAGGTGTGCCGAGATGCTGTGAGCCTCCTTTAAGTGTCCGCTCACCAGCACGGTGTGAAAGGCGAGCACACTGCAGCGTGGCGTCGTTTTGGAGAGCAGAGAGCACATGCACATGGCTCCCGTAAGTACACTGCTTTCATCGCTCTACCTTACTACTGGCTGTTTCAGAGTGCCTCATTCCTAAACTCATCTTCATCACAGCTACTTATGTATATGGGAAAACACAGCATATCTACAGTTCAGCAGTACCCACGATTTCAGGCATCTGCTAGAGGTCTTGGGATTTACCCTTCGTGGATAATGGGGGTGGCTGTACTCACATTTACCGCCTTATCATTAAGGATGTAAGTGAAGATCCGGATAAAGAAGTACAAGGGGAGAGGAGCGAGTGCAGAAGCCCACCCATCCTCCAGCACGCGTGGGCTGACCAGCCTGAAGACTCTCCCATCATCACTGGACAAGAGATTTTATAAGTCCATCACCAGTCCCTCCATGGCCACCACCCAGAGGCCGGGGGTGGGGCTGGCAGCCCCAACCCTCAAATCTCTGGGTCTTTCTGGTGACCAGCCCATCCTAAAGCTATTCAGGGCCCCACCCTAAGTCGCCTGGTTACCGCATACTAAAATGACAGAACGGGGGCTCTCTGGGGAGAGCAGAAAACACACCAACACTCAGGAAATTCCAAGGGCTTTAAGAGCTCTGTGGCGGGAGCCAGGACAGGCCAGATGCATTCCTTCTTCTACGACTGCAGGAGGCCGGGCCTGAGAGGCACCCTAACAACCTGCACATTCAAACTCCCACCTGCACTTTGCACAGCTTTGGGGACGGGCTAACCTAGAGCCATCTGGAGCTGAAACTGCGCTGACTTGGCACTGGCGTGATATGAAGTGCCCGCCACTCAGTGGGACTCTGAGAGCAGAAGGAGCTCTAACACACGGGGCCTCCAGGGCCGCATGGCAGGGTGTGGCACAGGAAGGCGGAGGGGGGGGCATCTTCAAGACCAGCGACTTCACACATCAGTCCTTCACCTGCACAACATAAGCAGACGCCCCGCTGAATCACAAGGGAGGGCAGGCTAACGGCCAAAACACCAGGGAGCCCTGCGAGTTCGCGATGTGTGGCCCTTGGAGAAAGTGCCACCCACATGCAAGTGAGGCCGCCTGGTCCATCTGCGTGCAGTGACCGAGGCCAGCAACAAGTGCAACACGGGGCCTGACAAGCCCCGCCCAGGTCAGCTCACCCAGAGCCCGCACCACACAGGAAGCCGGGGGGCTCTGAGAGCAGAGCAGGACCTACAGTCAGGCTGTGTCCAGGCGCAGGGGTGCCAGGGCTCGGGACAGCTTGGAACCCCAGATCTGAACACACGGCAGCCAGTGACCACTTAGTCACGGAGGAAAGGACACCCTCCACCAGGATGGAACAGGGGAGCTGGGGGCGGAGCCAGAGGAGCCGCTGACAACAGCGTGGGGGTCGGCTGCCTGCGGACGTGCGCGGAGCTGCTGCTTCATGCTGCGGTTTTTCAGGTATCACACTCAAGAGCGGGTAAAAGTGCAATTAGGAATGAGGAGAAGGCTGGGTCAGAACCTAGCAATGGCAACAAGAAAGCAATCAGGAACGGAGCCAAACTCCACTTCTGCATCATCCATCTGACCAGTCTACACTGGGCACTGGTTTGGGAAGCCCGCTGGACAGGGCTGTGGATTACCTCTCCTTGGGTGGCGCTTTCATCAGCCCAGGGCACTGGGAGGTGGGTACAGGTGACAGGCCGGGGAGCAGGGGCTCCCTCACTGTCTGCCTCACAAGGCAGTCACCACGATGCGCTCAAAGCACACGGACCACACGCAGCTGACCGCATCGTGCCCGCAAGGTCTTTCCAAGATTACAGGATCCAGCTCAAAGTAAGCATGCTGTGTGCTGTCATTAAGTGGCTGCCTGCTGGAGCAGCAGGGCCACAGAGTGTGTGCTTTACAGAATCCACCTCGTAGCCAGAATCTAGCTTCGCCCGCCGATTCCCTCACTTTGCACTTGGGACACGGCTCTGCAGGGCAGAGCGGTTTGTCTAAGATCCTGCAGTGAGTGGCAGTGGAGCCCAGGGGCCCCCAAGGGGCCCCCCTGAGTCTCAAGCCGGGCCTCGGGCAAAGGGCTGCCCACTGAGTGCAGAGCGTGTATGCAGGTCATTCTGCACATAGTTGAGGTAGGGGCTTTGGGGTGATTTCATGAGAACAGCCGAATGTCCCCTCGTGAGACTCCAAAGCCCAGTCTGTCGGTGATCAGTGGCACCCGCCCTGCTGCAGCCCACATCACGGAGCCACGTCAGCTTGCCGATTCCTGCACACGTGCCAGACCACCAGGACCCACGTCCTTCCGCATATCTGGCCAAGCAGACTTTCTTCCTTCTTTGTCAGAATACTTGAGTAATACTGGCCCTTTGCTTTGCCGTGTGAATCTTAGAATTAGCTGGCCAAGTTCCACGAAAGTAAACAAGCAGAGTGAACCTCTGACTGAGATGGCACCTCCTCTGCCACCAGGGAAGAGAGCGACAACCACGGTCGTGAGTGCCTTCCATACAGCTGGAACACCGCCTCACTCAAGTTCTCTCAGAAACACCCTACAAGAGTCCGTGTCAGTCTTGAACATCTTCACATTTATTTCTTGAGTATTTGATAATTTCAAAAGATTAGAAATAGTATTTTACATTTCAATTTCCGTTTACTGGTATACATACAGAAATACAAGTGATTTTTTATATATTGGTCTTGGGATCTTGCTAAATTCACTTTCATTCCAATCACTTATCTGTAGTCATTCTAAAACTGTCCACATAGGTCCGTGTCCCCGTGAAAAACGGCAGTTCTGTTTGTCCTTTTCAGACTCCTTCCTGTTCTCTTTTTCTTGTCCCACTGCACAGACTGGGGCTGACAGCACATCAGTGAAGAGACGCGGTGACAGAGGACTCCCCACCTTCTCTCTGATCTTACTGAGCAAGTTCCCAATGCTTTGCCAAGAAGCATGACACCTGCTGTAGGTTTCTGACAACATCAGGTTAAAAAAGCCCCCTCTTGTTCCTGGCTTGCCAAGACATATGTTTAAATCATGTATGTTTGCTTAATTCTATTAAGCTTTTCTGCATTGATTCTCATTATTGGTTAACCTCCCCTTCCACCTGGGAATACGGGTAAAGTTCCTTTCTCAGGTCTGGCCAACTTCGCACCCTGGGGATACCTACTTGGTCAGGTCCAGGGAGTTTTGTGAAACAGGAAAAGAACAAGTCAGCGTATACTAAACCATTATATCCCATGGTTTGCTGAAACTCTTTCAACAAAATTGACAAAGGTACATTAAAATAGGTTGAAAATCATAATCTAGGCAGCTTACATATGTATCTTATCTGTAAATAGAAATAAATACATATATGTTTTCAAATGCTCAAATCATTCACCTGTTACTTTTCTAGTAAGAACAGACCTCTACAAACATAAAAATTATTTTGAAGTTACCATAAGTGACATATCTGTTGACCAATTTAAGTTTTTATAGGCATTCCACATCTAGGACAATGGGATAAGATATATTTGGGCATTAAAGTTAGGCCTAAAACTCTGTTTTGGAGTCTAAAAAGTCAGGTATGGTGGTACATGCCTGAAATCCCAGTTCTTGGGAGGCTGCAACAGGAGGATCACAGGTTGAAGACCAGCCTCAGCAACTTAGCAAAATACTTAGTAACCTAATAAAACCCTGTTTCAAAACAAAAACAAAAGTTTTAAAAAGGGCTAAGACTATAATACACCAACAAAAGCATAAAAATAAATAAATTTAGTGAGGGCAATCATTGGTAGAGTATAAACACTGAGCAAATAAAAATAAAACCATCTGAAAACTAAAAATAAAAAATAAAAGAGCTGAGAGTTTAGCTCGGAGGTAAAATGCCCCTGGGCTTAATCCCCAGTACCACAAAAAGAATTCAGGACCCTCCCATCCCATTTCAGCCTTAGCGCCAAACTTCAATCCTTAAACCTAAGAAGATAAAGAGAGAACTGGATAAATCAGTATTTTGAAATGTGCTTGCTGGGAGATCGCCCGACGCTGATGAAAAACATAAATGGGTGTGACTGTACTAATGGAGCCTCGTCATTCTAATGGAGTTTTTAGACATACGTTAATGGAAGCTTATGAGTATTCGATAACAATAATTCAGTCTTCATGATAACCATCTTCCTATCCATTTTTATTTTTAAGCAAACTTTATCTTAGATCCGTGTGGGTTTACAGAATTAAAAGTAGGACAGAATTCTTGAACACTCTGCACCTGCTTCCCCTGTTGACACCTTTCTACAGAATACCTTGTGTGGATTGGCAGCCGTGAGGCCCACAGTGGGCTGAGAGATCCTCAGTGCCTCCTAATGCCCCTTCTGTCCCGGAACCTCATCTAAGACCCCACGAGACTCCAGTGCACCCGTCTCCTTGGGCACGCCCTGGCCCTTGACTTTGATGACCCTGGCGGTGTTGAGCAGGACTGCTCAGGTATTTTACAGACGTCCCTCAAGCGGGATTGGTCCCATGTTTCTCCCAGTAGACCAGGGCTGTGTTCCTGGGAAGACGGTGGAGGTGCGGGGCCAGCCTCGTCACAGCGCACCAGGGCACCGCCATGGCGTGTCTGTGGTTCGTCCCTCCAGGCCCGTGCTCAATCACGATTCCCGAGGTGACTGTGCTAAGAGTGGTGGCCCTTGAAGGGTGGCCAGGTCGTGAGCAGCGTCAGTGCTGCTCGGGAGGGACTGGGTCAATGAACACGCACACAGGCCCGGCCCCTCCTGTGCAGCCTTCTGACCTCCGTCATCACCAGGAGAGCAGCAGAGGCCGCCCTGTCTCCAAAACCACGAGCTAAAGAAGCCTCTTCATATAAACTCCCGATCGCCAGCATTCTGTTACAGGTGCACAGTATCACGAGGACACGCGCTGTGGACACAGCTTGGCCACTCGGCCATGGTGGCTTTCTCCACTCCAAGCGTCATCTTCTTACTCCTTTTCCGTACTACACGCTTTGGGGAAATGCCACCATGTGCAGGCCACGCTTGCGGGCGTCACCAGCACTTCCCTCCAGAGGTGCAGTGGCCCTGCTCCCAGGAGGCGTGTGCAGTGCCCCACGGGTGGGGCAGCGGGGCCCGGGCTGCCTCAGGCGAAGGCAGAGCAAAGGTGCGGGCAGCAGGGCCAGCTGGAAAGGCACCTGCGTGGCTCAGAGCTGGGCTCTGCCCTTGGCAGGTGAGCCGGGCTCCTGGGTTTGCACCTCTCGGCCCCGCTGCACATCCTTAAAGCAGAAGTAGCAATGCACACACCTCAGAGATCTGTGTGGAAATTACTACTTGGGTGGAAAGTAGCATGCTTTCCAGGAATAAAGAAGATAGCATTCTCTCCCTTTCCTCCTGCGCCCGCCCCTCGTATCTGTTGTGAGTGCAAATCCAATAAACAACTTGCGAGGAATAAATGCGAAGCAAACAGCCCCACCCCACAAGTGCATCACTCTGTCACTGGGATCCGTCGCTGCTCCCTGCTCTCCGTAACTAAGAGGAGGTTCTGGAAGGTGAAAGGCGACCGCTTCCTAGACACAGGCTGGCCTCTGCCCAAGGGACGCTGGCCTCAGGAGGAGGAAGCCGAGGTCTCACTCAACGTCTGGGTCACGGTTCTGAGAGGAAGTGGACCACCTGAGAGGGAGAGGGCGGCACTGAGGTGCAGAACTGCAGGAGTATTCACTTACGGGCTGATGCTGAACCAAAACCCAACTTAATAAGAAAGGGTGTGTGTGTGTGTGTGTGTGTGTGTGTGTGTGTGCGCGCGCGCGCGCGCGTGTTTTTGTTTGTTGTTTTTTTTTGGGTTTTTTGCGGGACTGGGGATTGAATTCAGGGGCATTCTACCTCCGAGCTATACCCCCAGCCCTATTTTTTATTCTTTATTTTGAAACCGAGTCTCACTAAGTTGCAGAGTGCCTCACTAGGTAGCTGAGGCTGGCTGCGAACGCAGATCCTCTGGTCTCAGCCTCCCGAAACGCTGGGATTACAAACTACATGATTAGGGAAAATTTCTTTTCAGCCTGCCTACAGCAGAAGGACGTCCCCTTCTGCTGGAAGGCCAGCTAAGGACCATGAGGAGCGCCACGCCCAGGTCTGAGCAACACCCTAGCTTTGGGAGGCTTGGGGGCTGCACAGTCTTGTGGCTTTACTGAGGTGTCTGGGTTCAGTGGCCACCACACTGTGCCTGGGCACGATGAGGCCAGTGTTCCCTGCACCCCGCCACTGACGATGAGAGGTGCCCCTCCCCCTCTACAGCATGTTGGCGCCCGTGTTCAGTTCACTTATAAAAGGAGCTCTGCAGGCTGCAGTGCAGGGCTCTGAGACAGAAGTGATCTTTGAGGTCAGCCTGGCGCGCGTATCCCCTAGCACGGCCGCCCCCTCTGCTCTCCTCTATTCCACAGTTTTCCCCAGTCTAGCAGACTCAGGGCACATGCAAACCCTCCATGGTCCCAGGCCACCAAGCTCCCTCCTTCACTAACAGCCTCAAGCACCCCAATCCATTACATTCTGCTGTTTCTCACCACACAGGCTATTGAAAAACACCAAAGTTCTATAATAAAGCCTGTAGCTGCCCATTAATAGGAATTAAACTTTAATGAGTAAGTGGTGGTGAGTTCCTCAGGCATGCCCAACATAGTTTATATGTATTTATTAGAGAAAATGAAAATGGAAGAAAGAGTCTTTCTCCAAGCAATATTTCTCCTTCGGGATAATCAGGCAGAGTTTTTAAATGCCAAAGAAAACCTACCAAGTAGTCTTGGTAACTGTCCCTTAAGAATCAAAAGAACTCTAGCTACCAGTTTACAGGAAATAGAGGTTTGAAGGATGCGTTCAAAAGGAGGCTATGATCTGATGGGTCAGGAGGCTTGAGTGCAAAATCCACAGGACAAGGGCCCTAGCCGTGGGGCTTGGGGTCAGACACACCTGCCTGGGATAATCATCCTGCAATTTAAACTCGGGCTTGACTCCCCTGCGAGGAGACTCGGCTTGCTCCTCCCCGTCCATCTTCACCTGGGACCCCACACCGGACAGTGCTGCCCCCTCACCACGCCACAAGGTTCTCCTGAAACCGAGTCCCCAAGGGAAAGCACTTCTTGGACAAGCCACCCTCACACACGTGGCTCACTGCTGAAAGTCACAAGCTGGCTGCGAGGTGCCGTGGGTGAGCGACAGGAAGCTGGGAGACCGGGGCATGGCAACAAGCAGCTGCGGACAGGGGGGCTGCTGGTCCAGAACAGGAAGCCGCTTCAAACCTGCCCTCTGGAGGGGTCTGGGCAGGAGACACGAGGTCGGCTACCTGGCCGAACAGACTTCAAAGCACTGCTTGTTCTCTGTAGGAGGCCCTCTGCCTTCTATCGCACGTATTTAAGAAGGAACCTAGCTTGGTCAAATGCTGAGAGGACAGAGTGTGAGCAGAGCTGACGGAGTGCCCAGCACACTGGGCAATAGCCCGGCCGTGCCCGGGCTGCCCCAGAACGAGCCCGCCCTGGGGGTCTCACCCAGCAAACACTTGCCCCAAGTGGGCTTCAGCCATGGGCAGGAGGCCCTTTGGTTGAAAGACTTGCTCCCCTGGGACTTTGTACGAGAATATTGGCTTAAATTCACTAAAAGTGTATTTTGTTTATCTACACTATTCTGGCCAGATCTTGCTCAAAGAATAACAACAACAATGATAATGAGAGCTGCTTACGTTCTAAATTAACAGCAGTCTGACAGGCAGCTCTTGCTGTGCGCTTATTATGGGTGAGACGTTTCCTTCACATTAGCTCGCCTTGTCCTCCCCTGGAAATACATGGCATGGTACGGTCACAGTCGCTGCTTTAGAGAAGGCGACACTAGGCCAGGGAGGTGAGGAAGCTGCTCTGATCAAGGGCCATGCTGGAGGCGAGCTCACCTGGTCGCTCCCCCTCCCCCTCCAGAGCCTAACACCAGTGTCACAGGGCTCCTGGCTCAACTGCTCACGCACACACTCAGTAGGCTGTACCAAACCGCTGCTGAGTGCTGACTGTGACTGGAGGGACACAGCCTGGGAACTACTGAGTCCTGCGCCCCGAACCTGCACCAGTAAGGACACAGCCTGGGAACTACTGAGTCCTGCGCCCCGAATCTGCACCAGTGCAGAGGAGAGCCGAGTGAGCAGACACCGCGGTACCACGCACCGGAGCTGCACACAGCAGGCGTCCGTGAGGGAGCTACCTCTCGTGCCAGCCAGCTTCCCCTATGTGACCAAAATGCCTGCCACGAGCCACTTGAAGGAGGAAAGGCTTACTTTGGCTCATGTTTTCAGAAGTTTGGGTCTGAAGTAAAATAGAAGAAATAAAAGAAGAGGAGAAAGGAGACAAGCAGGGAAGGAAAGGAGGACTGTAGTTTTAAATCTAAAAACCCCAGGAACACCTCCAGCTTCACTCCCCAAGGCCTGCTTTCCTCCAGGCCTGAATTCCTAAAAGGTTCAATAAATCTTAGAGTACGTACCTTGTTACCTTACAGAATATATTTTTAGACTGAGCAAAAGTCTAGATAAAGACACTGTTTGAGGCCCAATGGTAAGGGTCCAGTCCAAGGCTATCAGTCAACTAGACAATGTCAGCCTGACGGTTCTGAGAAGAACCAGATCGCTGTCACCTGCCCTGTGCGCCATTAGACAGGCACCGCCCAGCATCCCTCACGCTCACCTCTTATGAGCGCCCTATAAAAGAAGAGCTGTGAGCCCCCAAATGTGTCTCTCACTCTGGAGACTGCCCGCACCCCCCACCCCAAATGTTTTAATAAAGAAATCTGTCTATGCCTCTGACTGGCTCATGCGGAAATTCTTTTTTGCCACGTAAGCCACGGATCCACTGGTGCGTCCTGATTTGAGTTCCCCTCTCTCTCACTGGAGCTCCTCCAGGCCCTTCACAGAATGGTCTTGCCTTCCATGACAAGTCCACGGTCGCTGGCTCCTTTACTCTGGGCCTGAAACACCATGGCAGAAGGGTGTGGCAGAGAAAGAAAGGGGATAGAGGACAAAAAACCTCCAGGGCACACCCTAGGACTTTCTGGTGGACTGGACTTGGGGTGGCCAGGTGAAGGCATTCACTGAAGTATGGGAGGCAAAGAGGCCCAGAGGGGCTGGCAAAGAAAAACGCAGGAAATCGAGAATGCAGATTGCACTGAACCTGCCAATTCTAATGGATAAACACCATTCCGAAAAGCCACCAATAGTTCTAAACCTCCTTTGATCATTATGATTTTCTCAGGAAAAATAAAATCAAAATGTTCGACATTTGTGTCAATGGTTGAAAACTCATGTTTTCCCATATTCTGCATAACACCTATTTCAGCTTAACATTTTTCTTTGCCATTGGTTATGGGGTAGATCTGGAACGCTCCCCCAAACCTCAAGTGTTGGCCACACGACAGTGTTCAGAGGTGACATCGTTGCCTCATGAGTGGGGGAACCACTGATGGGTCAGTCACTCGAATGGACTGCTGGGAGGACACGACAGACGGGAGAATGACTGGAGGGAGCAGGCCACCGGGGACCCGCGCTGTGGACTGTACCTCCCCGTCCTGTCCTCACTCTTTCTCTGTTGCCCAGCTACTAAGAGCTGAGCAGCCATCTTCCAGCATGGCCTGCTGTCATGACCTCTCTGCCCCGAAGTCACTCCATCACTGACCTCTGAACCCACAGGCCAAGTGAACTTTCCCTCCTCGGAGTTGTCCCTGTCAGGTGTCCTGGTCCCCGCAGAGAAAAGCTGGACACGTCAGTTTATCCAATGCCGAAGTCCAGCAGTCCTCAACAGCTTGTGCATCTGTCCTAACCCACCGCAGACAATCCCCCGCCTGGGCAGGGCTCTGGGCTTCTGAAATGTTGGCCCGTGTCTTTAGCTGAGAGTTGCTCACGCCATGATGTACAGAACAGCAGCTTTCGGGCTGTGCCCAGTCCTGAGCCACTACTCCTTTATAAAGGAACAGTGCACCGTGAGGTACTGCACTCAGAGTAAAAGTGTCATGGCGGAGTGACTCTACACCTTATCTGCACCCATCACCTGCCCAATCAACCGTAAGGCACAAACTGATAACTAATGTATTTGTACCAATAAAAAGTCACCACCTGTGAACTTAAGTCAGGATCACAGGGGCATGCAATCATGTCACAAGCACCAAAGGAGTTTATCAATCACCCTAGACTAGACGTAACCCCCTCACCCAAGACTCATGAAAGAGGGGGTGCCTCAAGTTGTACCTGGCAGCCTGCTGACCCACCAGCTGGCCACCGGTCAGGAAGAGCCTCTGCCTCCCCCAGGGCTTCAGCCAGGTGCTTTTCTTGCACACACCCTGACACTGGGCCCACTTCAACACGACACTACACTTCAGCCTGACACTTTAAAACTGCCAGCAGGACCCTCTTAAAGCCCAGGGTTTGTTTTCTGGTCACCTGCAGTGATTCTTTGTGTGTGTGTAGAGGCTCTGTGACTTTGCTCTTGGTATGGCCTCTTTAAACCCCATGGCTGCCTTAACCCTTTTTCAGCCTTTCTGCACCGCATGCGTCCTATGAAGTGTGGTATATGACTCCAGGATTATAAATGTTAGCAATTAGGACTGGAATAGAACAGAAGAATGTGTGACTGTCTTGGTCACAACATCAACTAAACCATGAACACTCAATGACTTAAAGCCTGTGAATTTGTTATTACTGAATAAATTCTAACATTGTAGAAAGACGCAAACATGTCAGGTCTATGCTGACGGCATGGATCACTCACAACACACACTCCGCCCAGTCTAGAGCCAGGAGGAGCGTGCACACAAGACATGTAAGCATGACGGTCTGTCCACGCGCCGGCGCGTAGCTTCGTTGGGCTTGCATGGCTCTCGCCCCAGCAGCTCGGTGCTCTGTGACCTACCCATCACCAAAGGCAGGCGGGCAGGCCAGCGGCTCAGGAGAGGCCCTCCTCCGGAAGGCGGAGGCAGGCTCCTCGTGAAAGTGTCCCCGGGATGGCCTGGAGGCATCTTTCAGGCTGTGAAGCGGAGGAAACCGAGGAGTTCCAACCGTTCCTATCACGATACTCTGCTCAAATGAAGGCCCTGCCTTAATTTGATGTCTCTGACCACAAGATCAGAGACCAGTGTCCTTTCAGTGGCCTTGGAGGAGCCAGCCAAGAGGTGTCATCAATCTGTCCCCAACACCCAGCCTAGACCAAAGATGCCACCAGGGACATCAGGTCACCCTGCCGGAAGCAGCAGGGAATGACAGTGAGCTGCCACCTGTAGAACTATGACAAGCGGCTCTGGAAGGATGGCCTGAGGCCCTGCCCTCTCCCAAGAGACGCAGTCAACGTGGCCTGTACTCTCTCCGTGTCCCTGCTGCGCAGGCCCGCCATTGGCTGGAGTCTCTTCACCCTCAGGCAGAAGTGATGCGCACAGAAACACAGTATCGTTCCCTGCGGCACCCCAGAAGCGCCAGTGGATGCGTGTGCCGTGCACAGGAGCGCTGACTTTCAGTGCTGCTTCTGCAAAGAAAGTGCTGGAAAGGCGCTTCCTCCCCAGAGCCCCCATCTACCTAGCTGCCTGACCGGACAGGAAAGAAGGCTTTCCGTAACTGGGCTCTGCCGGGTTCTAGTAGGCCCCGCTGTCAGCAGCTGCAGAAATGCGAAAGAACAGAGGGCCAGCTGTGCCTTGACAGGGTATGGGGAAACGGGTCTCCCCTTCCCTGCAGTTAACGGGCCCACAGCCCTGTTCCGTTTCACAAGGGACTCCGCTAGCTGAGAGGCAGCCGGCAAACCTGGACAGTGGAGCCTCGGTGGGTCAGCTCCACTGCGGCCTCAAGCTCACGGGAAGAGCCCGCCTACAGGGCGGACGGGGGCATGCAGTGGAAAGGTGGCTTCCACCAGACTCCTGTGCCGCCAACCTTTCCAGACTCCAGCAGCTTTATCTTTCATGATTTTTTAATAACATATTGTTTCAACTATACCTATTTTCTAAAATTTTTAAACAATTGTATTAAAGAAACACACACACACACACACACACTCACGCACACCCAGGTCACATCATCCGAATGCCACAGCGGTCGGCGTTTCAGGTGATGTGGAGACTCCGTCCTCCCAGGCGCTGTGCGCGGATATGACACGCACCGCCTACGGTCCTGCCTCCTGCTCTGCACTCTCGTATTTTCCTTCTTACGTGTCAGTATACGTTCTCCCTCTGCACAAGACTGTTAATCACTCAAAGGTAAAAATGCACATTCAAGATAATCACATCATTACTATTTAAGTCACGGCACACGTCTCCCTCACAAAACTGGCTTTTCTCAGTCCTCTGACAAGCTAGCATGCAATCTGTAAAAGTCGGTATCATGATTCTACTATACACAACACGGATATAGTCTATAAGCCATAACTTCCTCCAACTCAGCACTAACTAGAGCATATCATTTTTCCTTTTTATACAACACAAACTTCAGTTTCTAAAAATACCATGATTCCATTGTATTCTGTTCTATTTTAATCTTCTAAAGATAGCGCTGCTGCCAGGAGAGCAGTTTGCTGCTGGATGTTAACTACGCTAATGCCACTGACAGGATGTGGACTGCAGCCCACGGTTTCCACATAACGGAGGCCGCAGGTGGCACTGAGGTTCTGGCGGTGGAGGACGGGACTCTGGCTACCTGGGGTCACAGGCAGGCTCCACTCCTAAGCGTCCTTGGTGTCACCAGAGCAACCGACTGGGCTGGCCTCAACGTCTCACCCATCCATGGGGGCAATGACGCCTTCAACCTGGAGGACGGACAGCTAGACTTGACTGTCTGGGGAAGCCGCCCACCTGCTCCTGAGCGCAGAGGAGGCACTCCGCACTGAGCGCGCCAGGGTGCACAGAAACCACGGTAAGGGCAAGTCTCCCCACTTTCCCTCATCAAGCAGGCACGCCAGGAGCATTTCCCAGGTTTGGGCAAAAATTAAAGAGGAAAACCAACAAGCGCAGGCAAACAGCAGAATGAGAAAGAAGCTTTTGCCTCTGAGGACTTAGGGTGGGTCTGTGCACGTCACCTCCTCCCCTTGCTTCTCTGCCAAAGGATGGATGCTACTTCTATGACAAACTGAAAAGTGGCAAATTTTGTTAATACAGCCATAGATTTAAAAACAAAAGGGAGGGTTTATGTGTATAGTACTGATGAGCAAGCCCAGGACACTGGCATGTTGGGCACGTGCTCTTCCCCTGAGCCGCCTGCTTTCTTAAACGTGGCTTGAGGCACCTCCCCACGTTCACGTGCTGGAAGCCTCGTCCCCCAGCTCATATGCGAAGGCGTTTGCAGGGGCCTTTGGGAGAGCCTGAGGTTGATGAGGTCCTCAGGGGGGGGCCCAGGATGGCACTAAGGGAGGGCTTCCTAAGAGGCAGAGACCAAGCCAGCACGCTGCTCCGTCTCGCCGGTGAGGCCTTGCCCACGCCTTGCCCACGCAGCGGCACGGTGGGAAGGTCCTCACCAGATGCCGGCACGTGGCTCTTGAACTTCCTGGGCCTCCAGCCCGTGTGATGAAGATTATCCACTCTACGTATTCACTACAGCAACAGGAAACAGAGTCGGCGACAACTGTGCCATGTTTTGAAAGCTTCACAGTTCTAAGAACACAAATACCCCAAAATTTTAGACTTCGATCATTTATCTTCTCTGTTTCCTAATGGAGCTATTGAAAAAAATAAAAATAATTTCTCCGACATCTCCCACCCCTACATAAATTCCCACCCTCGTAGTCTAGGCAGTTCCCTACCAGCAAACCACCAGCGAAGCCTGCGGCTGCCCTGGTCACTGATGAGAAGTCCACTGGCCGAGGCCCCGGGGGCTCCCCAGCAAGGCCACCACGCTCGCACTCCCTAGAAGGTTCCTGGCAGACGCTCACAGAGCTGGAGTGCTGCTTGTCCACCCTAGTTTATGGACGATGCTGGACTAATGAGCCACACACAGTATGTCCAATCACTTAGTGTGGGGATGTGTCATTCAGGCGAGCACCCTGAGTAACACTCGGCTATGACCAAGCTTGGAGTTCATGTGATGGACAAGCAGAGAGAAGAGTGCGCCTTCTAACGCGGTCACAGGAGACAAAGCAGCAGACGCAGGCAGAGGGAGAACCCGTGTTTCCTGTATGGCACTAGCGGCAAAACCCAGGCTCACACTTTGGAAAGCACGTGCCCTCGTAATGTCCAGAACAGCTGAGCAACATGTAGAGGTGACCAGCACTGTAAGTTCCTCAAACTCACAGGATGGAATTAAAAAGGACTCTCTATCTCTCATTGCAAGAACAGAGAAAAGAAATTATGGGATAAAATAAAGTCCTATCCCAGTATTCAAGAAAAAGAAAGAGAAGACCCCAGTTTTCAGGAAGGAAAAAACAATAAGCGGGCACCATGAGCAAGCAAGCAAAGATCCAACTGCCCGCTCCTGGGCCCAGGTCATCAGCAGTGGATTTGGGAAGCTGGGGCACCTTCTCTCCAGGTGAGCAGGAGGTGTGACCATGTCCCTGCCCTGCACAGAGTGCTAGAAAAGAGACCCCAGGGAGACAAAACTTTCAAGAGCTACCTAGTCTACAGGAAAGAGACTAGAGAGGTCCACCTACCAGGCCAGAGAAGCAGAAGATGGCTAGGGAGAAGCTCCGATGAGAAACTGGATCTGGCATCCACGTGGGCAGAGGCACCAGATTTATTCTTTGTGTAGTTTTGAAATCCCAGGCTAGAAGTTAAGGTGAAAACACTGCAGCCTGGGAGAACACAGAGCAATGGATCTTTAGGGATACACCCATAATCCAGGGCACAGGAGACAGGCAAGGGGAGGGAGACACGCAAGAGAAGCCCCCTGCTGAAGATGAGTTTACAATGAAAATTGAGAATTATGAATCATAGTTGAAACAACCCACCATCCGAAAACTAGTAAATACACACAAGCACAAAAACACTGAGAAATAATTCTAAAATATCTGCAATTTCTTAAAGGTCTGGAAATAACTATAAAATATGCATTTAAAGAAAAGAAATTAAATGAGGTAAAAGAAACTGTAATAAAGGAAAGAAATCTAGAAAAAAGGGAAATAAAATAAATTGGAAAGAGAAGATTAAATATAGCTAAAGGGAGAAAGAGATGATAAGAACCAGATAACTAACCAGAGCTTGAAAGAAAGAGAGAGAGAAAAAGAGAGGGGGGGGAGGGAAAGGAAAGAAAAAGGAAGGGGGAAGGACGGAGGGAGAGAAGAAGGGAAAGAGAGAGAGAGGAAAAGAAAAGAAGGAAGGAAGGCAGATAGAAGAACAAATGAATGAGGTGGCCCAACATGGACTCTGTAGGAGTTCCTGAAGTAAAAAAAAATAGAGAAAACGCAAAAGATATATATTAAAAGAGATAACAAAAATATTCTAGAAATTGGAGACATAGAATCATTAAAGTGAAAAAGCATGGCAAGTCCCAAATAGGATAAACAAGTATAAATCAACATCTAGCACACTTCATTAAAACATCTGAGAATTAACATGGGGAAAGGGTTCAAGCACACTGAAATAGTACAGTTAGGTTACCTCAGAAAAAATGACAATCGGACTGAGAGCTAAGTTCTAACAGTAACAAAAATAGCCAGAAGATAATGAAACATCTTTCAATTCCCAAGAGAAAGACATAGCCATTGTTTTTATACCCAGCTAAACTATCATTCAAGAAAAGGGGAGGAAAAAGACAGTTTCAGAAAAAATTGACTTTACCATTTAGAAATTGTTGCAGAAATAACAACTAAGGGATTATTTCTGAAAGAAGAAAATCACATCCAAAGTGAACGAGGGAGATGACAAGCAATGTTGTTAGTAAGCTCAATTAATACACAGTTTTATACAGTTACTCCAGACCACTGTCTATGTGTAATAAGATTCCCTCAGAATTCTGGTGGGCATGTGTGCGTGTGTGCGTGTGTGTGTGTGTGTGTGTGTGTGTGTGTGTGTGTGTGTGTGTGTTCAAAGTCACTTTCTAAAATACACTATTTGTTTCTTTGCTTGCTTATTTATTTATTTAGTAGTACTGGAGGTTGAACTCAGGGGTGCTCTACCACTGAGCTACACTCCAGTCCTTTCTATATTGAGACAGGGTCTCCAGATTGCAGGTTCAGAACCAGCCTCAGTAACTTAGTGAGATCCAATAGATAGAAATCCAATTTTGAAATATCAAAATAAAAAGGGGTGGGGTGTAGCCTGGAAGTAGAATGCACCTATGTTCCATCCCTAGCAACACACACACACACACACACACACACACACACACACACACACACAGAGAAAAAGAAAAAAAAAAAACAGACAAGGTCTCTGAGCTGGGGGTGTAGCTCAGTGGTAGAGCACTTGCTTAACATGCAGGTACTGAAAAAGAAAAAGATAGGGTCTCACTAAGTTGCCTAAGTTCACTTCTTCTTTGAGATCCTCCTGCCTCAGCCTCTCAAGTAGCTGTCGCTGTTGGTTTACTCTTAAGAATAATGTAAATCTTTTAAAAAAATAAGCCTACTTCACTGACAACGAAAAAACTCAGAGTAGTTTATTAGTAGTTCATTTCCATATAATGATGCGGGACTTTTGACACGCACTTCAATTTCTACTTCTAAGAGACCATTTTTCCTTTGCTTGAATTTTTTTATTCTTATTTAGCCCCCATTAGTGAAAGAAGAATAAAGTGCATCTGCCCTTGAAACTGTACTGAATAGACACCAACCACCCATCCTGGCTGCTTCTCATTATAAAGAGGAGGAGACCACTGGGACGTGGCCTACTTTGAGCAACTCTGCAAAACTCTGCAGAAGCAGTTTAGCGCCACTAAAAACAGGGCAATAGCTCCTCAATTCTACTTAGAAACAAAAAGCTACCAAGAGCGTGACTGACAGCAATCACCATGTGCACATGGGCTATTCTTGCTGTGCACCACTTGACACCACATTTGCATGCCAGAGAGCCCTTCTGTGAAATGAGCCACACGACTGCAAAAGCAGCTTTTTGTGAGAAAGGATCAGCAGAAGATTGCCCGTCCTTTGCTACACTCAGAAATTAGTTAAAAGTAACCAGCTCTTGGAAAAGGATAACCCACTCTATGCAAATAATTTTTGCAAAGGCTCTCTATTAATGCAAATATTATGTTTGTCTTTTATTTTAATGCAAACAGCATCTGTTTTGCACAGTCCCTGCCATTACTTTGTAGTTTGTGCTGAGAGGCTCAACTGAGTTCAGGCTGCTTCTTAGAGTTTGGAGCAGACAGAGCACACAAAGCAGTTCTCAGAAAGAAGAGAGAGCAAGCAGGATCCAGGCTTCCATAACACTGCTCCTCTTTCAAGTCAGGAGAGAGATAAATCCAAGAATAAATTCCAGAATTTACTTCTACAGAGATCTGGCTTTATGTTTGAGTTTTGTTTTGTTTTTGTTTTTTAAGTTTGGACTTAGGAGATAATTAGGATTGCACTTTATAAATTCCTTGGCAGGGAAAAACAGATTCAGAACACACCTGTTGAAAAGAGAAAGCTATGCATTTAGGCTGCTGTACCAAGCACTGACCCAACACCAAGGCTGGGTGGCTCCTTCAGGAAGCAGACTGCAGCCCAGCTGCCCTGCATTCTCCTCCTCTGGGGCACAGGGTGGCAATCTAGAAGCTTCCTTGCCAACACCAGCCTCCTAAGGTCACTCCATGAGCATTTTCCTGCTGCCTCAGCTTATAGAGAAAAGCTCCTAATAGGAACAACATCTTGGGTTTTGTATTTGTGATCCTGACTGTTTCAGCAGTGGAGACTGGGTGGACGGCTGGGTGGGTGAGTGGATGAATGGATGGATGAATCAAACTCATACAGAGAAACAGATAGTATGAAAAAAAAAAAAAAAAAAAAAACAAACCTGACCTGAAGTGCTTCTGATTTTAAATATATTCAAGTTCCAAGTCTCGATTCAATCAAGAGTACTTGGAAACAGTTTGACCTCAAAACACTAATAATACTAGAGTTATCGCTCCATTTCTAAGGAATACAGACATATTATCAATCAGATAAATTGGACCAAGTATCTCCACGGGATAGGCTATGAAGCAAAGAAGCTGGGCACTGTCAGATGGCCTTGAAGTAATATCTACTTGCACATAAACCTGCAATTAAAACTCCAAATACCCATTTGGGCAAGTAATTCTCTGTGTAAATAATGGGCTAAGTATTCTAATATCTCCATTAATAATTATCTTGGCTATTAATTTCATTTCATTTCCACAACTAATTTTCCCATAAATGCTGCTGCCCATCATGCTATTCACCTCTCCCTCTATACAGACAGGAAGGCTTTTGTTTTCGACAAAATATTCTCAGAATAGCACTACTTGATGGATACTTCTTCAAAAAACCCAAGTGTAAGATGAAGGTGGCTCAGCAGAGAATAATCAGAAAGCAGGACAAGCAGCAAGCCTCCTCAAGGCACTGCTAAGGTAAGTGAGGAGTCACAGAACCAGGCAGAGGCTGGGGTGAGAGACTGCGTTTGGGGTCAGTTCCCACCAAGGGTATTTGCAGGGTTCCCGGCCATCTCCCGGAGCCTTCAGTGCTTCTGACCATCTCTTGCACATACAAGGTGCAGAAAGAGAAATCCAGGCACCAGAAGGTCGGCAGAATGTGGCTGGCCCTTTCAATTTGATGAAATCCCCAGGAATAAGAGGAACCCCAACGTTAAGTGGACCCTCAAGAATTGTAGCTCTGCTTATAATGATGGCAATCCATGAACAGAGGCGATGGCTAAGTGTGTGTGTGTGTGTGTGTGTGTGTGTATGTAGGTGTGCCCTGTGCACTAGTCAGAAACCGATGGCAGTCTACACCAGAGGAAGACGTCTGCATCCTGGATGAACACACACACACACACACACACACACACACACACACACACACACACACACAGAGTTGAGAATTTTAGCAAAAGACTTAGAAACTTAAAAATTCTGAAGTGAAAGATGCAGTGAGCTCAGCTGAGGGCTCCATCATCTAAGCCATGAGACACAGCTGGAGCGAATCAGTGAGTAGGAAGACTGGCCTAGAAAAAGGGTCCAAAATGGCCACAAAAAGCCGGAGAAACGGGATACAGTGAGATGTCCCAAGTGTGGTCAGAGACACAAAGACAAGAGGGCGTGAGTGGGACAAAGACACAAGTGAGCAGACAAGGCCTTCCGGAATTGTTCAGAGTTGAGAAAGAACATCAAGCAAAAGGCTGAGCACAGCACGGGCTGTGGAAGTGGGAGGGGCGGCTGCTGGAGTAACAGGCAATCCCCAACAAACTCGCAGGAAGCAGTGAAGGGACACTTTTCAAAGCACGGAGGCCTGCCTGAAAATATAGTTGGCTCTAACTGTCCAACTAGAATCTACATCCATCCTGAGCATTCCTCACTTGCAAGTGACACAAAGGCATCCCCCAACAGAAACGGGGATTGTCCCCAGAAGACATGCTCAGGTATTCTCAGACGGAAGACTGATCATGAAGGCCATTATGAAGAGTCGGAATGTATGGATAAACTGAGTAGTGACTCTGCAGAAACATTGGTCAGAACACATTAAGTAACGGCGTGGGACACAGAGGGCAGAGCAGTAAGCCCACAGTCAAAAGGCAGAAAGAAACACACATGCCATGATGGATGGTTTGAAGGTACACCAAAGAGAGGCTCTAGTTAAAAGCAAAGATCGCCAGACTGCATAGGAAAATGTACAATACAAAACTTAGCCCAAACATATGTTATTTATAATTAAACATTTTAAAAGCTATAGGAAATATGAGTGTAAAACGTTTGGAAAAATATGTACTTCGCAAATAAATAAGCAAAGAAAAGCTGGTATATTGATATTAATGTCAGCTTTTAAGAAAGCTCTTAATTCTTGATTTTGATGGTATATCAAAATCCAATTTTTTTTTACCATAATTATTTAAGCTAATAATCAGTAACAAAAAGAACTAGGAAGCTCCTACATGTTTGTAAATACACTTAAAAGCAGCAATGCATGTATTGCTAAGACAGCTCCTAACCTCAGAGAATGCTCTGGCCCAAAGCATGAGTCACACCAAGGGGAGAACCCTGCAAGGATCCTTAGATAGTCAAACAAGAAAGATCTTAAGAACCTTTGCAAAGACATCTCGAGCACTTAGTTTTGAAGGTTCAGAGTCCAAATGGTGTAGTGCAGGCTCCGCAGGAAGCACCCTCGACTGTATTAGCTCACACACCACAGAGAGAAAGAGAACAAGAAAGAGCATACCGGCACCCGTTAGCTGGAGAACAGGTTTGTTTGTTTTGGGTTTTGGGGGGTTGGGGGATAAGATTAATACCAGTTAGCCCACTCTATAGAGGCAAATAGAGCCAGGTGGTGTGACATACACCTATAATCCCAGTGACACGGGAAGCTGAGGTAGGAGGCTCTCAAGTTCAAGGCTTGCACAACTTAGCAAGACCCTGTCTCAATATTAAACAAGAAAAAAGTGCAGGGGATGTGCCTCAGTAGTAAAGTGCCCCTGGGTTCAATCCCTAGTACTATTAAAAAGGGGAGGGGCAGATTAAAAAAAAAAAAAAAAGGCAAGTGTAGGTGAGAGTTCCTGACACACTTCAAAGCCTCTGTAGAAACTCACTTCACTCTCGAGCGGGGACAAGCCCCACCGCACAGCTAGAGACAAGAGTGCTGCTGAGGGGTCTTCAGAACAAAACCCCAAGAGGGAAGCTGGTCCAAAGCCACCCCCGGAACAGAGACTAACCTGGGCCACTGCCACAGAGCCACCCCAGGAGGCTGCCCGCTTGCAGCTGGGGTGGGCCCCTGGGGATCTGTTACACATATCTGTGTGACTTCCTGAGCGACAATGATGAAACACTTTCAGCTATCACTGCAAACAGATGCCCTGCCAGCGCATGAATGTCACGCAGCCTCCACGGGTCACCTTGGGGAGTGCAGAAGGAACCTTCTGGTCCTCCCACAGGCCAGGGAGGGGAGGAAGCTGAGCAAGGGCGGCGCCTTCCTGCAGAACCTGGAGCCGGCATCCTGAGAGGGGGCAGCCAGACAGAGGCACCAGCACACGGGCAGGAAGGGCCCAAGCAGGCTCGTGGCCCCTTCACAGGGCGACGCCCCTCCCTCACTCTAGCAGTGACAAGCTGTCCACAGCAGGCCACCCCTGCCACCCAGCCTGGCTGGCAAATTGTGCTGCCAGCCTGAGTCGGGGCAACCAGTGTCTGAGCTAGTGTGTGTCACCTGGGCGCCACAGGAGCCCCACAGAAAGAAAACCCGCTCACAGAGGATGCACCATCCCTGAAGGCCTCGGGCCGTACAGAGGCCAAAGCAAGCGTCCAGGAGCCTGGGGTACAGAGGTCACCCCCCAGAGCCTCGTGACCCTGGAATCCAAGGAGGAAATGCTGTCCACCCAGGGGCAGGGCTCCCTGTGACTGTTTGGAAGCCAGTATTCCCTACTACGGAGTCTCCCTGAGGGAATCCTAGTTTCCATGTAAGATAAAGTTTATAGCTGGATTATAAAAACCGTGGTTTAATATCAGAAGCCACATGCAATAAGACACTTTAGAAACAGTGTAGTGTTGATCCTATCTTCAGCATGGCAATAGAAAGAAAGAGGTAGGGGTAGGGTACAGGGTAGCAATTTGATTCTCCAAGGAATTATAAATGAAAGAAGGGATATATTTTCCTTGAGATTTTAAAAATAATTAGGGAGGAAGAGAAGAGAAAAAGATGAAAATCTAATTAGCAACAGATTAGGATCTTTTGAAATCACCCTTTCCTTGCTTGATCGGGTCACAGATGAGGTAATGCCATCATTTTGCTAGACTGGTCTCCGCTGAGCAGGGTCCAGAGCTCCTCGGGGCTCTGCACTGCACTCGAAGCCACCTGCCAGCATCCTCCACCTGGCCCTGTGCCCAGGCTAGTGTGGGGCAGCCACGGGAAGCCAGGCAGCCAGCACAGGGCCCGTCGAGGGCAAGGGCCTGGGAGCGAGCCCGTCAACCACCCCTCAGCCCGAGGGCAAGGCTCTGCGGCCTGCCTCGAGACGCCGAGAGCAGCCGGCAGACTCAGCGCCTACCCCACACCTCTTAAAGGGCTGGTGAGGTGGAGCGCACAGGGCTCTCGGCAAGGGGTCTCTCCAGAGGTCCCAGCCCCTCTGAGACCAGCTGGAAGCATCTGTGCTCCACCAAGGATCCACAGGGTACCCACAGGAGCCAGGACACAGGCCCCCTCCTGCAGGCAGTCACTTGAGACTCAATGACGGAGAGGGACCTCGAGCCCTAGGGCAAGAGGAAAAGGCCAGCCTGCCACCCCGACCCACGGGTCTAGGAGACACACTGCCAGGAGACTGCCGGAAAGTACAAACCCCTGCAGTTCTTCACAGCTGTGTCTGCACCCCAGCCCACTCACCCCTCTGTCCCAGAAATCAGTGTGGTTCCAAGGACACAGGGGCTACTGAACAGCTGCCCCATGGCCACCCCAGAACGCCGAGCTCACTGCCCGGCAAGCCCCCCTCCCTCCTACCCAGCAAGCTGCACCCACCCACACCAGGTTAACAGCCCCTCCATAGCTGCTCAGGGCGGGCATCACCCGTGGCCGGCTTGGCGTTGACCAGTTCTGCGCTCCTAGGAACCCGGCAGGGCAGCTCTGGCACTGCCACCAAGCCATCTTGCTAGTCCTCGCATAGCCACTGTTGGAAGGATGGGGACAGGGCGAGCGAGGAAGACCCAGCCCAAGAGCTCAGAAAGAGCTGCCTATTCTAGAAGGGCACAGGAGAGGAGAAAGGGGATGGACGCTTGGGAAGGAATGTGAACTTGGAGGATGCTAGCCACATCTGAAGGGGTTCCCGAGGGATGGGTCACCGCTGAGGGTGATGGTGGCCAGGCCACTGTCCCTGACTTGCCCAGAGGGAGGGGTGCGTCACCTTCCCTGTGCCAGAGGCTTAACTAACCTGGTCCCCAAGGACCTCCACAGGCAGGAGCTGGCTGAAGAAGCGGGCTGTAACAAGACAAAGGGGGTCTTGTCATGGTAGAGGGGCTCTCCTCCCCATCCAGAGAGCCAGGCCCAAGGCCACCCCACACCGGGGGGTTCACACACGCGCTCAGTTCAGAGTGTGCACGACTGTCAATCCACCCCGCCCTCAGCCATTCACAGAAGTGTGGCGCTGAAGGTGAAATTCGGATTCCATTTGCAAGTTTAAACACAGGCATTTCCAAATGCAACTCACATTTATGAGTGTGCAGAAAGTGCGTGGGGGCAGGAAATGGGTTTTGTTTGGTTGGTTTTTAAATGTCTGTTAAGAATGTGCTAATGTAAGGCTCCTCATGAAGGTCACTGGGCAGATGTGATGGTTTATCTTGGAAAAAGAAATGTGGTTGCTGAGGCTCTAGCTGGACGCCGGCCACAGGAACCACGAGCGACCCTGAGGAGGAATTGAGGCCTCCAATGCCACCGTCAGGAAGGACTTTCAGACGGAGCTCTAAGCAGGCAGGCCGGACCCGGGGCGCTGCGGCAGTCTGCAGAACACGGCAGCTTCTCCTAGGAGACTCAGTCTCGGCAGCACCGTCTGCCCCCCCCCCCCACTTCCCAGGCTGTCTCCCGAGAGCACTTCACTTACAGTGGGGCCTGGGACTGCTCAGGGACAGGGGAAGGCCCTGAAGCCTGGCCACCCCACCACCACCACGCCCCATCTGGGGTTAAACTGATCGGGACACCCCCACACTGCCTGCGGCTTGGAACCTTGCTTTGCTTTCCCCTCAAGGTGGAAACCACCTCGGAACTTCAAGGCCCAGGGAAGCCTGCAGGGGGCCTCTTCTCTCCCAAGGTGCACCGGGGGAGGCGATGCTGGGGGGGGGGGCCCAAGGTGGCAGAGGCAGCACCTCCAGGAAGGACCTGCTGTTCCGGGTCACACCCCTCCCCACCCCGGTGAAGCACCCTAGAAAAATCATAGCTTCTAACAAAGCTCCAGAGGCTTCAGAAAGGGAGCCACAGACCCCTATCAAACTTGTGATTTCTCAGCAGATACAGAGGCCTCTGTATCAGGAAATGAATCTTAGACAGTAACGGGTGTGTTCCAAAGGACGCCTCTCGAAGCCCAGGCTCACACCAGGAAACAGGGCTTCGGAAGGCGGCGAGGCCGGCCTGCTGTCTGCAGCCCCGCCTCCGCTCGGGCAAGCTGGCCTGGGCCTGGGACAGGCCTCTGGGCAGCCACCTATTCCCTGGTCCTAGGTCTTTCTCTGATTTGGACATGCTGTTCTGCTCTCCTGGTCTGGGTGGGGGCGCCCTGGACCCCTCCAGGCCCTGTAAAGCTGTGCGTATGAGGTGTCACTCCGCCTGCAGAGCACTGCAGAGCCGAGGAGGAGGAGACCCCCGGACATCAGGCACGAGTGAGCAGCCATCCGAGCGCTCACCTGAGGGGTGTCCCCAGCGAGGGCTTCCAGCCACCCTGCCCACCTGCTCCAGTAATGGATGTGGGCACATGTGTCCCCATTACCAGAAGGGGGACAGTGCCCCTTGACCTCTGTGTAGCGCACCCCCCAGAGGCTGCAGGCCCACACCCAACCCAGCACTGTGGGATCCTCGCCTGGGCAGTGGGAGTGAGCCCAAGGGTGTCCATCCCTCCCCTGCACCACGGGCACTGCAGCTGGTGCGACCTGGGGTCTGGGGAGGGTGCACACAGCCCAAGGGTCCGTGGTGGCACTCAGGTCCCTGGGAAACTGCCTCTCCTTGCATCCATCCCCGAAGGGGGAAGAGTACCCCGATATGGGGAAGAGCCTTCCACAGAGGGGCTAATTCCTGCAGGGATTCCCCTCCATCCTTGGTGACAGACCCCTGTCACTGTAACACCTACCCGAGGAGTGACCACTGAGATACTGGCCGGCTAGTCACTAGCAAGCTAGCTGGAAGCTCGTGAGACCCAGGTGAAGAGAGGGCGCGGAAGGCCCTATTGTGAGCTGAAGATACGTACAGCAATCCTGCGTCCCTGCCCAAGTGCCGAGAGCCCTTGGGCTCCTGAAGCTCCCAGGATTGATCCTCTCTCAACAGCCTGCAGAAATAGGAACTTAGGGTCCCTCTGCTTCCCGGGCAATGCCCCAGGGTTCACTGCCTGCCCCGATGGCCCTGCTTTTGCTGGGCTCCCACACACTCCCTTCCTGGACCCCTGGGGGAGCGAGGGGGTGGTCTGCAGCCCTCCCTCTGCCTAGCTGTCCAGTTCAGCCAGAACCTGGGGTTCAAAGAAGGCAGCAGGAAGAAGAGGTGAGGCGAATGCCCACCAAACCACAGGCTGGCATCTCTTGCGCATGCCCCACAGGGACCCTGTCACCAGCTGGCCAGGGCCGAGATGCCAAGCTCCATGTGCCCATGAGGAAGAAGGCACCCATGACACGGGTGCTTCACAGAGCTGCTGAGGCCTTTCTTAAGGTTGCACACAAGCCCTGGGCACGCACTCTGCTAATCCCGCAGGGGGAAGGAAAGTAAACGAGGCAAGGTCAGAAACACACCCGTCTCTGTCCGCTGCTCCTGAAGCAGCAGCGACTGCGCTGCCTACTCCCACCCACCTAGCCCCAGCCCAGGGTGCCAGCAGGAGCAGCTGAGAGCAGAGCACAGGACATGCACGGCAGGTCCTCACAGATGTGTGTGGAACGAGCAGGACCCACTAAGTCAGCCGCAGAACGGCCTGGGAACCCCTCTGACCACCTGCCATCATGTAACACTGGGCACACTGCTTAACCTCACAGCGTCCCCATCTGTAACCTGGGAGGGATGGTGGGACCTGCCTCCCCAAGCAGGACAGACCCATCTGCTGCGCCTGTGACCGCACTGCACACAGGCTGACCCGCAGCCTTGAAGACTTCCCCTGCCCTGCACGCAAAGCCCGTGTCTCGGCAGACAGAACTGCCCTGCGCACAGGGTGCTCACGTGGAAGGAGCCTGGGCAGGTTGGAAGCGCACCAGTGCCCACTGGTCCCTCCCGGAGGCACCAGGCCCACACCACGCGAATCTGTAACTGTTCCCGGAAGGACTCTACACGGCTGTAGACAGTTGTACACATAAGAAACTAGCCACAAACCAGAAATGTCAAACCACATCTCGTAGCACTTCCTCCCAGGAGCACTGGGGGTTGTAAGGGAGGTGAGCGCCCTGGCGACCAGTGCAGGTCAGGAGCACTCCCACCAGAGAGGGCCCCGGCACCAGCGGCCCCCTCCTCTGTGGCCACTTCCCGGCAACTGGAATGAGCTAGCAGGGACGCAGGGACATGATCGAGGTTCCTAGGAGGCTGCTCCACTGCCCTTGGGCGTCCCCCTCCTCCCAGGAGCAGAGACCCCTGGGGTCCGCTGGTCACTTTTCAACACAGTCTACTTTTACCATTGTTCCCAGTTTTCCTGTAGTGACTTACCACATTCCTGACACATTGTCTTTCAAATGCCATCTCACCTCAGAATGAGGGCATTTTCCTGAAAAGACAGATGTCATCAAGCTAAAAAACAAACAAACCAACCTGCATTGCATGCTGTGAGCTGCAATCGAATGCCATGGATCAATCCGAATTTCCTTAACTCTATTAAAGGGGAAGGCTCTGAGTATAATCAGGAAACACTCTCAAGGGTTTGACCTCCACTCAAATGTCACTTTTTGTCACTGGATTCTTCCTCCCATCCCCTGTGCTGTGCCCCTGCAGAGAAGAGCACAGGTGCAGCGGCAGGACAGAGACGGGGCCATCCCGGGGACAGCAGGGTCCCTCTGCACTTCCACAGGAGCCTGCGAGCCAGGAGATGGCCAAGATAGGAAGGTTTAGAATTTCTCAGGGCAGAGTGTGATTTTAAAAGATGCTGAGTAAATAGCATTTGTCAGAGATGAAGATATCATCAAGAAAGTAAACAAATTTCCCTCCCTGCCCTGCAGTTTATTATCAAAAGGAATCAGAGCCTGCACTGATGCTCCGGATCACCAACCATCTGCACAGCTCGTCAGCTTTGTGCTCAGAGCCACCTGGGCCAGGCGCCCGCCCTGCCTCCAAAGCCGAGAAGGACTCAGAGGTCCTGTGTGTCTGTCCTGATCGCTCGGAACTTCATTATGCTGTGAGACTACAAGGCACCAAGAAAAGTATATTTAAAGAGGAAGAGGAGGAGGACGATGACAACAACGACCAGGACGAGGACACTGAGGCAGGGAAGGGAGGGCTGAGGGCCACCGCATGGCCATGGTGCTTCAGCTAACCCTCTGCTGTCAGGGATGGGGAGCAAGACTCCCCACGAATCGGCACACACCAAGATGTGACAATTAAATTTCTTTTAGCCATTCATCCATCCTTCATCAAGAGCAGACCAGACAAAATGGGGAAAAGGAAAGGATCTGGGGGGAGCAAGGGTCTTTAGGGCACATGAGCCCAGGCTGGGGTGGGGACAAAGGCACAGGAGAACCCCACCAGGCCCCTGACTCAAAGAACCTACAGGTGCCCCAAACCCCCAGGTCCCCAAGTGTCAAGAAATGCAGAAACAGCTAGGTAGGCGCGACAGAGTTACATTTTAAAGGACGGTAAGAGCAAGGGCCAGAAATAAAGGGCCAAGTACTTATATAGCTGAGCCTCAAGCAACTTTTATTCTAGGCAACTACGTATGGGAAAACACAAGTAGCACACACTCTCCAGCGCAGATTGGCCTTACCAAAAAGATGAAGCCCACCAGTCACACAGGCAGCCAGTACCTCCATGTGCACATGTGTGCACACGCATGTGTAAGGCATGTCCAAAGCACTACCTGTGAGTCCCGCTTCCTGGCACTCACAGGCACACTGACTCCCACTCCTGCTCACGGCGGTCCCCTGACCCTCAGCAGGCCACCAACCACCACAGGCGCCTGGGGTCTCACCGCGTGCTCAGAGGCTGAGCTCCCTCCTAGGTGGCCACTTACGTGGAAGAGGACCCAAGCCATTTTCATTTCCACAGAGCACATCTTCCAAGTCAGCCATGGAGGGGCAAAGTACAAACTGTTCGCACACAGCAGTAACTACCATGGTGGGTCTGGATGTTCCGTCCCAGGTCGGAATCTCATCTTCGCTATGTCACGCAGCAGGTGCGGGGACCAGGCCTGCACCATCTCCTCATAAGCGATGTCCTTACATACAATACAAACAGGTGACTCCAGGACAGGGCCAGTCCTGGACAGGTGGCTCGGATGAGTTCAGAGTAGCTGTAGGCACCTAGGGCAGCGGACAGGACCCAGAGCCCTGGAGCTGTGCTGCTCCAGCAACTAAGCCAGCCTCAGCCGCCCGCCCGCCCACCCGCCCAGCATGGTGACGTGAGGGGGTAAAGCAGGAGCAAGGTGCTGCTGGCAAGGGCACAAGTGTGTCGCTCCCACAGGACACTCCCCAGTCTCCACACACGCACACACGCACACACGCACACACACACGCTCAACTGGACAGAAAAACAACAGCTAACAAGGAGCAGAAAAGCGGAGAACACCAGTGAGAGACAGCGAAGCAGAGCCATCAAGAAAAGGTCATCGTTGGCTGGGCATGCTACCAGGCACAGTGACTCATGCCTATAATCCCAGTACTTGGGCGGCCGAGACAGGAGGACCGCAGGTTCAAGGCCAGTGCATGGTAACTTAGTAAGACCCTGCTTCAAAAGTAAAAACTAAAAAAGACTGGAGTAGATAGCTCAGACGTAGAATTCCCCTGGGTTCAATCCCTGGTACTATTAAAAAAAAAAAAAAAAAGCCGGGCGTGGTGGCGCACGCTTGTAATCCCAGCATTTGGGAGGCTGAAACCGGAGGATCCGGGTTCGCGGCCAGCCTCAGCTACCTAGTGAGGCACTCCGAAACTTAGTGAGACTCAGTTTCAAAATAAAGAATAAAAAATAGGGCTGGAGGTATAGCTCGGAGGTAGAATGCCCCTGAGTTCAACCCCCAGTACCGCAAAAAAAAAAAAAAAAAAACATCTTTGAGAATGAAAAGTGAGAATAAGTTTAAAACAGTTTGGAAGCTTAAAAAAAACAACAAACAAAAACTAGACATTTGTACCCTCATTAGGGATTTTATAATACTTTCAAATCTCCTGGAAATTAAATCATTCCCCAATCCCAAATAAAGAAGTTCAATTTTCATTCACCATTTGTATAATTTGTCGTGTACACAAATAGGAAGCTATTTGAATTTTTTTAAACCATTAAACCAACTACTTAATGGAAGGGGTAGATGCCAAGATGGTGTAAGACGTGAGCATTACCTACGAGCAGAACACGCAGACTAAAGTGGCTACTGGTTCAGGTCAATATATATGTACACGGGCCTTGGTAAATCAAAACCCAGGTAAGTTATGCTGGTAGGCTAGCTTTTGGCAAGGAAAATGCAAAGCAAGCTTTCCTCATTCAGAGAAATGGCAGACACCCAGATTACTGTTGAATACAGCCTGACTAGTTATAAGCTCCCCAACACACTTAACTTGCGCCTCAAAGGCCTGGGTTTATCTCATGGACAAACAACCCTTTGGTTTTCTCATCAACCTGCAGTTAAAGGAAATAAATGCAATATTCAGAATTTAAAACTACTGAAAAGACGAGGCTTAGTATATTTTGCATTTGAATGCTCAAAGGCAGAAGCAGCCTAAAATTAATGAAGCTTCACAAGTTCCACTCTGCATTTCCTGCACTGTCCAGTTTGGAGCCGCCAGGAGCACAGAGGCGAATGAGTGGAAGCTCAGCAAACACCTCTGCATTCCCAGCAGCTGCGCTCACCTGCCTGGTGGAGCCGGGCTGGGCTGCAGACGGCCTCCTCAGAGCTTCCCCTACTGACAGCAGCCGCCAGGACTCCAGGGAGACCTGCACACCGGAGGCCTGGAGGCCAGGTCTGGGCAGCCCCACCCTTAATCCTGCCACAACCCTGCCTCTCCCCAGGGTGCCCATGCCCACATGCGGAGAAGCTCCTGATGGCTCTGTGTCCCATCATTAACTTATCAATAGGGGAAATGTCCATCTGGAATGTTTTGGAACTTTTGTTCGGAGTGGGAAAGAACTCTCTCTAATGCTGTAATACTCAAGACCAACAATACCAAGCCCAATGAACATTCACAACATGACGCAGATTCCAACAAACTGGGCACAATAATGATGAAAAAGCAGCTTATACAAAGAAACGGCTCTCTCTGAGAAACCTTCAATTTGCTTGGCCATTTTCCCATGGACATTCAATTAAAAACAACTGTGGGAAAGTGAATCCAGCCGCTAGAAATGGCAGAAGCCAGCAAGGCCATAAAACAGGCATTCTCCTAACAGCCCAGGAGGCCTTTCAGCATCTCCCTCGGACACAAGGCAGGAGCGTGGGCCCCAGGGGGCCACACCGTCATTCCCATCTGAAATGAGTTCAGTAAATGTCTCTGATATGACACCAAAGCAGGAGCAACAAAAGAAGAAAGAGATTAAATCAGACATCATCAAAATGGAAAACTTCTGTTTTGCAAAGGGCACCATCCAGAAAGTGAAAAGGGACCCACAGAATGGGAAAGGAGACTTGGAAATCACCTACTTCATAAAGGACCTGTGTCCAAAATATATAAAAACACCTACAGCTCATCCATGAAAAGACAACCCACTTAAAAATGAGCCAATCAGCTGGACTTGGGGGCACACGCTTGTAATCCCAGTACCTGGGAATCTGAGACAGGAGGATGGCAGGTTCAAGGACAGCCTCAGCAAGTAGTGAGGCTCGCATCAACCTAATGAGACCCTGTTTCAAAATAAAAATAAATTAGGAATGGAGTGTAGCTCAGAGGTAGAATGTCTCTGGATTCAATCTCCAGTGCTTAAAAAAAAAATAGAGCCAATCAGCCAGGTGTGGTGGCAGAAGCCTGTGGTAGTCCCAGTTACCAGGGAGGCTGAGGCAGGATCACAAGTTTGAGGCCAGCTTTAGAAACTTAGAGACTCTGCCTCAAAATTCTAAAAAGGGCTGGGGATGCAGCTCAGTGGTAGAGTGTTCACCTAGCATCATTCACAAAGCCCAGTACCACCACCACCACTAACAAAAGGCAAATTACTCCAATGGCCATCTCTCCCAAGAGGATATATAATGGCGAGTACCACTTCACACCCTCCAGGATGCTCAGAATCACCAAAACAAGGAGACCAGGGCCAGTGCTAGGTCATCTCCAGCGGCCTGCGCTCACCCCACCTGTGCAGCACAATCTGACCCTGGCAGACGGCTCACCTCTGTGTCCCCAGGGCCCTTCCTCCCGCCCCCTGAGCTGCACCTACATTCCTGAACAGCTTCTCCCCTCCTTGGTGGCCCGGCCAGAGCCACCTGCAAGGCCATTACAAGCAGAGGCCGGAACTACATGTCTGAAGGAAGGTGAGGCCTGTGGAAGGCCCAACAGCGCTCCCCATCTCCTCATTCCACGACGTGGAAATATGTCAACTTGGATGGCAGAAGGGACTAGCCGACGTGATCAAGGGTCTTGAGGTAATTATCACATAAATGGCTTTTGCCAGTCTGTTGACAAAAACTACATGGGTGACAAGATGCCTTGTGTTAATAAAGCTAGAAAGCTATCAAAGACAGCATTCGGGAGGCTGAGACCGGAGGATCCGGGTTTGCGGCCAGCCTCAGCTACCTGGTGAGGCACTCCGCAACTTAGTGAGACTCGGTTTCAAAATAAAAGAATAAAAAAAATAGGGCTGGGGGTACAGCTCAGAGGTAGAATGCTCCCGAGTTCAACCCCCAGTACCGCAAAAAAAAAAAAAAAAAAAAAAAAAAAAAAAAAAAAAAAAAAAAAGCTATCAAAGATTAAAAAGTCAAGTTAAAAGAACTTCAGGCTAACTTTACAGGGCCCCCAGGGGCCAAAGATGGGACAATTTGAATAATAAGAATATAGCACTATAGGCTTAAAACACAAAAAATATATTTATAGTACTCAAAAATAAGTGATGAAATGCACTAGTGACTTTTAGATGATCTAAGCCAACTAGAACATTATTCTAAAACCTGGCAAAGGAAGAACGTCTTTTCCAGCTGACCAGGGGAAGGACTTCCTCTCAACAGAAGCCTGCTAACCTAACACATGAAGGAGGAGTGAGTCTCAACACCCATCTGCAGCCCCCAAGGGAGTGAGGACAGAAGCCAGCCCGTGCGACAGCCTGCCAGCCAAGCCAGCCCAAGCCTGGCGCGGCCTCCAGCTTGGCCCCAGCCGCAGGAGGCAGGCAGAGAGGAATGTGCTCGGCAGCCCCGGGGCAGCGCAGCGGAGGCCCAACCCGGAACCCGACAGGACCAGCAGCCCAGGTTCTTCCACAAACACGCTGCAGCGTGTGGGCGAGCGAGCGAGCGAGCGAAACCACGGTGTCCAGCCACGGGTGACCCTGGCCTCGAAACCCACGGGCCTTACATAGCACTGAACCACACACACAAAGGCTAACGTGTTGAGGCAACGGCCCATTGCTTGACGGTATTAAAGAATCAGTTCACTAACGCCGTGGTGATGGTACTGGAGCCACATTAAGGAGAGCTCTTGTCTTACAGTCACACGTCTGAGCTAAAACGGCTGCAAAGCGGTGCAGCGATGGAGCCGGGCAGACGGCAGGCCTGGTGCGGCCGGGCTTCGCTGAGACGACGGAGGTGGCCTTGCACTTGTACTAAACAACAGGTAGCTGACGAAGGGGCTGGGTTTGGTTTAGATGCACTGTGCTCCGCTCTGCTGCGGCAGTTTCGGGGTTTGCTAGTCACCTGCAGGTGGCTACAAACACCCCCGGGCTCACAGCTAGGGAAGGTTACGCTCGCTGAGCCATTCAGAGAGAAATGTCAAAAGACGGGATACCTTGTGAGCACTTAGGTGCTGCTCCCAGGAACACTCACCCCAGACACGTTTCTGATCATCACCCCACGGCTCCCAGTGGGATAGTCACTGCGCCCAGGAGTGTGTCACGCATGGGAAGGGCAGGAGCTCAGGTTCAGGGCAGACAGGGAGCTAGGAAGGCTGGGGCCGGGGGAGCTCTGGCTGCGACTACCCAGGTGACCAGGACATCAGCTACTCTCGAACAGCTGATTCAACAAGAATGAAAGTAACCTTTACAGTAAAAATGAGAACATAATCTGCCTACTTCAAATAAAACAAAACAAAGCAAACCACTGAACTGGAGTCCCCTGGGAGCCCGGCTCCCTGCAGCTCTGAGGCAGGCTCCCTCAGCCAGACATGGAGTAGGGCTCGTGCTGTGACGGGACCCAGAACAACCCTCACCCGAAAGCTGTTCTAAAAGGCAGCGGCTCAGAAGTCCTGGCTGGACATCCTCTCCCTTCGGCTGGATTTAAACAGACCTACCCAGCCTTTGACCGGTGCAAAGAGCTCTCCTCTGCTGCTTCTTGGGGGCGTGGGCCAGGGGGAGGGAGGGACTCTTTTTAATTAAGTCTTTCTTCCAAGGAATCTTTTCCAAAAACCAATTCCTAAATTTATTTTGTGTGACAGAGAAGGAAAGATCAGTGGATCTGCTTGAAGTTGTAAACATTCCCAGAGCTGTAAATACGTCCTGCTCGCCGCAGGATTACACATAGGAAACCAGTAAACAGCAGAGAGAGCTATAATTACCCTCTCACCAATCTCCTGCGTCGCAACAGTGGTTTCGGGGGGAGGGGCGGAGGGGCTGGCGGAAGCCTCCCGGGCCGGTGGCTGCCCAGGCCTGCAGCCCGGACCACCGTGACGCGCACACAGGCCAGCCTGCTGAGGCCGTCCCTGGCGAAGGTCCCCGCTGGACGCCAAGCTGCCGGCACAGCCGAGCTCACGGCTGCTTTCTTCACATGTGGTTTGATTGACGCAAATCAAGAGGCAAGCAGATGACTCATAATTGTCTAAGCACAGGCTCACAGAAATGGCACCAGCCCAAACTTGCTGATTCACCAAGAAGCTACCAAGTCCCAGAGGCACTGCCAGCTCGAACTTTCACATGTAGCATGGAGACTGCTACGGTGGTGCGGTATGACTCCAAGGAGCACGTGGCTGGATCTGAGCCCGCCGCGGGCAGGGGCAGCGTGAGGGGACGCGCCTGTGGAAGAGGCAGGACCTCGGGCAGCACACCTAGGGCAGGGCGCCGATGCCCTCGGCCCAGCTCAACCTCGGCCCAGGTTGTGGCTCAAGGTGCCAGGCATGCCTTAGAGGGAAGGGGCGAGATGGACAGCAGGGCGCCTGCCTTCTAAGAGTTCACAGGGAGGTGGGACCCCTGGGGGGACCCAAGGGAGGCCTGCATATGAAGAGGAGAAGAGGCAGGCTTCCAGGACCTGCCTCGGTTCTCAAGGGGCGAGCTGGACTCAGCAGGTGATGGTGGGCAGCCTCCTCCAGGCTCGAGAAGTAGCGCACACGAGGGCACAGCCGGCAGAAAGGGCACGTGCCCAGGGGCCGAGCGGCCGGCCCTACACAGCAGGAAGTGCCGGGGGCTAGAGCACCCATGCAGTCCTGGGGGCCCTGGGGGTCCTCTGCAGTCAAGAACACCACAGAAGGGCCTGGTGAAGGGAAGCCAAGGACCCCTATGCTGGAAAGGGCGCTCTGGCCAGATCGGTTAGGGCAACTGTGTGACTGACAAGGACAGGTGTGTCCTCACCCACTGCTGGGGACAGAGGGAGCTGCCTTGAAAACACAGATGAGACAACATCAGGCCAGTCATCCTGACAACACACAGGCTCATCTATATCCCCCCCCCCCCGCCGCCGCCCTCCCTCCAGGCCCTGGGGCTGCAGTGGGGTGGAAGTGGCCCAGAACCCCCAGCCCCAGGCTGGAAACATTCACCAGTGATGGGGACAGAAGTCCCTCCAGCTGGGGGAGACTCGGAAGGCCCCGACACAGCCCTCCGGGGCACTACCCACTCCGCAGACGGAAGCTAGCAGCAGGAAGGAGCAGAGAGGTGGCTGGGCCGGGAGGCAGGCTGGGAGCCTCACCACAGGCTCCATGGAACCCACAGCTGCGTGGCCACTCTCGAGATTCTTTCACCAGCCCACGGAGACCCAGCCTGACCCTGCCGCACACGCCCGGCAGCATTTGGAAGCCCACTGAGAGCGAAGCCCCTGGCTGGTGCACGCCCCCAGGCCTCCTGTCCTCTGCCGATGACACCTGGGATTCAGCACTGTGCTAAGGTTTTGCCACTCTTTTTTAACTCTCTGGGGAGCCCTTGGAAGCAGGCCCGGGCCCAGCTCACTTTGGGGTCTCAGTGCTGCCCCCGCCTGCCCCTACCCCTGCGTGGTGTTGGTGGAAGAAAAGTAGAAGAAGGAGCCGTGGGGAGATCCCTGTGCGTACACGGAGAACAGCTGGCTCCAGGTGCTGTGCCTCGCAAGCTTCCCTGAAGAGAGAAAGGCCTGGTCTTCCTGATCTGCCCTGGGACTCTCCAGTGGCACACGGCCAACCCAGCGAGACAGCAGGTCTGCAAAGCAGCGGGCAGACCTCAGCCAGTGGCCTCCTGAGCCTCAGCCCCAGGAGCTCTCCGCGGGACCAGGGAGGAGCAGGGTCCCTGCACCTGGAATGCCACACAACGCTAGGGTCACGGGCACTTCCGCGAGCCCGATAAGGTCTGCCTGCAGAAGGCTTTCCACTGCTCCTACCAGCACTCACAACACACGGTGAACACGGCCACTTCTCCACGCAGCCTCATCGGGCCACGGCACTCAGACATTCTTGGACCTGCAAGGAGCCAGCAAGGTGAGGCTCCTGCCTGCGGGCCTCCTCTACCCACTGCAGGGCTGGCTTCTGAGAAATAAAGAGTGCCCACCGCCAGTGGAGACTGCCAAGTCCTCAACCCCCATGCAACAGAGAAAAGGGACAACCAGGAGGAGAAAAAGCCCAGAGCAAGGAGGGCCTCTGCACACTAGCTCTGGGCAAACCCCTGCAGTGTGTCCTCCAAGTGGAACCTCTGCCAATGAGTGTCCTCTGCTGCTTTAAAATTCAGAAGCCAAAAGGCAGGACTTAATGATCTAATTTGTAAAGAGAAACTTTAAAGTAGAAAGGCATTTTGTACTGTGTATCAGTCAAGATGACTTACAGAAGGCTTGGGTTGCTTTAATTACCTTCTATGCCTGCAAACCAGTGTGTAGGGGGTTTGGGGGGGAGCAGGCGTGGGAAAGGGTCTAGGGCAACCCCAGAGCTGCAGTGGTCCCTGGAGGGCACCTCCAGATCCCAGAACATTACGATTCACACCTAACAATGGCCGTGCTCACGGAAGCCAAGTCTGGGCTACTGTCTCTGCAGAAGACTGCACGCCTGGAAGCTCCGCCTGGAGCAGGTGTCTGAGCGTTGCCGAACATCTGCTGAAGACTGGCTGACTAACGCATCACTACCTGAGCCAGGGAATAAACCCACACTGCAGCCCCGAGCCTTCTGATAAGCACAGGTCAAGTCTCCGGACACCCATCTCACAGACGAGAACCCCAAAGCTTAAAGAAAGAAAGTAATGCTCCCAACATCTAAGCAAAAACGGTCTCTCACACTCCAAAGTGTGTCTCCTTCACTGTCCCTGTGGAAAACTAGTCTCTCTCTAGAGCAGCCAAAAGAGGGTAGCCAGGCAGAAGGGCAGGATGCTGGTCGCCCTGGGGAACCCCCAAGCTGCCCCCCTATGCCTGATGTAGGCCCAGTCCTCGGCAGGATTCACACCCAGGATGCAGGCCGACATCGTAAACAATGCTGAGCTGAACGTGCTCCACCCCCCTGAGAGCGCCCTGCCACGCAAGGCATTCACCTGGGAGAGGAGTGGACACCAGGCCCTCCCGCCAGCCCCTCCCTTCTGGAGGACCCCCACAAAATGCCCCACTCGAGGCCAAAACCCTGAGCAGAGCTTTGGAAGCCCCTCCCCCAGGTCCAGAACCAGGGACCATGGAAGATGGGGAATGCGCATCCCAGCCTCAGGAGTGTCCCGGGCCTCAGAACAGGCCCCTGGCCCTCCTGCTGGGGAGCGCTGTGGGCCGGTCAGCTACGAGCCTGGTCATGTGCTGAGGAAGGCTGCTGCACCTCCTGAGACGCCCTCTGGCTCCTGCTGTGTCGACCCTGGAAGGCAGTCAGAGAAAATCACCACCTGGCGATTTCTGTTTTATGTCCTCTCATCTATGACTCTGCCGGCGATCCAAAACCCGGGGACAGTGCTGAGCGCCAGTGCACCACGCCGGCCTCGGGGTCACGCTGAAGCCAGCGAGCACTTGCCCAGACCTCCTTCCCGCCCGTCAGAATCCGCGGGAACACAGCTGAGGACAAGGCTGTGCCCCGCACTCCTGGTGGGCATGGCGCAGAGCAAGGCAGGCCCAGAGTGCCCGCCAGGCAAAGGGCAGCTGCTTGGCCCATCAGCCCCACACGCTGAAGCCTCGGGGGGGACACTGGATGCCCCTGCAGCGGGCACCGTAGCAATTCCATCTCCCTGAGGAAAGCTCGTGAGGAAGCTCGGAACGCGAAGCAACCATCTCCCAGAACCGTCCAGGGTGAACAGCTGACTCTAAGACTCACCCGACTTCTGCTCCCACGCATGAGAGAGCACACCATTTTACAGCGAAACATGCAATCTTTGGAGGATTCGAGCATCCCGTCACACCCACACAGAGCAGGCTCTACCAGTGGCAGAAGGCCCAGATACGCCCTGCTCCTCTGCTGAGGCTTATCATGGTCTGCGGAGCTGTCACCAGGAGGAAGGGCAGGAGGGGCCACAGGACTCTGCGGGGAGTGTGCCGCCTGGCTACTCTGGCCGGAGCTGAGGGAGGGGAAGAGGCTCCGGGGCGGAGGCCCTGGGGCCCAGAGCTGTCAAGTCCCCAACAGCAGGAGCTGAGTGTGGCTGGAGACCCGAGAGGGAGCAGGGCCTGCCACGCTGAGTTAGTCAGTCTCCGAGAGGGGCCTGGGATGCCACCAGGCTGAGTCCAGAAGGGGCCTGACCACCCTGGGTCTGTATGACAAGGACACAGCGCTGGTGGACGCGGGCACAGGACAGTGAGAGTTTTAGGTGGGACTTGCTGTTTCTAATGTGACTCATGTAGTCAGAAGCTCCCAGTTCGGGTTCAGTGACTGGGGCACGGGGCGTGGGGGAGAAGCAGGGCTGCAGTGACTGGAGGGGCTCGCTGCACATGGGTGGAGGGCTCCATGCCGAGAGCCGGGGAAGGAGACAGGAGACGCTCCCTAGCCTTTCGGGTGGACACCTGACTGGGCAGCTGGGACATGTAACAGCTGCTGCGATGGAGCTGGAGCACCCCCCCGCCCATGGCAGGCATGCCTGCTTGGCAGAGAGGGCGAGGGCCAGCGAGGGCAGAGGCTCTCCGCCAGCCGCAGCCGAATCTGCTGGGCACAGGCGCTTCTGTCAAGCACAAAGCAGGTGCCCTCGCCATCCAGGGCTTCCCAGCACCTCGCCACCTTCACCAGCGCCCCCTCCTCGAGAGACCACTGAATCCCACGGCCTCGGAGCCTGGGGAGAGCCAGCAGTGGGCCTCTGCAGTCAGAAAGGGCCCTGACCTGAACCTCCGTGTGCGCAGACAAGCAACAGGAGGAGCGGATGCAGACGCCAGCGTGGGCGGACTCTGAAGCGCGGGGCTGTGGAAGCTGAGGTTCTCCAGGGAGCCGGGTGCGACTCCAGCACGTGGGTGAAGGAGCTGGGGTGAGAGACAGAGGGAGTCTGCCAGGGAGCAGAGAGGCCCAGGCCTGGGCTAAGCTGCCGCCAGCACCCCCGCCCCGCTCTGCTGCTGGGACAACGATGGCCGATGGCTGCTCCAACTGAGAAGCCCCAAGCCAGCCTCAGTTCTGCCTCCCTCCCTCCGGCAGTCATGTGAGCCCGGTGATGGATCTCCACATGCCAGGTAACAGCCACCTGATCAGGGCCCTCGGGCTCCCCACGGCAAGGAGAGCCTGGAGACGCCAGAGCCAGGCGTGTGCCTGCAGGAGAACAGGTCCCACAAGGACAGACCTGGATGGAGCGGAAGGAAGCCCCGCCCTGGGTGACAGCGCCCCTCTTAAGAAGACAGGCCCCCACTGGCCAGGAAGGGCCCGCACGGGAATGGAGCCGGCCCGATGGGCTGGTCGGGCTCTGCCGAGGTGGAGGAAGCCCAGCTAGGGTGGAGTCACACCCCAACGGCCGGCAGCAAGCAGAGCTGGGGCTGTTCTCTCTCGCACCTCAGGCGCTCTGTGGGAACGAGGAGCTGGGGAAGGACCTCGGGTCCAACTGAGGCTGGAACGCGACGAAGTACCTGTGACAGAGATGAAGGTGCGGGGGTGGGGGCACTGCCACGAGAGTTCACAGCGCAGAGCCTGGGACACACACGACAGAGGACGAGGAGGAAGGAAGGTGGCTGAGTGCCTCTGAGCGGGCCGGCCAGCCTCCGCAGTCAGTACTGGCAACCTCCTCTGCTGGGATGTGGCCCGTCCGTCTGTTTCAGGCGCCCGTGCTGTGGAAACCTGGATTCCACATTAAATATAGTTTCTGTCACACTGCTGCACTCGCCAGCAGCTGAAGCAACCCCTCAAGGAGCCAGAAGTAAGCCAGTAAGAAATAAAAACAGGTTGAGCTGACAGCGGGGCCGAGCAGACCCGGGACCCCGGGCCGGCCAGGAACGGGCACAGCACTCGGGGCTCCTGCCGAGGAAGAGAGCGCTCTGTGCAAATCCCCACCCCGGCCACATATGAAGACCCGCCAACCAGGCTGCAGCGCAGGGGAGCGGACGAAGAACAGAAGAAAACATCAGCCAAACAAATGCTTCCGGGGCTCATGTTACCAGAGTCAGAAAACGGGCTATTTCTGTACCTTAAAAAAAAGTTTAGTAACGTTTTATCCTCTACCTTGTCTCTGCATGTGTGTTTTGATTAAGTAAGAAGTTTACTAAAATACTTGAAACTTTTCGAACGATGGAGAAGGAAGCAACAGAGCTGTCCAAATTAGTGATTTTAGGAAAAGAACCAAGTAGACTTTCAAAAATAAAAAATATATAATTGATGACTTTTTAAACCCTCAGTGGATGTTTTAAGCAGTAGACACCACACAAAGACAAGAAGGAAACTGAGTGCATTAGAAGACAGTGATGAAGAAGGCAGCTGGAGAGGGAGGCAAGGCTGGGAGACGGAGGAAGGCGAAGAGTCCGCTGTGGAGGCGCCATCTGTCCCGCAGACCCGCGCAGGTGGAGGTGTTCCAGCAGTGCTGGAGGAGCCCAGGCTGAGTGTCCCAGAGTTGGGAAAAGACACCAATCCACCGGCAAGGGCAGGAAACTATGCCACTGGAACCAAGAGCGACACACACGCAAACACTTTGCGACGACCTGGGAGCGCAGAAGAGCACACCGCGGGCCAGAAAAGGCATGCAGGAAAGGAAGGTCCTGCGCTGATGCCACCCTGCGCAGAGAGGGCGGCCCAACGTCGAGGAGGAAGAAAAACCACCTCAAAATGCTACAGAAAGCGGTCGTTTAAGAACGCAGGCAAAATAGACATTTTCAGATGAACAAAGATTTTATCAACCAAAGACCTGCTAAAGCTCCTTCGGGACATTCCTCAGGAAGGAAGAAAGTGATCCAGGGCAGGGAGCACGTGGGTTGGGCAACGGAGAGGAGACACTGGCCCAGCCCTCGAGGGTCCCAGGGACTGCCACATTACCAACATCCCTCAGGTCTGCCACAGGGAGGGACCAATGCTGACCCGCCATGGCCAGAGCCCCCGGTGCCTCCCTGCTGTCCTTTTCTGGGCTAGGACCCTGCATGACTCCGTTGGTCACCAGCCCTCCTGTAGCCGTGACAGCTCCTCAGACTTCCCCTGTGCTGGCTGACCCTGACACTTCTGAGGAGCCCCGGCTGAGTACGTCGAGGAATGCCCCACATTTAGGATCTGGCGGACGTCCCCGTGGGGAGACTGGAATGAAGCTGTTTCTGGAGGAAGACCACAGAGGGCAGCACCATTCTCCCCCTTCTGTCACGACAAAGGGGTACACGACCAGCGTGACCTTCAAAATGCCCATCGTGAAAACGAAAACGCTAGCCGTCAACACAGACCACAGGCACCTCACAGAGCCCTTGGAGGGAACCACGTCGCTTATCCCAGAAGACAGGCTGAGGAACAAGAGCTGCACACCAGCCGCATGTTAGAACACCAGAACATAGCAAAGGGAGTCCAAAGTCCACTCTTAGAAGATTAATAAACTAGACAAAGAAGGATCAGAAAGAAGCAATGTTAGAAATGACACAGGGTACATGGCTACAAATCCAGATTTTAAAAGATAAGGAAATACAAACAACTACATGACAATAAAAACTAAAGTTTAAGCAAGATGAACAAATTCCTAAAAGATTCTTTTAAACTGTTCCTACAAGAATTATGAAGCCAGACCCTCAGTAACTATGAAAGGCACTGGGAAGCTAAAAAAAGTCCAACCACCAAGGAAACATGAACCCCAGATGACTTTCCAAACTTCCAAGAAATAAGTTATTCTAATCTTAAACCCTTCTGGAAAGTTTTTTAAAAGTTGACATCAAAAAAGGAAAATTATAGGCTACTACAATTCAAGACCAGACATCAAAACCCCTTAAGCACTAGGAACCTCATATAGCCAAGTCTAACACGACCATCTTTATCACAAATGAGAAACCAAGGGAGGCTGACAGTAGACCGTCTCTACGTGTGATTCACCTTATTAAGAAATGAAAAGGGAAACCTCATGATTATCACAAGAGATGCAATAAAAGCATTCAGCAAGTGACACGTTATGGTGACCCTAACCCCAGGAGAGGCTGCGGCAGCCTGTGCTGAACTTGCTCCCGTATGGGAAGTGGGAGGAACCATCCTCGTGTCCCTGTCCCTGTCAGAGCAGAACTGGACTCCAGGCCAGCACTGAACCTGGACAGACAGCCAGCGAGGGAAGGCAGAACTGCCACCACCAGTTAGTGGCCTTTGTCCTAGAAACCCTAAAGAAGCCACAGGAAAATGCCTAGAAACAATCAGATGTCAGAACATCAAGGCAACTAGATACAAAAATAAAATACAAAGAGCAACTGCATTTCCATAAATAGAAAAACATTTAAATAAAGATATTGACTTTAACAGAAAAGATAAACTACGACCTAACAAAGAATAAAGTAACATAACATGTACAAGACCTTTGTGGAGAAAACTGTAAGAAGAAAACTGTAAGAACCTACTGAAGACTCTACAGAAGACCTCATCAATGGAAAGATAAACCACACAAACAAATATACTATCAAGAAGCCAATTCTACCCCAAATTTGCCCATATATTCAGTGTAGTTCCAATAAAATTTCCTCCTTGGCTATATAAAGGAACTCGTCTTTAGGGAGTCCAGGCCCAGGAGGAGCCGGGCCCTCACGCAGAGGTGGCAGCAGAGGGGCACCAAGGTGCTGGAGCCCATGCTAAAGGCCTGGAAGAAAGTAGGTGTGCGAGGGCCGCAGGCCGGGCTCCTGTGTGCTGTGCACAGCCAGGGCCAGACACGGAGGACTGGAACCCCTGGGGAAGGGTGAAGCCTCGCGTGTTAGTTAACAAAATGGGAAGAGAAGGTGAAGCTGATCCCTCCACATTCAAAATCAAAGACTTGACTATGAGAGACAAAACTTCCAAAGTTGTAAGTGAAAAAATACCAGGTTATCTGCATGGCCTTGAGGCAGGAAAAGTTTTTAGCAGTTGCTTTGTTTTTTCATAAAATACAAAAAGCATTAACCACAAGAGGAAAAATTTGTTTCTTGGCTTAGTCAAGGTATAATTTTAGAACTATTTTTGCATATAACCTTTTTTATATTATACTGTGTGTATGAACCATGCGAATAAGCGTACATGTGTGCGAGAGTGTGTGTGTGTGTGTGTGTGTTTCCAGACCTAAGTCAGCTGAGTAAAACATGTTAAAATATCATCTTATTAGCTGGGCAAGGTGGCACATGCCTTTAGGTCCGGTATTTGGGAGGCTTAGACAGGAAGGTATCGGTTTCAAGGCCGGCCTCAGCAACTTAGCAATACCTTGTTTCAACATTTAAAAAAGGCTGGGAGTGGTGGTATAGCTCAGTGGTGGGCTCAAGATGGAGAAAGGGAGGGAGGGAGAAGGGAGGAGTCTTGTCCCTTCTCACTCACTAAGCCCCTACAGAATTCCAAGCACGTGCCCAGCACTGTGCCAACAACAAACACAAAGAAAAGAAACACAAAGATCTCTCCCTCGAGAACCCCGGGCAAGGTGGCACTGGGCAGCAGGACCAGCAGGAGGCTCAGGTGGGCACGCTGGGTTCCAGGCCCCGTCTGACGCAGGAGCGGGCCCGCGGGGAGCGGCGAGGGCAGGCCGAGGTCTCGCAGCCTGGTGCGGGCTGGCTCTGCCACTACCTCTGAGAAAGCCCCTTGCTGCGCCCCAGCTCCCCGCACTCCACACACCAGGCCACAGCCTCAGCACAGTTCACTACCTCCAAAATAATGAAAAAGCACCAAAATCTTTACTCACCATTTCAGATTTAGGGAAAGCCAAGGGGAGCATAAAATAAACAGGGCCCATCTGCCACAGAGGAGATCAAACCAGATCAGCCAAGTCAAGTCACCAAGAGCTAATACAAATTTATATTTCTTTTAACTGGCTTTATCAAAAGTCACTTAACATTTGCAAGGAAAAACACACTCAACTCTTTTAGTTTAAACCCAAAATGTACCAATAATTTTTACTAAATTTAATTCAGTATTTCTTTTCCAAATGTGAGCCAACATTCTCCATGTTATCAGACTTTCCTCTTTATGGCTCCCAGTCCTCAGTTAATTCATGTGCCTATAAAGAAAGAGGAGCCCCACCCAGCCGGACGATGGAGACGCCCAGCACCCGAGGACTACAGGGACCCCGAGGTCGGTCGTGTGAGGACGCCAGGCAGCAGCCGTCGCAGCAATGACTCGTGAACGCCCAGCAACAACGCACGCTCAGCTTCGTTGTTGAAGAACCCGCTTCTGTGTGTTTATGGGGAGGGGAGGGGAAATGGTAAATAAAGACCCTGGGCTGGCATGGTGTTGCACACAAGTGACCCCAGCACTGGGAGGCTACAACAGGAAGATCGCAGGTTGCAGGTCAGAGAGTGGTGATTTAGCAAGACCCTGTTTCAAAGTAAAAATGGGTTCAATCCCCAGTACCATAAAAATAAATAAAAGACCCTGGGACCTTCTAGTGTCACTGAGAAAAAACTCTGGGGGGACAGGGGACTCAGCTTGATCCTCAAACCAAGCAAAGAGCGGGGCAGGCTCCAGGAACGGGAGCAGGCCTACCTGCACATGCGCAGCCATCTGTCCTGGTACCACCAGTGCCTGGATCACCAGGGGGAAAGTGGTCTACTTCATCCATCCATCACATAGGAATGACCAAGCTCCAGAACTTTACCTGAAGTATTTTATCCAATCATGACTGATGGAATAATCCAGGCGACAAGGAAATTAAAGGGAGAAGAAGAAAAGCCACTGAGAAAGAGATGGCCACACTTCCCCCGAAGAACTTCCCAACAGGAACCCAAGTTCCTAACACGGACACCTCCCTGAGTCCCTTGTTCAACAAGCCTTACTGTGAAGCCTGGCTCAAGTGTCAGGGGGTGTCGCCATGGCCAGGAAAGGACTGGCAAGTCACCCTGGCCGGCCAGGGCCAAGCGCAGGCATCCGAGGCATCTGAGGCCAGGCCTGCGTGCACAAGCCACAACAGCTGTGACACCAACCGTGTGCCGAAAATAGACGCTGTTTATGTCGCCTGTGCTGAAGAGCCCAGGGGGCTGGGGACTTTAAGGAGAAGGTCAACTCACCTAGGGCCTGTGAGAACTGGGGCACTACCGAACCCAAGCCCCCTTCCTGGGACTTGGGCTTTAAAAGTGCCAAAGCACAGTAACCCACCGAGGAGCCCCAGCCAGCCCACTGCCGGGCCTGGAGAACGAAAGCAGCTTTAGAAGACAACCTGCAATTAACACGGGAACAATTATCGTCCTAATTTAGGTTAATTTCTACTTCACAGCCCTGGTTGGCAGGGTGGAGCATTGGCGCTATCTATGTGGGTGCTTTCACCTTGTTCTTCTAAGTCCGCACATTTGAAACATCTTAGGAAGGTTTCAGCTGCCTGCTGGCCCCTTCTTGGGGCGGGGCTCTGCCCGGCCTGGGGTGACTTTGGGAGGAAGGGCCTGTGTTTTGAAGAGCTGCTCTTCCTGCTGGCCGCTCAGCCCTTTGTCTGCAGCCCAGCAGTGCCGCCCGGGCAGGATGCCGCTGTCCAAGCACAGCCCGGCCTAAGCAGGCGGCAAGCGCCGCAGGCCCCCTGTGCCACTGGCCGGCCCGGGAGTCGGTATTCTGCTGGGATGTGGGGACCTGCAGTGCAGGCGCCATGAAGCCTTGGTCTCCAGGCATCCGCAGTGGGGTCCAGTAGCAGTGAGCCCAGGTTCACCCAGGCCTGACCGGCCTGGCAAAGTGCTCTGGCTGGCTGCTCTGCCCGGCATTTGTTGTTTGCCGATGTGTGACGCAAAGGCCTTTGAGAGCTTCTGCAAAGAGAACAGCGATCTGGTAAACACTGCTGTCCCCAAGCCCAGAGCAAGTGACCTCGACGGGCAGGCGACAGTGAGTATGCTGCCCCGGGAGAACACAGCCCCGCCGCAGGCAGGCAGGCAGGCAGGGCCTGGAAACCTTAGTTTAGATGTGTGGCTTCACTCCAGAAAAGCAAATATAAGAATCCCCCAGCACTGGCGCCGATGTAATGGGGAGGTGAATGGAGTGTGATTGGGGAGAACCCCAAATGTCCACAATCACCGACCATGGAACCAGAGATGGAGCAGATTCTGCTGGTTCTTTGCTACTTGTGCAAGAGAGAGCAGGATGGATAGAAGCTACCAGGGGTCCAGGAGGCCATCTTTCACGTGATTGTAAGCGACTACTCCTGTTAACTGGCCCAATAGAAGTTACGAGGCTCCAAAGTCACATGGAAAAACACCCCCAGAGCACCCACAGCAAAACCCCTCTCAGGCCCTTCAGTGGGAACAAGAACGCTTGTTATCCTAAGTTATCATTCAAACACTAAATAGTAAGTCTACATTTTTACTTAAAAAAAAAAATGTCACTAAAGATCCCAACAGATATGTACTGGGAACTCTCACCTCAGCTCGAGTTCAGGTCTGGCCAGCTGCCAGCTCCCAGGTGGCCCAGAGCGTCCCTTCCCGGGCACCTGCTCCTGCTCCGCCAGCCAGGCCTCAGAACCAGTCTCCCCAGAGACAGCCTACCCCAGGAGACCGGGAGGCCCGAGGGACATGCGTTCCTTGAAATAGTCACCTGAAAAGGCCCTTTCTGTCCGAGCCCAGCTAGCTTCTCCAGCCTGGGGCTTCCCAGGGCAGTGATATGTGACTACCCTCCAAACCCCTAAGCACTTCCCCCAAAGGAGTCTGTCCCCCTGCCAGCTTTTGGATGAAGAATTGTAAGTATCTTGCAAAAAAATTAGAAAAAAAAAAGTGTTTCAGAAAATCCCATTTCAGACGTATCCTTCCCTCTGTAGTAAAAAGAACAGAAACCCACCGCAGCAGGCGGGGCCTAATGAGGGCAGACAGCAGGGAAGGACCCCAGACCCACCGGGTAAAGGCCGCATGCTTGCTTCCCTGAGGGGCTATGCGACCAGGATCCAAGAAAGAAGCGGAGCGGAGGAGGCTGGTGCCCGGCATGGCCATGCGCAGCCCCGGGGGCCCTGCTGATTAGCCGCTGCACCCCAGAAGATGATCTGTGCGGACTGGACATACAATGTAGGCTCCAGAAATGTGTCTAAGTGGATACCTCAAAAGCCCTGAAGATGGTAATGCTGGGCTCCTTCCTTCCTGAGAAAAAAGCACATGTAACAGGTACTTGCTAAGCACCTACTAGGAGCCCAGAATGTTCAACCTAACAGAAGGACTGCAAATCACCAACTTGCAGTAAGAAAAAGAAGGCAAATCCATCGGAGACATGGCAGAGGGAGCTGGGCCACACGCATCACCCTTACTCCCCAGCCCCCTCTGCCGCCCGCCCCAGAAGCCACTGACCCTCGGGGGTCAGGCGGCACGCTTCAGCTCAGGCACTGCTACGGGGATTCCGGTCACTCTGGTGCCAAGGAAGAAGTGCCCGTCACAAACTCGCCTTTGCCACGGAGAAAGGGAGCAGGCGGGAGGGACAGTCATGGGGACACAGCCGGTGGCAGCTCTGGGCAGGGTAACAGGGCTGCCAGATCTGCTCCACCTGTGGAAAGGGGCCTCTGGAGTCGCAGAACAGCTTCCAGGTAGAGACGGTGGCGGCAGCGGGGACAGGGGATGAGCAGAGAACCACTGTATTCAGGAAAGTGCCCGAGTGCTGAGGGGGAGAAGGGCAAAGCCCCACCCGAGCAGGTTCCCTAGGCTGTCCCTTCCGGGAGGGCAGGGCAGGGCGCTGCTGGGGAACAGCGGGACTCTGGAGTGCTCGCGGTGCAGGTGAGCAGCGAGCTGGTGCAAGGGAGGAGGCAGCCCACTCAGCCTGGGCTCGGTGGGCGCCTGGCTTCCTAGTGCCGCCCTTCCTCACTTGAGGAACGGTCACACGTGGCCGCACTGGTTAATGCTGGTGAACTGCCCAGCCAGGCTGGAGCACCATCCACTGGCTCTGTGCTCAGTCAAGGGAGGCATGGAAAGGAGGTCAAAGAAAACCTGCAAGTCTGGCTCCCCAGGAGGCAAGATGCTTCCGTCGCTGAAGGACCGGCTCACCTGGGAAGACCCTTGCAAAAGGATTTGTATAGCATGGGCTGTGGCCATGGCGAGCTGCCTGGGTAAAAGCGGACAGCAAATTGCAACGCATGAGACCTTAGGGACATGAGATCCAACAACCAGATGGGCCTGAGGCCCGACCTGAAGGACATCTACTAGGGTGCAGCAGGGACCGGGCGATGAGAGGACCCAGAGGGATGCTGAGGGACTTTCCTCCCATCCTCATAGGTTTCTATTCTTTTAAAAATGTCCTACAATAAACAGGAGATGCTTCATAATTAGGAGAAACAGTGCACACAGCTGGCTCGAAGATGATCTGCCACGACTTGATAATTCTCCTCCCGGCTCCTGAAGCCTTTTTATCATCTTTGTGTCTACTCTGCTGCTCCTCCAACTTTGTTTTACTTCTGAAATAAAAGTCCCCACCAAAACCAATGATTGAATGCCACCAATAACTGCCTGCAAAACCAGACCAGGCTCCCTATGGCTGCCAGCTTCCCCAATTGTATCACCAGCTCCCTCTGAGAGGTGCCCATTCCCAGGGGCCCTGCACCCCCCACGTCACTGCTGCGCCAGAGGTGACCTCACCTGCAGGAGCCTGCAAGCTGCTGTGGCTCCCACCTTCCTGAGGTAAAAGCCAGCAGTCAGAGCTAACTGTCTACCCTACAGGGGATGTGTAGAGGTCATAAAAGCAGCAGAGATCCGAGGATGGCATGACTCCATTCTACAGCGCAGGACCACAAGGCACGGAGGCTTAGGAACTACCCAAGGCCACACAGTGGGAAATGGGCAAAACCCAAACCGAAGCTGGCACAAACGGAAGCCAGCAGCTGTGGTCCTGAGCTCTCTGAGCAATCAGAAAGCAATCGGTGTCAAAGCACGTGCATGCTCACACACATGAAGGCGCGCACACCACGCATGTGCTGGCATGTTGGGCCATATGTGGGCCCTGAGCACAAACCGGTCCCTTCGACATCAACCAGCTTCTCTGCCTGGCAGCCGTGTGTGGGGGCCCTTGCCCCAGCTGTTCCTCTGGCTTCTCTTTGTTTGATGGGTTCTAGCCTCACATCTGCAGATGCAGACAACCAGCTGAGCACCACGCTTCGGTTCCAATGGTCACCCATGACATTTCTTGTGGCCTTCACAGATCAGGGCCGTAACACTGGCTGGCATTTCAGAAAAGGTGCAGGGGTTTTTGCTGTTGCTTTGTTTTTAAGTGTTTTGCATTCATTTGCTCATTTCTACTCTTTTTCCTTGAAGATAAGTCAGGAAGTCGCAAATGAAGGCAACACTGCCCAAAGGATCCTATGGACCGGGAGGTACAGGCTGCTGGTTGTAACCCATCCCAGACTCTGCGGCTGACTTGGTTTTGCTCCAGGGGATTCTTTTTTTTTTTTTTTTTGATACTAGGGATTGAACCCAGGGGCATTCTACCTCCAAGCTATAACCCTAGCCCTATTTTAATTTGAAATAACAAGGTCTCACTAAGTTGCTGAGGGTCTTGCTAAGTTGTTGAGGCTGGCCTCAAACCTATGATCCTCCTGTCTCAGCCTCCCAAATACTGGGATTATAGGTGTGTGTCACTACGCCCAGCCATCCTAGAGGATTCTTACAGCAGTTTAATTCATGTAGCACTGGTCTAATGATCATACCCACTCATCAGGCCTGTCTGAGGCAGACAATCCTGGAACCCTTGGCTCAAATCTCCTTGACATTCAATATCTGATTATTCCTGCCAAAGAAATGAACAGAGATCTGGATGGCTTCCAGAAGATGTTCTCTGAACATAGGAGAAAATAATACAAGTCCCATTTCTGCTCATTTTCATGTTGAAGAACAAGTAAAAGTTATACTTTATGCTACTTACTCTAAGGGCTGGCCCGTGCCCTTGCTCAGGGCGAGTGAGGGACACAGAGGATCTTCCAGAAGCCAAGTCAAAGGCCATCAGTGCCCCTCCAGACCCTCCGAGTTGCTCTGCATAAGCTCTGATGGAAGTGATGACTGAGGACAAGGCAAGTGGGGGTGCACTTGACCCCTGACCCTCCCATGAGCAGTGGAAATGGGGACCAGGCAGGTGCACAGCCTGATCAGATGCCAACCCAGTGGTGCACAGAATGTGGGCCTCCAACACAGATTCGACTTCACAGGAGCCCACCCGCCAGGAGACAGCATCGTGCCACCACGCTGCAGCAGCCACAAAGGCCCTACTGAGGGTGTGACCCAGAGGTCTGTGCTGTCAAGTCCGGGTCCAGCAGCTCACTCCCATGTGGCCTGATTGCTGAGGAGTCCGGCCTCACTGCTAAGGCCTTCAGCAAGAGAACTCACCCGAGTGTGCAAAGACACGGAGCACATGGCCCTCCTCGGCTCGACCTGCTGCTAGCTACAGCTCTGTGGCCGCCAGCCTGCACTAACAGCACCCGAATTTATCCACTGCTGCAGGTGAAGTCCTGGCTCAGGACAAATCCCAACAGGAGCAAGCCCACCCAGCACACAGCACCATGCCAGGGGCCACGAACGGGAAGCGAAAACTCAGAAAGGCTGGGTGCACCCGTTTAGGATTGCTTTTTGAAAATGGAGACTTTGAAAGTAAAGGCCAAGTTTCTAGCTACACCGGTGCTCGTGAAGCTCATGGAGAACACCTGCAGGCCGCAGAGACCTCAGGTCCCCTCACCATTACACTCCTGCTGTAGACATGAGAAGACGCCGAAGACAGGTGGGATCCGCCACAACGGGAGCGCGACCCGGGATCACGGTCTCTGATAGACTGGAACATAAACAAGAAGCACCACACCAAATGAACTCCCACAGCCAGAGTTTGGGATTGAATCGTGCTCAGGAAACAGGAGGGGAGCATCTGGCCGTTCCTGGGTCAGATCCAGACTCCACGCTGACCTGGCTGGGCTCCTGAAGCAACCTGCGGCTTCTCAGAGGCTGGCGAGCCCTGGCATCAAGGGTGACACAGGGTGCCGGCAAACCTGACGTATAATATGGATCCTGCATTCCAGAGCCCTGCATCTCAGGGGAGGCCCTGGGCAACCTGAACTTCAAGTGTGCACACAATTCCGTGGCCTAGGGCCCGAGCAACCCCGGTCGTCACAACTTCCACTGTTGCTTGGCCAAGCTAAGCACTCTACGGGGGATTCCTCACTTAGTCCTTCAGAACCCCTGGAGTCCAAGCCACCAGCACCACACTCCTGGCTCCACCAGCACGCACATGATCAGCACAGGCAGGAATGCTCTGCCACTGTTGGAAGCCATGAGTCATGTTCTAAACCTCATTTATCCAGACCTCCCACGATGTGGACACCACCACGCTGCAAGCATGGGGCTAGGCTAGAGCTCGCCAGAGTTTGTGAAACACCTATGGCTAACGATCGCTCAGGCTTCCCGTGCCAGGGTGGATAGCACCATTTTCTCAAAAATGGACTTCCAGAAAGCATCCCTTCTTCGTCACATATCCCACCTCGTCTAATATATTCAGAAACTGGGATTAGGTGGTACCTGCCGCCACGAGTCTCCTCCCAAACTCAACACTGTTTTTCAACAGTGAAGTAAAAACGCGCGTCCTCAGGCATTCTGTGTAATAGGAGTTCTGCCTGTTCGGATTTTTTCTTATAACAGCAGAAAGGTTGCTGCCAAGCAAAGCTACTTTAGCACAGGGACATGCCGTGGCGCAGTGAGCAGGACAAAGTCACGCTCGCTGACCTGACAACCTGAACCAACAGATGCTCCGATGCCCCTGCAGGACTCAGGTGCTCATGTGGAAACAAGAAGACAGACCCACGTGAGGAGGGCGACTTTCACGGCAGGTGCACAGCGGGATGCCGCTCCACACATCAGGCTGCATTAGTGCTTAAAGGGTAATGACCAACACTTGCTCACGGGCGAGGCCATTCTCAACAGCGTTCACAGAGGCCAAGGAGCACTCCTCGAGCGCACAGCGCCGAAGGCGGGCCCGAGGCGGGGTCCCAGGCACCCTGACCAGGGACTCACACAGCCACTGCACAAGGCCAGCCGGGCTGGGTCTGTCCACCTGCCCTGCCCGTTTCACGTCCTTCTCCAACGTGTCAACACAAAAGGGATGCATCAGAAATGCCCAGCCTGCGATGGGACACTGGCTGAAAGCCTGCAGGGACACTGCTGGGGGCAGAAGGAGAGAGACCTGGGGCATGGGAACAAGGGGAGAAGAGGTGACACAGTGCTGGGAAGACTCCCCGCAGCTGCGCTCTGTGAATTCCTCCTAAACCTCATCAGTGGGCCCCTTTCATCCAGCCACTGAGGGGATTTCTGCTCTTTGCAACTCAATGAGCCCCCGGAATAGTCAGCTTGTCCCTCTCTGTCACACAGAACCACACCACCACCTCCCAACAGCCCTGACGGGGGGCACAGACTCAGCAATCTTGGTGTGTCCCAGGCTGCTGAAACGCTCCATTCCAGCAGGGGCATAGCCATTTCCGTCCCAACTGGGAAACTTACCGTTTCCCAGGATTAAGCCTACCAAGCAAGGTGGTGCACACCTGTAGTCCCAGTACTTGGGAGGCTAAGGCAGGAGGATTGCAGGTTTGAGGCCAGCCTCAGGAACTTAGCAAGACTTTGTTTCAAAATTTAAAAAATGAAAAAAGGTCTGAGGGTGTAGCTCATTGGTAGAATGCCCCTGGATTCAGTCCCCGGTACCAAAGAAAAAAAGATTAAGCCTTCTCCAGTAAGTGGCTGCAGAGCCCACAAGCCCTCAGTCTAGGGCTTGTGTAGGGCAGCACGGCAGGCAGCCACTGGCCACATGTGGTTATATAAATTAAAATTTAATTTAATTTAGAGTTCAGTACCACAGTTGCACCAGCCACACCTGAAGTGGTCCCCGACAGACAGTGTAATTCTAAGCATGTCCATCTCCAAGAAAATTCTGGGCAGGAGGGCCAAGGAGGACTCTGCTTATAACGACATCTTTGTATGCCAGCATCTGTTCTTTTCTTCCAAATGAGCAGAAAAAAAAAAAAACCTCAACTGTACCTGACTGCTCCCAAGCATGGACGAGGCTGGCTGGGCTCCGCTCTCCTGTGGAACAGCCCACCTGCCTCCCGTCCTCCTTCTGCAGACTTGTCCCAGACTCCCCCTCGCCTGCTTTCTCCTTGTCTGCAACCGCACATGGCCCGACAGGGGGCAGAGAGGGGGAGAGGGGAACCGCGAGAAGCTCACTTTGCTCATCCTGTCTGTGGGTACCACACTGCTCCAAGGCCTGCAGGGGCCTGTCTGCAGGCCTCCACGCTGAGCACCTCCCTGGGGTCAGGGCCCTGCTCGGAGCTACCCCATCGAGGAAGATGTGCTCGGACCCTCCTCTGGGCCCCAGACAGCGCCACCTATGTCAGGGCCTGCCCCCTGTTTGATGGGGAACGAGGTCTTTCCCCGCTTGCAAAGGCAGCCGGCGTTCCCGTGGGGGCCGTCCCCTCCTAGGCACACCTGCTGCAGGTACCCTCTGGGATGGAGGCACCTCCCCTCGGCCCACGCTGTTCTGAAAAGCACCTCCCATGCAGTCACCATCAGAAATGATAAGGCATCGGTGTGCGCCTTGTAGGACGAGTGCCTCTCACTACTGGAGAATGTCCCTCCTGCCTGGGGCCTCTGCGGGAGCATGCTCTACCTGCCACAGCAGCCATGAGCCCGGGACGGGAGCGCAAGCTGAGGCTCCGAGTCCTGCAAAGTGAACTCAGAAATACTTCCCTGGCCATGGAAAACATCCGCTAATGATGCCCCAAACACACAGCTCAACAAACCATCCGAAAAACTCTGAAGGCCACCGCGCCTGTCCTGTGGAGACGAGGACGCTGTACCTCCTGCAGGCTTCACTGAACACCAGCGCTCCGTTCTGCCTTGACAACAGTCCTTCCCAGAGGAGTGTGGGTGAACCTTTGTGAACAGGCAGGTGGAGGCCAAAGCCCAGAACCAACAGCAGCCAAAGGAAGCAGCAGGCTGAAGTTTCCAGGGATTTTAGTGCAAGTTCACTTCAAGGTCAAGGGCACGGCAAATCTGGCAGCAAACGCATCTGGCTACACAAGTTAGAAGTGGTAAATGAATCTCCCAGGGCTAGCACTCGTGGTCTGCAAAGCGAGGAAGCAGGAGGGAAGAGCGGCCCCATGGAATCCTGGGTGGCAGTGACTGCCTCTGCCTCCCTCAGCACGGCTCTGGCAGGCAGCCGGAGGCCTGGAGGGAGCGGGGTCCTCGTGGAAGGGGAGTCCAAGCAGTGGTTAGGAGCTCTACAAACTTCTCAGGGCTCCTCCCTTCTTTCCAGTTACGCAGTGGAAGGAAGCAAGTAACTCAGTGACATTTGAGGGAGACAGACAAAGCGCAGGCCCTTCTCCAGCCTCCCTCAGTCTCCTGCTTCCCAGGGGCACTGTAAAGGAGCACCCCACAGAACACTGTCGGTCCAGCAGCCACGTGACCTTGTCCACCTGCTCCTCCTCACAGAGCCTGCCTGGAGCTGGGTCCTTACCCAGCAGAGACGCCTGCCGAGGGTTTGCGTGTGGATACCGATGTCCCCGTGCAGGGGAACAGGCTACGGCCAAGCTTCTGCGAGCCAAGGCATGCCTCGTGCAAGGAGGGGCCAGACAGTCTCAAGCAGGGAAGTGACAAGCACGGGCCATGCCTGGTCACCTCCTGTGCATCACACCCGCCATCTGAGGCCACGAGCCTTCAAAGTGACCCGGGAGGAAGTGCTACCAGCTTAGTGTAAGGTACGCAGAACCGGCCAAAGGGTTCAGAGCGGGCCCTGCAAGCAACCAGCAACCAAGCCCATCTCCAGCCCCAGGGCCGAGAGCAAGGACAGGCATGAGGTGGCCGAAGGGACAGAGTGCCAGCGAGCCCCACAGGCTGGCAACTGAAGGCAGGGCTCCAGCCTTATCTTCTCTGCTTTATTTCTGCCTCTGTGTCTAGCCGAAATCCCACTTCCCCTCCTCGTCAAGAACTGTCCGCCACCCCCTGTAGAGGGAAACACTTCCCACTCCTCTGCAGTCACCCGGGGCACCCATGCCGGGCTGTGGGCATGGCCGTGGGCGTGGAGCCGGGCGCCGGCAGAGGGTCCCTGTCGCACTGCCCCGCTCCCCGTCCCCTTTCTTACTACAACCGTTCACTTTGGTCTCCTCGTGAAATCCTCTTGTCATTCTGACGTTTCCAGCGTTTTTTCCCCCCTCACAGTTGAGAAAACCATCCAGTTGTCTCAAGTAAAAAATGTCAGTAGGCCCCGAATGCTGCCCAGGTTATTTGTAAAAGTTGCTCACTTGTAAATTACATCAAGCAGCAGCAAGAAGTCCAGTTCCTCCCCTTACAGAGCAGCACAGCGGCTGTCCTGGGACCTTAGCTGTGCTCTCGGGGGGCCACGTGCCCAGGAGTTGCTCAGGGGCCCCCGCCCGCTCACCTGGGCCATCCAGCCTGCCTCCAGGCCACGCCAGCCCTGCCCCCTGGAGCCACACCCTGCGAGGCTGCCAGACACCAGTCAGACCAGGGCCGCAAAGCCAGCCCCCACCTGGCGCACCCCACCTCGACCGTGCCCAGCCTCGCCAATAAAACGAGCTGGAAAGCAGCCAAGGCCCAGAGCCTCCTCGGTCAGGGGAGCCCGGGCCAGGCAGCAGTGCAGGAGAGGGACTTGTCCAAGGACTCTGAGTACCCATGGTGAGGATTAAATGCGATGAGCCCTGCAAACCTGGAGCACATCACAAGCACGAAATGATGCAGGTGGTGGTGACACCTGCATTATCATAATCTGAAACAGACAGCAGCACAGGCCCTGCTTACGTAAGCGCTCCAGAGGGCAGAGGGTAGAGCGTAACAGACAGGGACACCGGAAAGCCTCAGGGTGCAGAGCGCTTCAGGACCCTGTACACGCTAGATAAGCATCCCACTGCCCAGCGGCAGACCCAGCCCCACTCTAGTCTACTCTATAGCAGGGTCTTGCTAATTGTCCACGCTGGCCTCGAACTTGTGATCCTCCTGCCTCAGCTTCCTATGTCACTGGGATTACAGGTGTACATCACCACACCTGGCCCCTATGAGCGCAATTCTTCAACATACTCTTCAAAAGACATGCTGTATTAAAAAGGGATCTAGCAGCCCTCTGCCATGCCCCCAAGGCAGCCCACCCCGTGCCATGCCAGCAGGACGCTGGAGAGGCAGGGAGCAACACTCTGTGAGTGTTCACCGGCAAACAGGGAGAGGATTTTGTGGGATGCTTGTTGTTGTTGTTTTGCGGTACTGGGGGTTGAACCCAGGGGCATTCTAGCTCCAAGCTACACCCCCAGCCCCATTTTCTATTCTTTATTTTGAAAGCTATCAAAAATGTATACATGTGAAAATGCAAAAGACTTCGGTGACCCCTATGACCTGGCCCAAAGCACACAGTGCCACACGGCCCCACCCTAGGTCAAGCAGGGCCCCCGGCACTCTCCTGTCGCCAGCCTGGGCTTGATTCTTAGACAACTTTCCTGTGGGGCTAATATAGCCATTGCAGCTCCAGTGATTAAGTGAGGAAATGAATCTGCCGGGACAGCCTGGGCACAGCCTCGTCCACCTGGTTGGGTTTTGCTAAGTTTCCGTCCTACTGTCACCTGCAGTCAGTTCTCATCCGTTTGGCATGTGCAGGTCTGTGGAAGTGACGATGGTCGGCAGGCACGGTGGCAAGGAGCACGGGGATTTGTCGGGCAACCCTCTCACGGTGGGCTCAGACTTCTGGGCCACAGCAGGCAAGGTCCTCCTACCTCTGGCCGACAGGCTTGCTCAGCCTGCAGTCGGCTGTGCAGCGGGTCCACACCTCCTCCGAGGGAGGCCCAGGACCTCCGGCAGGCGAGGGGCAGTGCAGGGCAGTGCTGCGTGGTGAGGCGGCCTGCCTCTGCCCCCTTTGTGAATTGCAACGCCACAAAAATTTTTATTTCCTTCTCCATTTTTTGGTAATTTTACATATATAAAAAATTATTTCTGCATGAACTATTTTCAAAAAGAAGGCTGAAACAAGTTCTAGAAGTTTCCGAATTTAGTAGAAAGAAACGAGTTTGGTTTGCAATCATGTTCAAATTAGTTTCATTTGGTCACCCAGTTCTAGCCATCCCTAGAGTAATGGACCCATGAAACCTTTACTTCGGGTCTAAACTCGTCACACACACACACTCAGCCCTGCATACACAGACCTGCACTCAACACTGCTGACTCCTATCCCGCAACTCGGCTGGGAACCAGGCTGACAACATCCTCACAGACCGTGAGTCTGCACACCCAAGCTAGCCTTGTACCAGCAAGCACAGAGACATATGAACCAGGGGGACTGCAGAGGACTCCATGACATGGGGTTATTCTTAGTGACCTAGACTGCCTGGACTAATCCATGACAGCCATAACCGTTCAATAAATTCTTTGGTGATTGACGATCTTAGCGACTGCTGCCGACCTGTCAATCTCAATTCCAGACACCGATGATGGAGCTGTGCAGGAAGCCCCAACTCCTCTCTGGGAAGTTGTTCGCCTCAATAGATCCAAATTTCCACTTATTTCACTATTATTTCTCACCCTCTCATAAATGCAGAAAGAAGACAGCCAAAGTTAGCAACGGGTGGCATGTGAACCCCTGACCCAGGTCCAGCAGCCAGTGACTACAGCTGAGGACACAGTCTCGGCAGACAGACACGTGGCCCGCAGGTCACCCAGCCATGCCCCATTGGCTGAGGTGGGGTCGCTCAGGTGCCAGCAACATGGGACGGACACCTGACCGCAGGCCAAGACTCCTGCTGCCACTCAGCCCTCTGACCCAGAGCATCGGCCCAAACCCACGGGCTTACCGGTGATGTGGCAGGAGTGGAACTCTAAGTACCACTGACCCTGACCGACTAATGGGCCACCTACCCTCATTCCCACCCACCCCTGTCCCAAGACGATTCTGTGAAAGAATCTTCTGGAAGGGGCTACAGGGACGCAGGGGGCATTGGAGGCCATACAGGGAAGGACAGAGCCTCTAGTCTGCCCACACTAGGATGGGCAGAGCCGTCCTCCCTCATGCATCCATCCTCTTGCCTTAGACATTCTGGGAACCTGGGAAGGGCCACCCCGTCGGAATGCCCTTTCCACGCCGCACCTCCTCTGGCTCCATGCTTTCTTCCCACCCTGGATGCCCAACAAGGGCCTGGGAATCCTGCTGTGCGGGAGGAGAGCCCTGAAGCAGCAGCCGGGGACCGGACAAGCCCCTCGCCCTAGGGCCTGCTCTGAGAAGCGGGGACTGGAGCCACACTAAGAAATGAGAAGAGGGCGGTGTACTTACTCAAAAACAAAGCCCTGCAGAGCAGCCTGCAGGTGGGCAAGGGGGCCTCGGAGGGCAGGTGGATAGCACAGCAGGGGCCCCACCCCCGAGGCCAAGCATGAGACTCAGGGGTCAGAAAGACCACCCTTCAGTGTCCTTTACGCCGTCTTTGCAGCACCAACACACGCTCCTAGAAAATGTGGGTGCCGTGTACGTAGGCTCCCACGACTCACAGGCTCCTAAACGTGCTTTTCTGAGAAGTGGAAGCAAAACTCTTCACTCAGCAGGCCCAAGAGAAGCTCTATTCATTCAGACGCCCAGACCACCCGCCTGGTCTGGGCACACTGCAGACACAGCTCCCTCGGCTTCTCTTCTGGAGCAAGTGCACGAGGGTGAGGACAGACCTGCAAGCGCTTCCTGCTCCCCTCCAGGGCTGCTGGCTGGGACCCGACCGCCAGCGGGGACGCCCATCCACATCACGCTTTGGCGGCTTCAGGATTCCTGACCCTGGCTTCTCAAGTTCAGCCTCAAACTGAACACAACTCCCAGCAGCAAACACCCAGTGATGCGTCCTCATCCGCCCTGGAGCCAGTGCCCCCAGAGCAACGAGCTGGAGAAGCCAACGGGCAGCCCGCCGCCTGGCTGGATCCCAGCGCGAGCACCCGCTCTGAGCCTCACTTTCCTCACGAGCGAAAGGGATCATAAAAGTATCGGCCTTAGTGCACGTGGAAGGGCCAGGCATGGAGACGCTCTGCACAGGCCAGCAGCTGCTGTCCTCTCAGGGGGACAGCTGAGAGACCCGGGGGAGTCCACAGCCTCGAGCCAGCTCTGGTGACAGGGGACAGCAGGATGACCCTCGAGGCACCTGGCAACAGACTTGCCTGTTAAGAACTCGACACCTGCACGAGGCATCGAGGCATCGATGAGCTCGGGAGCGAGGGTCAGGCAGTGTGTGGAGCCTGCCTCCCGGCCAGCCAGCACTCCCGGTCAAGGAAGCCCCACGCCTCGAAGCTGGCGAGGCAGCCACTCACCCTCCAGAGGGTGAAGACCTGTGCTCACGGAGCGGCCAGGCACGGCCAACTCAGTGCCACCTGGGTGGCCCATCTTCCTGCGCAGTGCAAGGACCCGGCCACAGCAGGAATCTCAAGGCCCCGACTCTGGAGGCCCCACGGCACTGGGACCTGTCTGCCGTTTTCTCTCACGTCAGAGATCTGGGCGTGGAGCGGTGGCAAGGTGGCGTGTCTCGAGTGTTCCCCACTCACTACCCCCATGCAAGCCTGGCAGGAGACGAAACGTGTGTCCCCTTCGTTCTTAAACCCGAGCCCTTCGGAGGTGTGCTGCAGGCCAGCTGGAGGTGGCATGGCGCCCTCTGCTCCCACAGAGGCTGAACTTAGATGCTCTAGGTTGCTTCTGGCTAACGAGTCACTAGGTCACTCAGAACGACACCCCATTACCTGACGGGCCAGAAAATCCTTCTCGAGTTTCTTAAGAAGCAGTGGGGCTCGCTGGATGGCCCTTCCCCTCCAGAGCTGTCCCTCCAAGGGCACCGATGCCTGGACGAGGCGACTCCAGTCCTGCTCTGCCGGCGCTCACTGGGGAAGAATCCGCCGCTCCGCCCCGACATCTGGTTTCTATTTCATATCCATGTTGTCACATTACATAACAAACAGATGATACTCGGATCGCAGCAAGAGTTTCACCCGAGCCTCGAGACTCTCAAGGCACGCCCCAAACACTGTTTATATTCGGGCCCATGAACGTTCAGCAACCCAAACCTGGCTGAGGCCGCGGCGCTCCAGGCCCAGGCACCCCAGGGCGGCGGCCTGCCTCCTCCTCGGGACTAAGCGAGCTCCCTTCCCTCCTCCCCTCCTCCCGGCCCATCTCACACCGAGGTTATTTTTGGCCTTGGTTTACGTTTCTGCACCCTCAAGGCCTCTCAGGTGCGTGGACGGTGGCAGCACACGGGTGCTCAGCAGCATCCCTGGCTCTGGCAGGGCTCGAGGACAAGGAAGATTCCAGGTAGACGGCGCTCCACCCAAGGGCAGAGCCCTGCCGCAGCACCCTACAGCTCTCTAGCCTTGGCCCTAAAGCAAACTCCCTAGGGTTAGGGTTAGGGTCAGGGAGGCTTATTCAGGGAGGCTGTGAGGACTGGCCTTGGGAAAACACCCCGCAGTGGGCTTTGCGCTTCGAAGCTGCAGTGCCAGCAGGGCAGCCAGGGGCCCCTGTGAGGGCTCTGGAAGCCACTCCCTGACCCCAGGGCTCCCTAACCACAGGGCTCCCCTGGGGCAGAAGCAGGGCGGTTGAGGCAGCCCCCAGGCCAGCACCAGGCGTGAGGTCACCAGGTTTCTCCAGGATCACCTGAACAGCCCAACCTCCATGGTCAGGAAAAACCATTCTGCAGTGGGAGTGACCCTCTGACATGCCAGACACCTGAAGGACGTCAGACACAGCCACTAAACCACACAAGTCATGCTGGGTGAGCGCCCAGGAACCAGGGTTCAGCCTCGGGTGAGCAGCTCGCCCAACAGTGGTGAGGACATAGAACTTTTGATAATACAGGAACTCCGCTGGATCAGTGCAGTGGCCTGGGGCCTAGCCCACCCACAGGAGGTGCAGGGGCCACCACGTGCTTGACGCTCTCGGGCCCAGTGGGGGCTCCAAGACAGAGGCAGCACTCAAACCCAGGGGAGCTCTAGCAGCTAGTGAACCCCAGGAGCTGCTTCGCAGGAGCACGCCAAGGGACTGCAGGGCTTGTAGTTCGAGAGCAGTGTCCACCCCAGGCGCCGCACGCAGGAGCAGCACCAGTGGGCACAGGTGGCCACCAGCTGGCAGAGCTGCCCCACCCCCTCGTGTGCAAGGACACGGATGCAAATGGAAAGCAAGCAGAGGCCCAGAACAAGAGACCAGGCCCCAACACACCCACAAGGGGCGCTCAGAGGGCAGGCAAGTGACCAGCGGATCAGGCACAAGCGCTCGGAGGGCTCCACCCTCACCTGGCTGCTGTGGGGCTCCCTGGAAATGCCTCTTAATGACAGCCTCGTTTTCCTAATCTGGTCCTTCTGCCTGGACGGCTCCACTGCCTCTTTCTTCAGGTGTGGATCTTACCACAGTGGGGGCAAAGAGCTTGCAGGAGAGGCGAGGCCAGGGTCGCTGTGTGCAGGAGGAGGCCTCTCAAATGTCCAACCATTGCCGCTAAGGCAGACACAGAGGGAAAACCGTGCCCGGGACCCGAGTTACTGCAGCCCACTGCAGCCCAGCTACATCCCCACCGTGCTAGCCATGCGGACAAGCCCCAGCGTGGATCTACTTGAGCCACATTCTCACACAACCTGGTGCTGCCCCTCCCACACTGTACGCTAGGAAATGCCTTCCCCTCGTTCAGCGGCTGCCGACACCTGGCTGGCCAGACACAGTGGCCCTCCGACCCGTGATGCCACTCAAACATCACTGCTCCCTCTGGGTCCTGCTCTCATGGCTCGTGCGTGTACAGCCTGTCCAGTCATAAAGGGAAAGCCGGGAAGGCACGTGGGAGCGAGGCCCAGCATGGACGGTCTGCAAGTCCACGGGCGCAGGAGCCCAGCGTGTATGGAAAAGTGGGGTGAGGAGGTTTCAGTTCAGCCCCACAGCAGCTGCCAGGAGGTGACAGAGGACAGCCTGTCGCTAGCCTCCAGCTCCTCCTTCCTCAGCATCCACAATCAGACTCAAACACCCCAATTCAGCCCCTAGTGAGGAAGGGCTCTCTCCCCCAACCCCAACCTTGGAAATGCCTAAGGCCATGGCCACGGCAGAGCATGTCCGTGGCCACTCCTGCCCAACCCAAGTGTCTCTCCTCGGGGCTGGGGAGCACACGTCCTAGGTACAGGTAAGACAGCAGCGCCCAGCACAGGCCCTGCGGGGCACAGGGCGAGTTTGAGAACACAGAAGAGCGGGCCGGAAGCCCATGGGCAGGTGGGTCCTGAGGAACAGCTCTGGTGCCCAGACCCCCTCCCCCAGGAAGCTGGGCCAGGACAGGTCCACAGGGAAGACACAGTCAGGCCCCACACATGCACATCGAGGAGTCACCGAAGAGATCTCCGTTGGGCCACACTGAAGACCCACCCGCAATCACCTGCGGTTGGCCAGTGGTGCTTCTCCACGTTTTCAACCATCACATAGGCTCCCTTGTCCTGTAGGGGTGGCGGGGGCTGCTGCCAGTCAAGCAGCCCGGGTTTCACTCCGCAGGGCCTGCAGGGGACGGCCTGGCTCCCGCACACTCTCGCCGTGCCTGGACTCGGCGTTCCCTGACAGCAACGAGAGTCATCGGCACGCTGGCTGCGCACCACAATGCAATGTTTGGCACACACAGTCCCCAGCCAGGAGTGCCCAGTGCAGACATGTGTCAAACGCCACATAAACAGAGGATAAAGTGTCATTCTTAGCTGGTGTCAACTGTCTTGATCCACAGAACACTGAACAAACACCTCACATCTCTTTCCAAACACTGGGAAAATGTAAGTCTGAGGGCTACACCATGTAGTTGAAAACAACAGAACTAAGATATAATGGAATGAAAGTGCCGGTCATTATTTCATGGGGGACGAGTAGAGGACACTGACCCTCTAGGAGAAAACAGCCTGTCCCTCCGAAATCACACAGAGCTCTTGGTATCTTATAGAACTTCAGTTTCTCTTTAAAACATACATTTAAAAGTGCAACTTAAACTGAAGTCTTACACAAAACTCGCATGCTAAGTCCTCCTAACTGCAGGTGTAAATCGTGCTGGGAGGGCGAGATCAGCTCTGCCCAGCAAGGCCTGGCAGGCACAGGTCTGGACAGGACGACGGCGAGTCCTTGACCAAGTGGCTGAGGGCGGCCACAGGCAGCTCGGGCCCTCCCCAGGAGAGGAAAGGCTGGGGACGGTGACTGTAAAAGTTCCTCCCTGAGGAAAGAGTCTGGGCTTTTCTCAGGCACTAAACTCAGTAGTGAAGGGGAGAGAGAGGACAGTCCCAGTCCAGTCAGTCCAAGTGGGAGGGGGGAGACAACCCAATAACCTCAGCGTGGACGTGAGAAGCCTCAGCAATTACATAAAACCATCACCAACAAAAGGCATGTAGGTGCCCAGGTGTTTGCCTCTAAGGGGCAGAGCAGGGGTGCCAACCTGGACAAGGGTTAGAAGCCAGGGCCAGCCGGCATCGCAGAGCGAGCACAGTCCTCACTCCCCTGGGAACCCCAGTCCCTGAAGGGACAGACAAGAAGGACCCCTCACTGCCCCTCCACTGCACATGAGGTGACCGGGCAGCCCAGGTTCCCAGGGTGCACAAGGCAGCAGAGGCGCACACTCTCGTGCACGGCCCTTTCTCCCTCAACTGTCTGAAAGAAGGCCAGAGCCAGACGGCAAAATTCAGGAGGAAGCATTCCCTATTGTCCTCCACTGTAAAGCCAACACGCGACTGTTATTTACAGTTTTGTTAGGAAAAACAAGCTGCTCTCTGCTGCACAGGAAAGCCAAATCGATCTTTTCTTTCTATGGCCAACTAAATTAAAACATTCACAGTAGCCTTTATAAAAATGGAAACTGCATGTAGCACCGGAACCGTGGCATTTCTGCCAGCACGTCCTTGGGTGTAAAGCTAGTGTTTCCGTGACAGTCCTCCGGAGCGCGCGCTCAATTGTGCTTTAGCAACTGCAACAAGAGCAGGGTGGTGGCCAGTGCCCTGCTCCTGCGGACTTGCCTGCCTGCAAGAGGAACGGAGGCTTCCGCAGAGACCTCGAGGACAGGAGCCTAGTGCCCCATAGGCCTTCCTGACTACGGCAGGAGACCCTCACGGTCGAGGCCCACTGTCCTCCACTGGAGGCAGTGCTCCTGGCCTCCCAGACACGGTGACCAGCAAGCGGCCAGAGGCGGCCTGGCGCTCACTGGGACGCCCTGGACGCCCAGGACTGGGATGCCTCCCTCGGGAACATCCAGAGGCAGGAGGAAAAGGAGCTCTCCCGTTATGTGCCCAGCTCTCTGGTCACCAGCACACAGACACACCAGCAGCAGAGCTTCTGTGAGAAGTCACTCGTGCTCCGTGGAAAGCAGCAGAGACCACGCCCTGCAGGGGCAGAACCGCTCACCACCTTACAGAAGAGAGCAGATCCGAAACGACCAGGAGCTAGAACCAGACTAGAACAGAAGCCAGGCGCCGCGCAAGGCCTCCGGGTGGGGGTAGGACCATCCCTTGGGGCCTCAGAGGCGTGGTCGGCTCTTTCCATGCTACCGAGCGGCAGGGGTGGCTGGAAATTGCACTTTTCACATCGTTTAACTAACATGGCTGGTCACATTCATCCCCAGATCGCCTGGGCCCTCTTCTCAGTCGTATCCACAGAGAACGTCTGCTTCCTGAACACTAGGGTGTCACAGTCAGGCAAGCTGACCAAAGTGAGGACAGAGAAGGCGCACCTGCCGCTTTAGGTGGTCTCACAGCAGGCGAGCTGGCAGGCAGCGAGGAGGCTGGCCTGAGAAGGCAGGAGTTCTGGGCAGGACAGATCCCAGGACCAGGCTGGCTCCGAGGCCAGAGTCCGTCCTGATGCCCCATCGGGAACAAGAGGGAAGTCAGGCTGCGGCTCCCTCAGCAGTAGAAGACGGGAAACGGGCCAGACACTAGCCAGTGGGGGCATGGGAGAAAGATGACACCCCTGTGGATCCCGAAATGTGACCAGCCCACAGAGACCAGGAAGATTCAGATAGCCCACAAGACTGGACAGACCCCCACCTGTGCACCCCAGGGGTACCCCAGGTGGGGCCTGGGCAGGCAGACAGCCTAATCCTCTCTGGAGGAACGAGCTACCAATCCTTCCCGAGTGTCCACAAAAAGTTGTAAAGGTGTAAAGTCAATCAAAAATCACGTGGAGTAGGAGTCGGGCGAGGAAGGACATTCACACAGGAAGAGCAGACACTGGCCACGGAATACACACGAATGATACGCTTTAAGAAACAGCGGGGTCACTTGACAACTGTGCAAGCCCACGTGCATTCTACCCTCTGTGCCTTAGCTTCCCATCTGCCAAACAAGAGATGCTAGCCCACTCCTTCCCTGAAGGAAGGGTAAGGAATAAATGGATTAATATTATCAGAAATGGTCAGAGTTGAAAATTATCTAGACACAACTAGCAGAAGTAAAAACTGTCATCATTAAAATTTAGGATTAAGTGAACAAGTTCAACAGTCGAATAGAGTTTAAGAGAACACTGGTGAACAGTAAAGCAGCCCTGAAGAAGTGACCCAGAATGCAGCACCGAAGGATGAGGGGCGACAGGTGCAAAGGCAGAGGCCTGAACGGCAGGGAAGATGAGCTAGCATGTGTCAACCAGCGTTCCAAAGAAGAGAGAGCAGGTCAGAGACGCTCGTTCAAGTGCACAGGGCTGGAAGAACCTTCAAATGAAACCACAGAAAACGGGCCATGAAACCCTACACCTAAGAACATGGTGCTGGCACAGACACTGGAGACGGCAGTGACAGCACAGGAGTCCACAAACAGACCTGTGCCTGCTGGAGGTCTGGGGCAGGACAAAGGTGGCACCTCAGTCGCTGGGACCAACTGGGACTCCTTCAAAATGGTGCTGGGCGACCTGAGGAGCCAGCTGGGAAAAGACGAAGCCAGATCCCACGCTGACACCGCACAGGACCACCGGGCCAGGACCTGCTGGACAACCAGAGGGAGCCCCGGCTCCAGGAGAACACGTGCCCGCCCCGCCGGGCCCTGGCTCGGAGCGAAGGCCAGCCTCTGGACTCCCAATCCAGGCAGAGAGAAATGGCGGGCTTGACCCTGGGGAAAACCTTCATGGCCAAGGAGAGTCATAAGGAGGATCAGAAGCCATGGCAGAGAGATTACCTACAGCAACCTGAAGGACTCCGAAAAGCTACGAGAACAGACCGCCGTGAGCTGACACCAGCCCTGGCCTGGGCATCCCGAGGTGTATCCCAAGCAGGCCCCGGGAAACAGGCAGAACATGAACAGGAAATCCTAACAGAAAAGCAGGTCAAAGGCAAAGACAAGAAAGTCCCCGCACACGGAGAGACCGTTCCTTATCTATCAGAGTGCCACTCTACTGGCACAGCCCGAGGGAGCAGGCACAGCCCAGACCTGCCAGCAGGAAGGCAGATCGGCGCACAATCCAAATGGGAAGTTTTGGCAAATTCTCACAAAACTATATGTCTGCTTATCTTTCAACAGAAGCCACTTCTGTAAACTAACTCGGAAGACATGCCCCGACAACACAGAAGCGCAGGCGGGAAACTCTGCAGGGCTCACCGCAGTGTCTCCACCCAGGAGGTGGAGCGTGGATCAGAGTGCAGGGACAGAGGACGGGAGGGATGTGACCAGGCGTGGCTGGTTCCCAGGACGGCTCCTGAAGGGCGGGCCTGCAGGATGCAGGATGCGCCTTCTCACCACAGAACAGTGCGGTACAGCGCCCACACCGGCTCCTCGGCTCAGAACGGCCAGCTTCCACCTAGAGACGCGTTCAGGTTGCACACTCTCCACAGTCTGAGGAAGGGGGACATTCTAAACGAAATCCGGAAACAAAGATGACCGGCCACATTTCCAGGGAACACAACCACAGCATGACTCCTCCCAGTGGCCTTGGACAGTGTCTGGCCTCTCGGGCTGGGGAACACGGAGCTCTGGTCACAGGCCTTCTTTGTCACAAAGGCATACATAGATAATAATTTTCTTCTGAGTGATGTGGATGTGGGATTGAACAAATATGTAAATACATGCTGGCTTCTGAGAGTCAAATGTCTCGTTGTCAGAGGAGTAACTGATATGAAGAGATGGGAGCCCACAGCCCATGACGTTGGGTGGAACCGGAGGTGTGGGTCTGAGCAGAGGCCACAGCCCAGGGCACAGGAGCAGGACTACGCACACACCTGTTCTCAGCTCTGCTGCTGAGAAGCCCAAAGCACTGAGCACACCCAGCACCTGTTTAAAATAGTGATCTGAGAAAAGGAAGCCGGCCTCTGGCCACAGCCAACTCTAGGGCTGGGGCAGAGGGACACGCAGAGACTGGACACCTTGCCGCCTCAGAGTCAAGGGGCGAAGTGCAAGGCCCCCATGGGCCACATCTGTGTCGTAAAAAATCATAACTGAGCTAATAAATGATAATCTACACATTCAGATCAATATACGCAAACAATGCACAGGAAGAGAGGAACACTCTCCTTCACAGCAGAAAATCAGCACGGAGTGGAATGGGTGAGCCCCAGGGCAAGGATGGCCCCACGGCCACAGGAATGCCGTCCCAACAAGAGCAGAAAACCACGGGCCCAAGTATCTCCCTACCACATCTGTGCTCATTGTGAAGGGAAAATCATCTCACAGTGCAAATGCTGGCGGGACCACCCTAACCAGGGGGTCCAAGTCGCCACCAGGGACCCCGACATGGGCACTGGGAAGGCAGTGCCTTGGAGCCCAGCCTGAGTGGAATCCCAGATGGAAGACAGTTTACAAGACCCCTGCCCCTGTCCTCCCGAAATGTCATCACCACAAAACGTGAAGACTAAGACTACTGCAGAGTGACAGAAATCTGTGAGACCTGAGAACCGGGTGCTGCGCAGGACATGGAAGTTTCTTTGAATATACAGGAAATTGTGAAGATAAATTGCGAAATAAAAACAACTTACGGATTGGAGAACAGTATCCTGTCGCTGTAAATTTTCTGACTTTAGTCACTAAATGTGGTTGACGCAAGACTGCCCTCACTTCAGGTAACCCAGGCTGGATTCTCTGGGGGAAGGGCACTACCTCCACCGCCAGCTCTCAAACGGTCCTGGGGAAAACTCTGTGTGTGTGTGTGTGTGTGTGTGTGTGTGTGTGTAATCCTATACAGTAATTCTTTAAACCAGTCTTGCAGCTTTTCTGTATGTGTGGAATTACAACAAATTAAAATTTAAAGGAAAAAAAAAAAAAAAGAGTTAAGGGCAAAAACTTACCCAAAATTATTGAAAGGCATTACTCTCCAGATTTGGAAGTCCAAGAAATATCCAGAGGAATAAGTAAACTGCTGAGAGAAGAGCCAAAGACTAGGACCACGAAGGCACGGGAGAAGGAAGGACGCAGACATGGCCAGGCCAGCAGCACGGCGGCCGCCACCCAAGGTCGGGGGCACTTTCCCCCCAGAACTGCCTACTCTGCAGGAGACCACCCCAAAGGAAAGGGGGAAGACCCCACTCTCAGGCAAACACGACGGGGTTTACTCCTGCAGAAGTACCTTCAGAAATCTAAAGGATGTTACTTCTTCGAGAAAAATAAGACCGAAATAAACACGATCTGACATTCAACAAGAAGTGATAAACAAATGGAAAACACACACAAGTAAGAACACAGAGCCAAGACGAGAGAAAGCAGGAACAATAACAGTAATAGCAAGAGATTACTGAACACGGCAACATTAAAATGAAGAAGTGGTATTCATTGAGAGATCCGTGAAAGACAAGACACTCCTGTGCAATCAACAAGCACAGCCAGCCGAGGCTCCGCTCTCGGAAGTAAACACACACCCACGTCTGCCCACACACCACAGACACATGGGTCCTGCACACCCACAACACAAACAACCAAACGGAAAGATGGGTGCTTCACATAAGAAGACACAAACCCTCTGACCAAGATGCTCAAGTTCACCTGTGGTCCACACGTGCGCAGAGACCCCAGGGCATCAGACTGACCGGTGGAGGCAAGCCGGAACCCAGGCAGGGAGGGAGAGCAGGCAGACTGGCTCCATCACACTGGCGGTGAGCACAAAGCCGTGGCCACAGCGCATGTCAGCCAGCGTCCAACACGGCCCACCCACGACACCACCCAAGGCCCGGGTCGGCCCTGCACCGGCCTGTCCACGTGTGCCCGGAGACACACGGAAGAATATTCACAGCATCACCACAGCACCACCACAGCACCACCACAGCAGACACGCTGCAGGGCCCTCACAGGACCAGGACGAGGAGCCCGCTCTGAAGATGCCGAGGAACCCGGCCAGCCACGCGCGCAAACATGACTGACTCCTAAAGTTCTGGCTAAACCTTACGAGACCGACATCACACGCTGCCTTTCCGTTTGCATGAGGTTTAAAAACATAAAACTAAAATCATACTGTTTAGAAACACATGTGATAACGAAATATTTTTTAAAGCAAGAGAATGATAAGCAGAAAGTGAAGGTCTTCATCAGGGTCTGGCCTCACAGGGCAGGGAGACATTGCTGCTGGGTCCATTTTGCTTCTTTGCGGGATGCAGAGTATTTCATATTTAAAATTTAAAACAAATATGTGTGGAGAAAACCAAGAAAGCGTGAGTAAAAAGAGCTAAGAAAGTGACATATCAATCACAAAACAGTCCGAGTGCAGAGGGTAGCGGAGAGCAGAATGCTGGGCTCCCCCAGCTCTCACAGGCGGCCTGAGGTCTCAGCTGCAAGAGATGGGAGGGACGGCGTGGAGTCTGGGAACTCTATCCCTCAAAAACCTGCACTCTCATGTAAACAAAACAATGTACCTTTGGGTTCAGATTCTCTAACGATTAGTTACTGGCAAATACAAAATAGACTGATAACGAGCGTTTCTTGTATGAATTTACTGAATCGTTTGAGGTCTTATCACATGTTGATCAGTTTCAGGTTTTCCCGTCTTAATGAAACCACACTAAACACAAGTGGTGGTCAAGGCCAGCCTCAGAACGTGTCCCTGAGTTCCCAGCCAGGACAAAGGTGCACTCCTGCTTGCAAACGGTGGTTCGGCCTTTCATTTCTAAGTACTACATATTCTCTCCAATTTGGGTATTTTTTAATCAAATATGAAAACCAGGTACTATCTAACCTTTTTTCCTCCCAGTTTTACAGGAATTATACAGCTTTCCTTGTACAACAACCACCATAATAAAATATTTGTTAATGAATAACTACACAGCATAATGTGCTGCTATATTCTTTCCCCCAACACTCAATTTCGGGTTTTACAATTATGTTCATAAGGAAAATGTACTTTTGTCTCTTCGGGTTTTTAAATTAAGGCACTTTGGGCCTCATAAAACGAGATGACATTTTCCTGTGTTTATAAGCAACCTGCCTGTAAGGTCAACACGGATAAACCTTGGGGGAAAGACTGAGCAATGCCCACGACGTAGGGCCTGCTCTTGCAGAAAGCGTGCGGCCGGCCTCCTGGCAGCCCGAGGCCGGCCGCTCTTCCTGGCGGGGACACCTCCCTCACAGGGACACCTGGCTGACGGCTCTTCCTGCCAGGACAGAGGCGCTCTCTTCTGCCCCAGGTCTGCGCTGGTGATGACACAGCCCTTGGCACGCCTCTGGCCCAGCCAGTCTGATTTTCCATGTAAATGCTGAGAATCTTTCAAATGGGGAAGTATTTTTCAAGCTGTTCCTCTGGCATGCTTTGCAAGGTTCCTTTCTTGTTCTGTTTTGTTTCTTTTTCCCCCTGTTGTGTACTGTCATAGGTCACCAGGCTGAGTCACCTCCCTCTGACTTGCCCTCTTACCTAGAAGTCCCCACGCTACCTGCACGGTCCCCGTCACCAGCCCACAACACCGTTTCATTTGGGCACATGCAGTCCCGGGAGGCTGTGGTTACTTTTTCTAAGAACAATGTGAATGACTCTACTAACACTTCCTAGACCAGTCTCCTCCGCTACTGCTCCTGGCCTCTGCCGTTTGCTCCCTTGCGGCTGAGCTGTGCCAGCACCGCTGCCATCTCTCCTCTTGGCCTACGGGCCCTGGCGCCACGGGAGGCAGCTGTCTGTGGATGCACCGGCCGACTGGCCCCTCAGGCTGCCCTCTGGCAACCCAAAAAAAGTTCCAGCAAATTCCTTCTTCACCAACTAGAACTTATATAATAACGCACAACCACTTACAATTAATCAGCATAAGTACAATGCATACATGAAACCCTCCAGCGTTTCCAGCGCCCAGGGCCAGAGAGAGGCAGTGAGGTGCCCCGCCCAGGCTCCTGCATCCTGGCAGTCTGCTGCCCGCCACCATGGAAAAGAAACACTGCCACATCTGGCTGCTGGCCACAGCAAAGCCCACCCCAGGCTCAGCTCCCCACAGAGGCACACGCATGCCACAGGCCACACCACCGCCATATCCACCAGTCCCGGTCCGTCACTACGCTGTCCATCACTTTTAGCCCACAGTGGCGCCATGCCCAGCTCAGATCCACAATGGCCACCCAGCTGCTCTCTGTAGGCAAAGCACACTTGGTTACCTGGAGGTTCAAAGCCCCAGGGGCAGAAGGCCCCACCCCGCCCCCGCACTGGCCAGGCACTCTGGTGGCAGTGAAATGTCGTGCTTAGGGTCACACCTGTCCTGCTGGAGACTCAAACTGCTTGGCACAATTCCTTGGCGTGTGGCAGCCTTTCTCAGTGCCATCTATACAGTGTGGACACTGGGAACAGGACCTACCCCAGTTGCTCCGACACTTGTAGGAGGCCTTATTAAAGAGCCTGGCGCTTGGCAGAGCCAGCACGCCGCCCATGTCCCTGCCCAGGCTACCTGCCTGTCTGCTGGCTCCTCCCAGGAGCACACCTGTGCACTGAGCGGGCCTCTCTCTGTGGTGGATGGACCCCAGCACTCAAGGGCCTCGTGACAAGGAAAATCAGCCTCAAACACAAAGGCCTGCTTATAAGAACATTATCTGAGGTGCTATGTGTTACAGAAAAACATTCCTAGTGGAGAGAAGTAAGTACTTAAGTACTATGCAGCTGTAGAAGTGCCAGCATTCTACCAGGTATATTCTACCAGGTACATAACAGATGCAGGTGTGAGTACAGGCGCCGATGGAGCCGGAGAGGAAGAGGGAAAGGGAGACGGAGAAAAGCCCTGCTGGAGACTCTACACCAGGTACAATCTGCCATTTTCTCAGACGTGTACCCCTCCCCCACCACTGGTACCTGGCAGGGTAACGAGCACTTTCCTTCCGTTTTTATACCTGCTGGCAACTCTCTGGTGCTTTCTTTGGGAGTTGAGCAACTGAGCATTAAACCTGGGGGCATTCACCAAGCTACACCCCCAGGGCTTTTACTTTTTATTTAGAAACAGTTTCACTAAATTACCAAGCACAATGGCCTTGAACCTGCAACCCTCCTGTCTCAGCCTCCCAAGTACAGGGATGACAGGCATCTGTGCCTCAGGAGGGAGGAGCAGGGCAGCGGGCCACATGCCGGGGGGCTCTAAAAGGGAACAGGAGCCAGCACTGCAGAGCCGGGACTGCCACAGAGCTCAGAACAGGAGCGTGCCTTGCTCAGGAAATCCCTACTGAGAAGCAGCAGCGACGCTTCGGGATGAAACACATCCTCTCCAGCTTTCTCCGAGTCAGGACACGATAAGTGCACCTGAATGGGGACTCCCACCGTGGGCACTGAGGAAGCCCGGGCGAGCCTACAAACTTTAAACCACTTACGGTTAGCCCAAGTGGACGTGTGAAACTGGCTAGCAGCTTTCAAATAGCAGCAACACAACAGGAAACTCTGGCTGTCTGGGGAAGATTTTCAAACATAAAGTACTTGGACAATCCTGAACTGGAAACCCCAATTGCATGTGCAAAGGCGAAAATGTGGCCACAGTTAGCTGACACACAGCTCTGCCAACCACAGCCTAGGAGAGAACCAATGGAAGGCAAAGCGCAGGCGCGTTGAAGACCGGCAAAGAAAAAACTAAACCAACAATAGCAATTTGGGTCTTCAAGCAGTTTCAGTTAAATACAAGAACAGCAACAGTTAAGCTCATTTGGGAATAGGCTTTAACTATGCTTCATGCAAAGCCCATAGCTATCGTGTGTGTGTTCCAGCAGGAAGGACACACAGAAGAGGGAAAGACACACAGAAGAGGCGCCGGCACAATGTGCGCTGGGGTTCCCCTACTCGGCAGCCCACCTGCCGCCACGCAGGTCCCCGGGAAGCTGCCTTCAGGACTGTGTGGCAGACTGAGAGACCGCAGCCTGGGAAGCCTCTCACATGGTGCGGCAGGGCATGATCAGCACAGCCCGCCTCCTGCCCGCTCATCCCGGTCACCGTTCTCCAGCTGCACTAGAGGACACAGAAGAGGTGCAGGAGGTACAAGGTGCTAACACCAGGGCAGGCACAGAAGAGAGAGAGAAGGATAAATAGTTACAACACACTGGCTTGGGAAGGTAAAACAACCATAGCTCATGATGCTTCAAAAAAAAACTTTTAAAATTAGCAAGCTCTTTCTTCTAAGGCACATTGCTACCCCCTCCTCCTTGCAGGTTAAAAGTAAGCAATATCCTCTTCGACAAATGGTGCTGAGACAACTGGCTAGCCACAGCAAAGGAGGGAAGTTGGATCCCTACCTCATACTGTATACAAAAATTAATTTAAAATAAATCAATGCTCTAAGCCTGGTGTGGGGGCGCACCCTTGTAATCCCAGCATTTGGGAGGCTGAGACTGGAGGATCCGGGTTCTTGGCCAGCCTCAGCTACCTAGTGAGGCCCTCTGAAACTTAGTGAGACCCTGTTTCAAAATAAAGAATAAAAAATAGGGCTAGGGCTGTAGCTCGGAGGTAGGATGCCCCCAGGTTCCATCCCCTGTACTGCAAAAAAAAAAAATAATAATAATAATAATAATAATAATAATAATAATAAATAATAAAATAAAATAGATCAATGCTCTAAATATAAAAACTAAACCCATACAGCTCTTAAAAGAAAACATAAGGCCCAGTGTGGTGGCGCACGCTTGTAATCCCAGCATTTGGGAGGCTGAGACCGGAGGATCGGGGTTCTCGGCCAGCCTCAGCTACCTAGTGAGGCACTCCGCAACTTAGTGAGACTCGGTTTCAAAATAAAGAATAAAAAATAGGGCTGGGGGTGCAGCTCGGTGGTAGAATGCCCCTGGGTTCAATCCCCAGTACCGCAAAAAAAAAAAAAAGATAAGGAACTCTTCTTGACCTTGAATTTGGCAGTGTCTTCTTAGATATGACATCAAAGGACAAGCATCAAAAGAAAGAAGATTAACTGAACTTCCTCAAAAGTAGAAATCTGTGTGTACCACAAGATACTCTGGGGTGAAAGGCAGTCCACTGACTGGGGGGAAACATTCACAAGTCATACATCCATAATATATGAAGTACTTGTGAAACAACAATAAGAAGGCACTCCAATTTAAAAATGGGCAAAAAACTAGAACAGGTACTTCTCCAAAGAAGATACCCAAGTGGCCAAAAAGTACCTGAAGATGCTCAACACCCCTAATTAGGCAAATTCAAACCAAAGTACAATGAGACATCACTTCACACTCACTGCCATAACTATTTTCAAAAAAATGGAAAATAGCAAATACTGGAGAGGATATGGAACAATTAGAACCCTTGTGCGCTGCTAGTCATAAGAATATAAAATGGCTCGGTGCTGTGAAAACCAGTTTAGAGGTTTCTCAGCAATTACACACAGACAATCGTATGGTTCAGCGAGGACTCAGATACGTGTACACCAACATTCACGGCAGCATTAGCCACAGCAGCCCAAGCGTGGAAACGACCTAGACGTTCACCAACAGATGAATGGATAAACAATGCGACTTATGTACATATACACGTACATCAAGGGAATATTATTCAGCCTTAAAAAGGAATGAAATTCAGACTCGTGTTGAATATGGATGAATACTGAAACATCACGCTGCGTGAAATGAGCCCATCACAAAAGGCCAGATATTCTAGGATTCCACCTCCGTGAGGCCCTAGAGTAGTCAGATTCACAGAGACAGGAAGTGTAATGGTGGCTGCCAGAGGGAAGGAGAGGGGAGTGGGGACTGGGTGCTTAAAGGGGACAGAGGCTGAGTTCAGAAAAGGAAGCAGTTCTGAGGGTGGACGGCAGTGACAGCTGCCAACAGTGGAGGAGCACTTAGTGCCACCGAGCCCATTTTTATGTTACCTATATTTTACAGTAAGAAAAAGTATGATGGACAAAGAAATTAGTTCTAAGTTGGAAAGCAAGTCTGATGTGACAGCCATATGCAAAAAGAGAACTGATACAGAATGATTTCTAAGACACGCCAAAGGAAGAAAGCCAGGAAACAGGGAAACAGTAACCGGGAGTAGAGGCTTTTCACATCTGCGGCTTACTCCGGAGTTCCTGGGTCTTCCCAGCAGGCATCCGAGCAAGTAAGTGGCTTGCTGCCTGCCTGCCTGAGAAACCCACACCACCTGAAGACCCCACCAGCAACGCAGAGCTGGTCAAGGTTCCCACAACAACCTGACCACAGAGGCCACTCCCGCCACGTTCCTAAACAGAAGTGCAGAACAGACTCACAGACTCAAGCTGAGCCCTGGGCGTTCAAGGGAAGAGTGAGACCACATCACTCACTGAGGTTCCCATGGTCACCATTTCTGGGAAAGTCCTCGCCTGCGATGACTAACTGGGCGCCCCCAGGAAGCCGCAGCGCCCCACCTGCAGGGGGAGCAGCCAGGCGCCACGGCACGGGCACACAGCTTACAGGAGCAAGCTGCAGGCAGCCTTCCCCTCCCGGGGGCCAGGGACAGAGGAGGCCTCAGCTGGAACAGGACAGCTTCCCGCATGCGCCGCTCGGGCTAGTGCTACATGCACCCCGAAGGACTTGCCCTCACCAGAGCTCGGGTGCACAGTGAGCACCGAGGCTGCTCACGTCAGGTGCTGGCACCCGGCAGCCCGCCCAGGACATGGCCCTGGACTGCCGCTCTGCCTCCGGGCTTCTGAGGAGCTGCCTGCTCACGCGAGGGGCCCCATCAAGGAGGCAGGGCTGACACGGCTCTCCAGGGCGCCCCGGGCCCTCACCGAGCCCCTCGTAGTCACCCTGGGGGCCTCCTTTCTATGCCACCTGCCCACGGCAGGCGTCCAGTCTCAACTGCCGACTGCCTGAATCACCCAGGAGTAAAACTGGAGCTCAAGGCCCCTCTCCTGGGAGCCCTAGGGAACCCGAGGACATACTCATCGCAAGCCACCCGTCCACTCCCTGGCCTCCTCCGCTGACAGGGACGGCACTCTGCAGGGTGCCCAGCTGAAGAGGGGATCTCGGAGAAGGGTGGGGCGGTGCGGCCGACAGCCTGCAGTGGGGGCCTGGAGGTCTGGACAGGAGCCTGCTGTCTGTCTGTCTGTCTGTCTGACCCCAGGGCTGATCCCACTGGCTGAAAGCACACCTCACCAAGCTCACACCAGGGTCTTTCGGAACCTTACAGAATGCCCACAGGGGACAGCGAATGTTCCCAAAGCACCCTGTTGGCGAGCGAGATTGGGGGCCAGGCGTGGGGGAGAAACAGCGAACACTTCAGTATGAAGCCACGTCCGTGCCCAGCACCCTCCCCCAGCAAGCAGGGCGTGTGTGTGTGTGTGTGTGTGTGTGTGTGCGTGCGCGTGCACACTCCAGCGTGCACTGAGAGAGGACCCTGTTGTAACAGCAGCTCCCCGGCCTCCCCTCCCGGGCGGTCTCTGGCCGTCTGTCTCCAGCTGCCCTTCCTGGGGCAGCCAAGGCAGCCAGCCCTGGCCAGCTTCAGGCGTGGTGGAGCTGGGCATGGTGTTTATGTCTGAGCCACACAACTGGGGGCTTATGACGATTTACTGACGCAAGAACTCCCTGGCGCGGCATGCCAGAAATTAATCAGGGGAGGAGGAATTCTTTTTAAGAAACCACTTGGCAGCCACTACGCAGCCTGAGGCCTCGAGCTGAGCTCCTTCCTCCCGCCGGAGCTGCAGGGGCACAGCAGCTCACCCAGAACTCCCAGGCAGCTCTGCCAGCAGATCCACCCAGGACAGGGCTCGAGACCGGCTGGGGGGTCCTGCTGCGGCCAGGCACAGCACCCAGGGGCCTGTCCCAGGACCAGGCCACTCCCAGAAGCCTCCTTCAGATAGGTCCAGGGCCCACCAGCTGTGTGCACCCTGCCGGCAGAGCCTACAGAACGAGGGCCACCTCTGATCTTTCTCATCTGTTGGGCTTTAAGTCTGTGATCACTAGTCGCCAAAGAGCAGAGAACTGAAGCAAGGCTGACTTCCGACTTCTCTGTTAGCTGCGGGGGCAGGTGGAGCCCAGCAGGGCGGGGACCCTGACTCCTCCTGCTTGCTTCCCTTGCCCCTGACACCCACCCCTCAGCGATGCCCCTGTTGTACTGCCTGTGCCATGGCAGTGCCGGCGTGGGGCTGTGGCCAGAACTGCCTGACTGCTGGAGGGGAGGTAAGGTGGATGTGGGCACAAACACTGTCACCCTCGCTTGATTTGTTTTGAGAACTAAGGCTCAAATTATTCCGAAATTTCAAACACCGAGGAACACAGGTTTTTTATATTTATCAAAAGGGCATGCATCTGAAAGGCTGACTGGACTGAAACTTGCCAAGCGCTCTAGGCCTGACCCTGGGCGACGGAGGGTGCCAGGTGCCTGTGATGAGGGAGGGCCGAAGCCGATAGCCCTGGGCAGGGCCGGCACTAGGCCGCACGCCCGCCTCTCGCCTGGCTCGCCCGGGCCCTGTAAGGTGAAGTCTCTCATGCTGCTCATTTCTCGGCACAGGGGAGGACACCAAGACTGCAGAGGGCAGAGGAGAGGCACGGGGAGGCACGAGGGGTCCCCAGCGGCTGGAGCACAGACAACGGAGACGGGCAGCTCACAGCCGCGCCCCCAGGGGCCCTGGGCCGGGGGAGAGCAGTCTCACAGGGCAGCCAAAAGGCCCAGGCAGCTGCTAATTCCAGCCTGAAATCAGGACTGCAGGAGGGTGACAGGAACAAGTGCAGCTAGCCAGGAACACCTCAACTCTGGCCCGGAGGCTGTCACTGTCACCACCACAGCAAAAGAATCTATTCTCCACCAAACAGAAAGCCACCCGCAGCGAGGAACGGTCAGCGGCTCGCTACGCACGCGTGCAGGTCAACTGGCCTCCACACTGCTGCCTTCCTATCTCTCAGGAGGACATTGATTTGGAAAAACAAAAGAACTGCTCCCCACAAAGCTAGGAAGGCCTTCTGGGCAAACAGCCTCATGGCCTGGGAGAGAGGGCCAGCTCCCTCCAGACGAAGCAGGCCGTCGCTCGATCTGTAAACAAAAGCACGTTTATTTTCAAATGCTTTCAGCAAATGAAAATTGAATAAAATACATGTTTAAATGTAACAGAGCAAGCATGGCAGTTACAACCCAGCCATACCATATGAAATGCATGGGTTACCAAACAAAAAAGGCAATTTCTAATGCAGAAAAATAGTTCTCCAGCCACCTCCCAGCCCAAAAAACCCACGACAGAAAAGCAGTTCTGTTCCCACTACTCAAGTGCAGAAATTCCTAGAGCATCTATCTGCTAGCTTATGGATTACTTCCAACCTTTCTGTCCTCAGCCGCCACTAGAGTATGAGGATCATGAAATCTCAGAACTAAGAAATTTAACCCAGCCCCTAGCTCAATGGAGGACAAGCAAGCCACAGCCCCACCCCACCCAGCATTCAGGGGAACTGGGTCTGCAGACCCACCACCCACAAGCTGGCTCCCGCACAGCTGCGGGGTTATGACACAAAAAGCAATGTCCTGCAAGTTCTTTCTCAAATGAATCCTAAATGAATTCTTCATTCATACTGGGGGGGGAGGGAGGTAAAAACCCAAGGAGGGAGGGAGGGGGGGGGAGAGCAGGCTACAGGAAGGGGCCAGAGACTCTGACCACTGCCTACGGGTCAGAGCCTTCACACAAGGTGCCACATGGCCACCTCATAAATACCCGAATAAAAGCGCTGCAGGAGCGAGAGGCTCCACAGGTAACTCAGCCACTTTACAACGCACCAGCAGCCGGCTCATTGCAGCTAGATCAGTGTGCGCCATTAAAGCCACCCAGGGCTCCGGCCAGAGAAGTCAGACAGGGAAACCTTGAACAAGAAGGCGCAGAGGCAGGGAGAAGGGGCGGGAGCGGTCCACCTCCGTCCCGAGACTAGAAGCCCCACGCTGGGCCCTGGCAGGCACACCTCCACCACCACCAGGAGCCACAGCAAACAACGGTCTCCAGCCAAGCACGAGGGCTGCAGGCAACACGAGGGGACGAGTGCTGGGCTGGAGACTGTCGCTCTGAAGCCATTGCAGCAGCCAGGACTTAGGGGTCCAGAGAGTGGAAGAGACGCCACTGCGCCCACTGGCCCCAGCGAGACCCTGCAGAGGATGAGGGCGGAGCCGCAGCCCAGAGGCTCAGGGTCCTGGGAAAAGATGGGTTCCCAGCCCGTGAAGGCGGGGGAAGGTGCGTGTCAGGCTGGCGGGCCACCAGGAAGCCACACGGCAGGAGGTGGGCCCCCAGGACCATACATACCAGCCTCACGCAGGAAGGAACACGGGGAGAGAGGGACATTTCATAATAACGAAAAGGTGGCTATCTCAACAAGACAAGTAAAGCTCTAAATGGGCACGGGCTTAAAAATAGTTTCAGAATATACAAGAAGGAAAACTGACAGGACTAACACGAGAAACTGGACCAATGCACACCTAGCGCAGAGGATTTCGAAATTCTGTTCTCAGAAACATAGGAAGGCAAACGTGAGATCGGTCAAGTTGCAAGACAGGAGCACCAAGATTAGCAGGCCTGATTAGACTGACAGCTAGAGCTAACAGGTCTCCATGGCTAGCTCATTTTCTTCATGCGCACAGAAAGCACCTGCAAAAATTGATCAGCCAATGACAGCAAAACTCAAAGGATTTTTTTTGCAGTACTGGGGATTTTTTTTAATTTTTATTCTTTACTTTAAAACCAGGTCTCACTAAGTTTCGGAGATAAATGAGGTAGGTAGGTAGCTGAGGCTGGCCGCAAACCTGGATCCTCCGGTCTCAGCCTCCCAAACGCTGAGATTACAAGCGTGTGCCACCACGCCCAGCTCAAAGGATTTTTGAAAACTGAAATTATATATATAGTAATTTCAGTGACCTCAGTGAAACTGAACTACAAATCAATAACAAGATGAAAGCAAAATACCAGGAAATTCACAAATGCTTGAAATTTACAAATACATTTCACAATAACCCATGGATGGGTCAAAGAAGACATTCAAATGATGAAGCATCTGAAGAATAATACAGAATATCTTCATGAACTTCAAGTAGGCACAAATAAAACAACCAAAAAGTCAGACTATGTTGAAATTGAAAACATCTGTTCATTAACACCATTAAGAAAGAAAAAAGGCAATCCATGGACCGATACAAAACAGCAACAGGAATAACCAGCAAAAAGACCTACATCCAGTCCACAGAAGCAGCTCCTACAAACCACTAGAAGAATAAAGACAAATCACTTTCTTAAATGAGCAGGATAGGCCCTTCACCAGCAGAGGACATCTAGCTGGTCAATTCAGATATGAAAATGTGTTCAACCTCTTTAGTAATCTGGGAAATAAAAATTCAACCACAGTGGTTAAGATGATAAAGAACTGAGGTTGCCAAACGCTGGCGAAGAGGAAGCCGGCGGAACGAGTGGAATTCTCACACCCTGTGAGTCAGAACCAAAGGGTGAGATCGATCTGAAAAGCTGGCACAGAGAAACCTTATCAAAAGAAACGCATACTTTTGAAGACCAACTGATGCATGCAAGAATGTTATAGTAGCATTACACAGCAGAATTCCAAACTGAAAACCACCTAAATATCAGCAAAAGTTGAATAAATAATTTATGATCGGTTCAAACAATGAAATATTATACATCCATGGAAATGAACAAACTACTGTCATAAGCTACAATGTTGATAAATCTCATAAACATTGCTAAAAGAAACCAGATGAAAAGAGTAAACAGTATATGACTCCATTTATGTAAATTTTGAAACCAGAAAAACTGCAATGTTAGGAATTAGAACGCTGACTCCCAGGGACAGAGGAAGTGCGGTGTAGCAACCAAGAGCGAACGAGAGGGGCTTCTGGGCGCTGGGCTGTTCCGTTTCCTGATCTGTGCAGCAGCTGCAGGCACTGCCCCTCTGTGAGAGCTCACCCCGCTGTGCACCTGTCTGGAGGCTGTGAGGCTCCAGTGAAAAGCCCTGAGCAACGGAAGCTGCAGGCCGCAGCCTGGGGAGACAGCAGAGAGCAAAGAGCCCTCCCCGACACCCACGTGCAACCATTGAAGAGTAGGAGCTGGGCGTGGTGGCGCACGTCTGTAATCCCAGTACTTTGGAGGCTGAGACAGGAGGCTCACAGGTTCAAGGCCAGCCTCAGCAACTATGAGGCTCTAGGGACCTTGGCAAGATCCTGTTTCCAAATACGAAATAAAATAGAGCTGGGGGTACAGCTCAAAGGTAGAGCACCTGGGTTCAACCTCTAGCACCATAAAAAGAAAATTGAAAAAAAAAAAATTAAGAAAACTGTGTACTAATTTAGAATAATCCCCAAAAGCTAGGTGTCGAGGTGCCTGCAGATGACCACTCATGAAGAAATAATGAGAAAGTGACTTCCAGACTTCACATTTCATTAACAATCCTGATTAAAAACCGAGTAGACAATTCTGAGCCCCCGCGTATCCCCCAACACCGCGTACCGTGTCCTCACCATTACCTCTCACGTAACCAGGGGGCATGGGCCACATCTGAGGAGCCGACGCTGACATAGTACTATTAACTGAAACAGGAGTCTGCTCGGGTTTCCCAGGTTCTCCACTGTCACGTTCCTCCTCTGGGCCCCATCAAGGAACTCCACGTTACACACCGGCCACCTTCCCTCCGACTTCTCTCGTTTTGACAGTGTCGCAGCCTCGCCCTGTTCTAGATGCCCTTGGCAAATCCTGGCGAACTGGGCAGGTGTGCTGCAGGATGCACCCCTGCTGGAATGGATACTTTTCCACGGCTCCAGGGGGCTCTGGGTTGCTGGGAAGCAGCTCACTCACGGGGTAAGACACCATTCTCAGCATGCAAATTTATTTTTAACTCAGGGACTAGAATTAACACACCCTCTCTCCACTAAACTGGTTTTACTGAACAGCTGGTTGTCACACAAACAGCCCCAAGGGAGTGGCATAAACAGCCAGTCTCTGGAGACGCCACATCAGGTGCATGTGGGGACTGGGCTGTCCCTGACAGCAGAATAAACACTCCAGCACCAGGAAGGCAAAAATGTCCACTGTGCAGAAAACTCACGCCCAAATTTCCGCACCAGCGTCTCATGGAGACCCACCAACGCCAGCTCTCTGCAAACTTTATCTTTCTAGCAGGAAGAGATGAGAACTCACAATGAGACCTGAGCCTGCCAACCCAGGAATCAAACGCTTCCATCTTAATTACATATTGCAGTGATTAGCAACCACGTCAGATGGCCACTGCTGGGTTTGACATTTTGTGGCTCTTCCTTTTCTCCGAGCTCCCAACTTGCTTCCAAGAATCAGGACAAATTAACAACACATCCACATATCTGACCAGAGCCAACTTCTACTCCCAAACATACGGCAGCAGAGGAGACAGGATGCACCCAAAGCGGCCCCTGGCCGTGCATGACCGAGCTTTCCAGGAACCGAGGGAGCCAACAGGACAACTGGCATCGGCTGAGGTCTGCAGGCCGAGCCCCTGCAGAATAAATGAGCAGACTGGACCCAGGCCAGGCTTGGGACAAGCTACAACTGAACAGGAACTAGGAAGGCTGGCTGGTCTTCATACACTGCTGCATCTTTAGGGAGAACAAAGAAAAAGAAAAGAGGGAAAGGGACATGGAGCTGAGCTCCTCAGCCAGAATCCCAAGGAAGGCCAGGCTGTGCAGACACAGGAGACCCTGCCTGTCGGGGCTGCAGTTCAGCCCTGCCTGCCAACCCGGTGCTGGGGCTGCTTACCAAGAAGAGGAGACCCAGGAAGAGCATGGAGGGAAAACTCAGCTCTGGGCCGGGCCGGGCCACGTCCCCAGCTGGATCCCCTTATCTCAGTCCCAAAGCTTCAAGGGCGCCTCCCTCCCGGCCAGAGGCTGGTGTGTGCCCCTCCATCGCCCCCTCTGCACAGCCTGGGCATGGTAGCGCCCCTCCCTCGCCCCAAGCCTCACCACGGACTCCACTTCCTCCAATCAGTCAGGACCTCCAGTGCCTCCCAGGGCAGCGGCGTCACGGGGCTCTCCCGGGCCTGCTCCATCTTGTCCATGTTCACTGGTCTTCCGAAGAAGGGGTGGGGAGGGGGCAGCAGACGGGAATCCCAGGATGAAGTTTCCTTTCATCCCAGCTGCCCTCCACTCCTCAAAGGCCTCAGTCCCAATGTCCTACTGACTTGGTGGCTAAAGCCACCACAATTCGAAAACCTAATGCCAGATAACAGTGTAGGAAGGTTACTGGCTCGTTTGATGGCTGTATTAATCATTACAATTTTCAAAAAATTTTCCATTTCGTGTCCTGTTCTCATGAAATAGGCAAAAAGAAGGCTGCTGAGTGGAGGAGAGATAAGTTTCCACCGAAATCAAAATTACCTTTTTATGCAAGGCACCCAGTTAACTCTCAATCCAGCTCTGGAGGACTGCCCAGAGAGCTCAGAGCAGGTTCACAAAAATATGAAAGACACAGGCACACAGAGCCAAACCCAGGTTCCTGGGGAGCCACTGCAAGACGGTGTGCCACTGGGGAGGCGCCGGATGCAGGAGCCCACCGTCCCCTTCCCACAAGTGCCGCAAGCTGGAGACTCTGAAAGGAGAGGTGCCGGGGCCGCAGCTCCAGGCCTCGTGCTTTAGGGCCACCCCTTTCCCGCCTCGCTAAGCCCCGCCTGCTCCAGGCCTTGGCCTCCAACTCTCCTGCCATGCTGAGCCCTCGCTTGGCCGGGCCAGATCCCTGGACAACAGACTCTTGCCCTGTCTTCAGAGTCCACTAACTCATCCTTTCAGTGAGAAGCCGCCCTGGCCCCCACAGCCCGACGGGGGCTTCTCCGAGCCGACTATCCCCTCCCGGGCACTGCACGAGCCACTCCGCTCCGAGGTGGCCCGCCACCGCTGCCTACCTGGACTGCCAGCCCCTCGCCAGGGGACAGGATCAACTCCTGGCTGGCCCAAGGGCCTGGCGTCCTGCCCACAGAGAGGTGCGTGTCCCTCAGGGCAGACAGCAGATTCCAGCGGCAGTCGGAGCTCCACCAAGGTGCTTGATGGCCGTCAGTTGGTGTCCTCGCCCATGCAGTGGGTGGTGGCGCTCTAGCTCAGTCCACAGGTTACCAGGCCACCTAATAAAATAACTGAGAGGCGCGACTCAGAAGGAACTTGCTATTCATTTTGGTCTCTTGAAAGCACAGCAGGCTGTGACTTGGAGTAAGCAAGTAATCAATGCAGATTTATTATTACCGTAAGTTTTAAACATCTACAGTTAAATAGAGGCAGCTCTTCAGCTGCAGCGGCTCCCGTCTTCAAGAGCCCAGAGTATGAGGGCGGCCACGCACCTCACACCTGTCCACATATGACCTGCCCCCACCTCGGGCGCCGCAATCACAGCCTTTCTGTTCCATCGCCAAGCCGAGCTCAATGGTCTCTAATGATTCTCGTACCGGGTTTTCTATGTCAAATACATACCAGGAGTTCATTCTTAAATTTCAATATCATTAATCATCCAACATTCAGCATCTCAGAACTCAGAAATTTGCATTTCAACAATGGAGGCTTTGAGAAAAGGACACAAATGCAAATGTTCCACAAACTGTATAAGGATTTTCAGAGAATTGCCAAAACAAACCATCAATGCTCCATTGACAGTGAATTTTCTGAGCTCTTCATAGCGACTGAGTATTCGTGATTTTTAAAAGACAAAACACAATTTGAGGACTGAGAAAAAAAAAAAAAAAGAAGTACGTTGAAAAATAAGTCCTTATGTCTACATGATTTCCAGAACAAATCTTGACTGATTAAGATCCCAGATAATGACGGTATGGAGAAGCCGGGTAGACAATTCGAGAGCTGCAAATGCTGCCAGGGGCGCGGGCGGGCGGCTGGGAGGACAGCAGCGGCCACAGGCTGCACTGCGGGTGGCGTCCAGGAACACGGGGCCTTGGGAAGCCTTCCTTCAGGAAGCAGACGCCTCCTGGGATCTCACACCCCCACCTGGCTTCAGTCCACGCCCCGGCGTCTGCATCCCTCCCACGGGGCACCGCATGGAAGGGACTGGTCTCCTGTCCTGGGCTCAGCCTCGAGCCCTGCTGGCCAGAATGCCCCAGGTCCGCCAACCCTGGGGACTCCCCTGAGCCTTCCCAGGATGGCCGTGACGCAGTTCCTCTCCAGAGGTCACTAGCTGTACTCCAGGCTTCAGAACTCCTGGGGCTGCCGACGCGTGCCACTTCCTCCTGAGCCTGCACCTCGCCCGGGGCTTGCCACCCGCCTGTCACCAGCAGCTCAGAACCAACGTCAGTGTTAATTCCAAGCCCTTAAACTTTGCTTTCTCCCCTTAAAAAGTGGCGGTATTCCTGAAACATTCAACCATTGTGAAGGACATTTGAAATGCTATAAAAATGTTCCTTTATGAGATAATTTCTATATTAACATACAATAACCTTGGAGGCCAAACCGGTGGAAATAAAGAGATTCTAGATCAAATAAATGAAGAATAGGACACAGCCTCAGGCCCAGCTCAGCCCCATGGAGGGCAGAGGGCCTTCTCCTGGACACTCTCAGGAAAAACCTTGACAATGGCGGGCACAATCTGAAGACCCTGGACTCACTAATCACCACGTCATTGTTGACACAGACTTGGGCTACTTTCATGTGGACTGAGTGTTTCAAACTGAACAGAACATTAAAAACCATGGAATGCTCCAAACTAAAGCACTGATGTGGAATGACACAAGCTTCCCTCCCAATGATAACTGTTTTTGACTAAACCCTATCCAGGCCCTCATCAGTATCAGAAGACTCCTGAAGGACAGCGGCCGGGCTCCACCAGATTCCTATCAAGGCCCCATCTGGGCGACCAGGAACACACCCCAGCACTCCACTGAGGGCTGGCTGAGATTCAGAATGCTTCAAGCAAGTCCCTCTAGGCAGGAAGGCCGGCTGCACTGGAGGGAAGCCGTGGGGTAAAATGGGTGACAATGTCTGCTGTTCCTAGCAGCCAGCCAAGTTCTCGACATCCTAGGCACAGCTTAACCCTGAGGAAAGATGAGGTGGTCAGCTATCAGCGAAAGCCAGGACGGGACAGGGAAGAGGACAGGCCCCGCAGGCGTCCACCCCGCTCCCCATAAATCCACCTGCCCTGCCCAGCACCTCGCAGCAGGGGCAGGTCAGCATGCAGCGCTAGGTTAGACAAGAAATGCAACTCAGAACCAAAGCAGAGTTTCACAAGCTAAATCAACCCGAGCCCTTTCCTTGGGCTACTCACAGCGTTAGACACTGTTATTTGGAGCAATAAATCCCAACAGTTATGAGGCTTTTACGTCAGAGAGCCAGGGCCCGGCTCTGGCAAAGTTCAGAAAGAACAGCAATAAAAGCATAAGGGATACCTCACCCAGCACCAGGAGTTTAAAGGAAAGTGGGGTAGAAGAGAGTGATACACATCCAAAAAAAGGCCGCAGGAGAAGGGCTAAGTAAGAAGGCAGGACCCCGCAGGCAGGCAGGGAGGACGAGTGGTGGGCAGGGCAAGGGGCAGGAGCCAGCCAGGAGAGAAGGTGCCAAGATGCAGTAAAAGGACAGGTCCATGGCCAGGGAAGTGACACTGAGTATGAGCACCTCCTTGGCTCAAGGAAAAGAAAGAACAGGTCCCAAGGGCACCTAGACATTTCCTACAGAAAATAGTAAATGCGCATGTGCAGAGTATGGGTGAGGCCTTGGGTCTGAGGAGAGGGAGGGAACGAATACTAATTATTTCTATTCCTTCCTAAGCCACTAAAATCGTGAAAGGATTTACAGCAACGCTCAATAATAGGTGAACAGGTGCATCAACTGACAAGAAACTTGGCGGGTTTCCTGGAAGCCATAAACCTGATGGGATCACGGTGAGGACCGCAGCAGCCTGGCGAGGGAGGGCGGGCCCAGGCAGACACGGCCATCCCCCTTGCACCCTGCCAGGGGCCTTCTGGGCCATAGGGCAGACCCGCGAACGAGTCCTGAGTTCCCAGCAAGCTCAGACCCCGAGCAAATAGCCCCAGCAACAGCCACGCGTGCAGACAAGCAGCCCTGCCCTGTCCTCACCAAGTCCGACCACTGCAAGGGACAACGTGGATGGCCAGCAAGTGACAGGCAACCTGACACGCCGGGCAGAGCCGCCCAGACAGGCCGGAGATGGAAACAAACACATCCTCGGTGCAACTCCCCAGGCAAAGGGAAAGGCTCCGGCAGGAGGAGGGTCAGCGTCCAGCTGCCTGTGTTTATAGATAAGCCATAGAGGAGATGACCAGGAAAAGGTCACCGCTAGCTGAAAGAAACCAGGGCAGAAATATTTTTACAAAACAAAATAATCTTTGGGCAAATAAACATTAAATAAAGAGGAAAAGCATTACATTTTCATAAGAGACTTGGTCTACCAAAAGAAGTCATTGTTTTTTTTAGAAAGTCACTGAAACATATGGAGCAAACAATTATCAATAATGCAAAAAGAATATTATTTTACTTTCCCAGAAATCAAGCAGACAAAAAAAAAAAAAGAAAAACTGTCCTGACTTAACCCAACTGAGTTAATATATGTGTAGAAAACATACTCCCACATACAAATACATAACATATAAATGAGAGAACTTTAAATATAGTATTGATATATACATTTGGACTTCTTTAGACCAAAACAAAGAGTGAGAGCATACTTTTCTTCAAAGCCAGGGTGGCTTGCATAAGATCTGATCATGTCTATACTAGGTCATACAACAGTCTGCACCCCCATTTAAACAGTAAGTCTGATGCAGTAATTTTCCCCAGTGCTAACAAAAACAAGAGATTTATTCTATCCAAAACTGGTGCAGTGCAAACGAAGGAAAACATGGCTCTTCATAAGCTGTAATTAGGAATATCAGCTGAGACATTTCAGGGGCAACTTTACAGTAAACCTAAGGATGTTTAAACGTGCATGCCCACTGACCCAGCTTCCAGTTCCTGGAATTTGTCCAGAGGAGATACTTACAAAAGTGTACAAAATGTATGCATAGTAATTGTTTGATGCCAATTTGGAGCTGATATAGTAATGCTGTAATTACATAAATATCCACTTACAAGCTCTCAAAAGAATGTTAGATTTATAGACATACTGATACCAAAGATGCTCATATTAGAAGAGAACATGAAACACAGAACCCCACATGCAGAATTAAAACGTGTATCCACATAACTCTACGTCCATACACAGGAAAGAGGCACACTCCAGCTCAGCAGCAGCCTGCTCTGCCAGCCGGAGGCAGAGTTGTGCAGCACCTCCGGTGCACCGTGCCTACTGTATACACTTGGTCCTCAGAGCTCCATCAATCAATACATGAACGGCGTGAGTCAATAAAACCTTCCTACCTAAATAAAGCCTGGAGCGCTGCCCTCGGGAGCTTTCAGACAAGTAGGATCACACCCAAGGGAGTGCATGTGACACTCTGGGCGGTCCTGGAGGAAGAAGCCCGGAGTGAGGCCTCTGCCTCCACCCCACAGAGCTGGACTGGGAGCCCAGACTGGCGGAGCCTCAGGCACTCGGCCTGGCGTTTGTCCAGCTTGTCCTGCAGACATGGGACAGACACTGACACCCAAGCGCCCTAGGAGCCACTCACAAGGCACTGGCTGGGCAGCTAAAGGCTGGATAGCTGGCGGCAGTGGTTCCAGAAGAGGCTCCACCCTGAGGCCCAACAGATGGGGCTCCCCACGCTGACGACGGTGCACGCACGCACTGTGACGTCCCAAAGTCTGAAGGCAGGAGTCCCGCGTGGATGTGTCCCTACACACCGCTGAAGCTACAGGCCACACACTCGTGGTTTCCAGTCCCACTCTGCCACTCCCAGATCCGTGACCTAAGACAAGCCCCTTCTTCCTTGCAGCTCTGCGACCACCTAGGACTGCTGGGAAGTCTAAGCACACGGCACACGGTAGCACGTGCTGGAACTCCAGGAGCAACTCGGGGGCCAGCACCCATGGGTGTGCATCACAGGCTTCTCCCAGATCCATCCAGGGACACCACGGAAGCACCCCCATAACGACCCAACAAAAAACCCCGAAAAAGAAATTTAACTCTCCTTTAGACAGCCCCTTGCTCAACAGCGATTCTTTTCTCCTGGCATCAAGAAAACTGCCACTCAAGGCAGCATGCAGTTCAGTCAAGACTGCCCCGGGCCCCCACGAGGGCGGCCTCAGCTCCCCTTTCACGAGGGGAAAGAGCCACCGATGGACTTGGGCCTGGTGCTGCCGTCAACCGACAGGGCCCGCGTCGGGGAGAACGAAGCGTGAGCCCAGCAGCAGCTGTCTGTCAGGAGAACGCAGCGGCAGGCCTTACCTGGATGGCTTTGGGAGCTCATTGCTAGCAGCGTCCACGCCTTTAATGGAATCGAAATGGCTCACAACTCCCACATCAACAAGAGCTCCAAGATTCCACCAACACATACACGTACAGAGACGACGACGGTCGGATCACAAGCGCGTAAACTCCGAGTAATCCAAAAGGAGAGCAGAGGTCTTCACTGGGCTTGCCAAAGCTGAGCCTGCATGGTTAGAGGAAGGAGAGACTGCGGTTAGGACTGAGAGCTTTATCTGGAGAGCAACATCCACTGAGAACAAAGCTGCAGTTCCTCACTCCCGTTTTCACCAGGGATTGGTAAAACAATTCATAGGAAGCCATTTCTACCAATACTCACTAGTTGGGATTTTGTTAGCAAATTGCACATGTCAAGAAATGTCTCCGTAGGGCAGTTCCTCCACCTCAACACTACTCACCCAGGAAGGGGTGTTAGGCGCCATTGTAAGGTACTTAGCAGCATCCCTGGCCTCCGCCCAACAGATGTCAGTAGCACCCGCCCCCGATCATGACAACAGAAATGTCTCCTGAGGAGGCCAAATTCATACACATTGAAATATATGATCTGGAGGCACCAGCCCTACACCTTCTAGAAGCTTCCCCATCATGACACTCTAGAAGGACTCAGCACTGTATCCTGGAACTGACATAAATGTATTCAGAGCGACATTATTTTGCAAAATAAATATGAAGGGAAACAATAACTCTGGGCCTGCTCTCGCAACACACATTTTCATTCTGACACGTCACCATCCAGTCTGTATCCACAGTCACATGGCTGCCACCACAGAATCGAATTCAAATTCCCCACTTTACATTACACCTTAAATCATTCCCCATGTTCCTGTCTTCATAACTACTGCTTTCTCAGGGTTTTTTATTTTTGATGATAAAAGTAGTACATGGTCATCCCAGGAGAATATTTAAGACATCCCTGGTGCCAAGAGAGGCGGGCGCTTGGTAACATCCTGACATAGTCCTCTGCCGCCAGCCCAGATAAACCACTGGCAACACAGAATCCTACTCTCCAGCCGGCATTTCCCACGTCATTGACAGTGCTTGGTAAACACGTTGGGGGGAGGGTGCCTGTCCCTGGAGAAGGGGCTGCCGAGCCCACAGGTCTCAGGATGCTGTCCCAGACCTGGAAGGAGGCGTGTATTCACCAGCTTCTCCTTGCAAGACCTGATTCTTCCAGACCAGTCGCCGCAAAGTACATTCCAAGAGACAAGTCCAGGAAGGCCTCCCCAGAGCCTCCCTGACCGGCCTGGCAAGTGCCTTCTGAGTTTGTGTGTCTGCCTTAAAGACTGTGATGAATTTCTTTGCTTGATTAAATTAGTTGAGATTTTCCCCAAAGATGCTTATAACTAAAGAACCTAACCAATTCAGCATCTCAGGGACCACCCCAAAGGCTGGCTATTTAGGTGGTTTCCACGTTTACCTCATTACCTATAAGTCTGTGACTCATATCTTTATGACTATCATTCTGTATCTGATTATTTCCCTAAAAAACACAGTGACATTCATCTTCAGGTTAAGAATTTTTATTCATCTCCTGGTCTGAAAGAAATTATTTTCTTGAAGGGAATGTAGATGGCCTTATTCTGCCAATCATAACAAGTCTCAGAGGACTCTACACCTTTCACACAAAAACCACATCTTGGCTGGGTATAAAAGTCTTAGCTCGCAAACATGTCCCCCTCGAGTCCTTCCAACAATGCTCCACACTCAGCAGGGTGGACAATTCTAAGGCCAGCCTCACTGGAGCTCCTGTCAAGGTAAACTTTGGGGGCTGGGTTTTGATGATGTCATTTTCTTCTGCCTGGATTGTGCTAGCATTTTCTTTAATCCTGAAATCCAAAAGTGTTGTCAGAAATGTATGGGTAAGAGTCTCATCACTTATTTTGCTTAAAGCATGACCCTTTCAATACACATTGGTCTTTTTCCTGCTTGGGAAAATGCTCTTCAATTACACCTTTGATTATTATTTTTATTAAGATTGTTCTGGCTCATTCAGAGATTTCTATGCTGTTGGCTGGAATCTCTCCATCAGATCTGGCCTCTCTCACCACTGACACATCTGTTGTTTATTCTGCATTCCCAGGCAGCCTCTCTAGTACGTTCCCCACATGACTGCTGCTATTTTCCACGATATCAGCTTTATTCTTTATGATTTCTGATACAGAGCTGAAGCCTTCGACTTTTTTCTCAATCACTCCCCTCCACGACCCACCTCATTATCTTTCCCACTCAGCCTCTTCATGACCCCCAGGTCCTATTTCTACAACCACGTCTTCTTCTGGCAGTCTTCTGAAAATTTTCTCCTGATTTAGATGATAAGTCATCTTCAGAGATATATTCTTGGACATTCCAGGATATTTCACTCTGCTCCACCTTCTGGGACACTCTTGTAACAGGTCCCAAGTGGGGACTGTTTATGTAACCTTAAAGAACAGGTTCTCTGGACCTGAGGGTGGCCATGGCGGCTCTGTGTACTATATGTGCCTGCCCCCACCGAGTTCTCCTCCACAGCTAACTCCTTCAGGCCACAGCTCTTGACAAGCGTGGCTCCCAGCCAACTGCCCCGTGTCCTGCAGACCAAGATGGACCTTTCTCTTCTCCCACCTGCAGACTAAACAGAAGCCAGGAGTTTCTGCTATTATACAATATATATGTTCTGGAAGAACCTCAAACTCTGCAAAATCTGTATACTAAAAATACAAGGGTTTATGAGGGGAAAAAAAAAAAAGTCTTCAAAACCATGCGATTTTCATAACCAGCACACTAAAAAAAAAAAAAAAAATCAATAATGACTAATAAAAACACTACCACAATCCAAAAGACATATTATGTCCCTAATAAATAAAAATTCTAGTAAATGTAGAATTTTAACAATTAAAAAAGATGACAACAGTTTGATGGAAGAGGATGAAAGGAAGAACTGAAGAGTCTAAGCCACAGAATCAGGGACAACTAAACCCCAATCATAAATATGGTCGTGTCAAGCTGCCCAGAACCCCAGTAAAGGGCAGAGGTTATCAGATTGGATAAAAAAACAAGATTCTGTTCTGTCAGAAATAAAGAGGAATCATGTGAGGTAGGACTCAAAGAGGTCTGAAGAGCGAAGAACATACAGTATAAAGTCAACCTCCCAAGCACTGCAGAACCAACCATGTGCTAACTACAACGAACCCATCTTCAGGACAGGGATGGCAGTCGCACACCCAAAGGTGGTCCCTTGGGATCTATCTCTAGTGACCACACAGCCACTCTAGCTTGTGTAAGTACACTCTAAGATGCTCGAACAACAACATAGTCATCCAACAACACATTTCTCAGCATATCTCCTTATTATTAGTCTTTGATCATATAAAGATGCAAATTAAAAGTAAAGATGGAAAGAGATACATTACACAAACACTAATCAAAAGCAAGCCATAAAGGTTATGTTAGGATGAGACTAAGTAAACGTTAGAGGAGGAATAATCGCATGGGATGCTGGACGCCGCTTCATAATGAGGAGGAAAGGGCCAGTTCAGCAGGACTTAATCTCAGATGCTTGTGCATCTGAAAGCAGAGCTTCATACTTGAAGCATAAGGAGGAGTAGACACATCTACAATTACTGTTGATCATACCTGGCTCGCAGGAACTGTTAGACCAAGTAGACAGAAAATTAGTAAGAGAGATTTGAACAACACTTCCAAAGGACAAGTCGGAATATTATTTGCATAACACTCTACAAACAGCAAAATGTGTGGTCTTCACTTTCCTGTTTAACACACAGAGAACAGGCACCCAGAAAGAACATCTTTCAGATGATAAAATAATTCTCAGTAAATTTAATAGGATTGAAGTCAATATTCTCTGGCAAATCTGGAATTAAGCAAGAAATCAATAACAGGAAGATATCTGAAAGCCCCCAAATATTTGCAAACTAAATAATGTATTTCATGAGTCAAAGAAAAAATTTAAATCAGAAATTGGAAAGTATTTTGAAATGAATGAAAATGAAAAACCAAAATGTGCAGTGCTTGGAAGGAAATCTGTAGCACTGAATGCCTGTACAAGAAAGATGCAGTGGCCTTAGGCTTCACCTTAAGAAAGCAGAAAGACAACAAATTAAATGCAAAATAAGCAGAAAAAAAAAGATAATAACAAAGATCAGAAATCAATGCAACAGAAAAGAGAAAAATCAATGAAACTAAAGCTGATTCTTTGGCACAAAAATTGATAAGGTTCCAGCCAGACTGATCATGAATAATAATGAGAGAAGACATAGGTTAACAACATGGAGAGCCGGGCGTGGTAGCTCACACTTGTAATCCCAGCATTCGGGAGGCTGAGACAGGAGGATCACAGGTTCGCCGCCAGCCTCAGGTACTTAGTGAGGCCCTCACAGCTTAGTGAGACCCTGTTTCAAAATAAAGAAAAAAAAAAATAGGGCTGGGGGTGTAGCTTGGAGGTAGAATGCCCCTGAGTTCAATCCCTAGTACCACACACACAAAAAAAAACAACATCGAGAATGAGAGCCAGTCACGGTGGCGCACACCCGTAATCCCAGTACTTGGGAGACTCAGATAGGACTGCAGGCTCATGACCAGCCTCAGCAACTTAGCCAGGCCCTCTGCAACTTAGTAAGACCTTGTTTCAAAATAAAAAAATAAAATAGGGATGGGCACATAGCTCAGAAGTAGAATGCCCCTGGGTTCAATCCCCAGTACCACACACACACACACACACACACAAAAGCAAGGGTAAATATAGACCATACAGGTATTAAAAGAGCAAAGGGGAATATTATGAAAAACGTCATGCCAAGAAATTCAACAACTTAGACACATTATCAGGAGCCTTGGAAAACCCAAACTCCAGTGGTCACTTGAGAAGACAGAGCCCAGCAGGGGTCCCAGCTCCATTCTGGGGCCTGCCTGCAACTCCTACCCATCGTGGGCTGTACACATCCATGACATTTGACTTCAATCCTATTTTCTGCATTTGTCATTAGAATACAATGACACTATCCTTCCTGTTAGATCAACTACTTACCTTAGTGTGGACGTATAGGTACGTGTGTGTGTGGTGTGTGTTGACAATCCAGTTCTGTCATTACTTACTCTGTTATTTATTTAGCTTTTTGGTGGGTTCCTTATGCTTTTCTGACAAGCCTCCTAATTTTTTGCTTTGTTTTGTTGAGCATTTGCCTACTTTGAGTTTAGACTGAAACCTGAAACTCTAATCCCACATCACAAGGTTTACCCCACCCTCCCCCTTTTCTTGTCTTCCCTTATTTTTAACTCTCTCAAATAAGAAACCTGGTTCCTAGGATCTATAATATATTTACTTATTATCTTATTATTAGTTTGCTATGAGGAACCCGCGAGGAGGCCACAGCATCCATGTGCGATTCCTTTTGTCTAGCTGTACTCTGTCAATCAAGACACCCTTCCCCGGAGCTGCCTGCAAGCGGGGCCGCTCCACACCCACTGCAGCAGGGTGGGCCCCCCAGGGCAAGAGAGTGCTGCAGCCACCGCTCGGCGTCTGTGCTCCAGCTTAGCGCCCCAAGACCTGGTTGGTCTTAACTGTTCAACCATTTGGGGGTAGGTGAAGTGGAAGAACTATAAATTTAAGTAGAAAAACGTGTTTATGAAGATATTTGTAATTTAAATTTAATACGTCACCAGATTTTGATGTAAACTTCTTGTTTAAAAAAAAAAAAAAAAAACTAGCCAGGCGTAGTGGTGCATGCTTGTAATCCCAGTACATGGGAGGCTGAGACAGGAGGACCGTAGGTTCGCTGCCAACCTCAGCAACTTGTGAGGCCCTCCACAACTTAGTGAGACTCTGTTTCAAATTAAAAGAATAAAACAGGGCTGGGGGGTGTAGCTCGGAGGTAGAATGCCCCTGGGTTCAATCCCCAGTACCGCAAAAAAAGCTTTTATATTATGAAAATCTGACACATACATATATAAAGCAAAGCAAATAGTAAACTCAGCCCATATTACCCGCTTTAACAACTGTCAACATCCTGCCATTAATGCCTCATCTCTATCTCCTCTGACATAAGCTGAAATGCCCCAAAGTAAACTGCTCAGTTTTGACAATGGGCCCACCTATGACCCATTACCATGTGAGTCTTCCGATTTTCAGATGCACTGCCAAGCTGGTGAGAAACACCTGTGGCCTCGCTTACTCAGAATCGAGCTCTGTGACAAGCAAAAGAGCACTGGGAATGGTGCGCCCCGGGCCGTGGGAAGCCGCGTGGAGGCTCTGAGGATTCACATGGTGCAGTCCGAGGCAGGGGCCGGACAGCCCAAGGTGACAACACCAACAGAGAAGGTGGTAGCTCGGCCGCCGAGGAGGACTTTGGGGACACTGCTGTCCACCTGGTCACATACCCAGCCTCTGGGCTCCTCTGTAGCTGGAAATGGTCACTCCCTGGTGCCACACAGGAGGGCTGTGTGGAGCCGGGCCGGGCCAGGGCCCGGGGCCCTCTGAGGGAAGGCTGGGGGAACTGAGGTTTAGACAGGCAGAGGTCTGGAGTCAAGCTGAAGCTAGGAGGCCGAGGAGCCATTCCAGAACCTGACGGCAGACCTGCACGCCCCACCCAGGCGAGAGTGTCTCCCCAGCAGCAGAGGAACACAGCAGAGCACTCACTCTAGCAAGGAGGAAGAACGGGGCTCTGGAGCGCAGGTCTGCTGACCCAGGCTGCAGCCGCCAGGCGAGCCAAACTCACCACACAGAGGCCCACACTGGCTGAGCCAGAGAGAGGAGTCTATAATTCTGATTTACAAGCAACTTTACAACAACAGGAGTGGTCGCCCTGCTAACTGGGCAAACTTATACAAAGACGAGTCTTTCTTTATTTTTATTTCTGCTCCCCACAGAATAAATGGCACTAAATGCGTCACTACAGCTTAAGTGTGTGCTAGTATTTCCTCCACCAAACACTCTGGCTCTTCAATTACCTATGGCTCTTCCCTCCTGCAAACTGGAAATTCTTAAATTTAGTTGACTTAATTTCATGAAATAAGTCATAAACCATACAAAGAACAAAAGTCTGAGAAGCTATAAATCCTTAAGAGGATTTCCTCTTTTTTTGGGGGGGGGGGGCTGGGATTGAACCCAGAGGCAGTCTACCTACAGCCCTTTTGATTTTGAAATAGGGTCTCACTAGATGGTTAAGAGTCTTGTTATGTTGCTGAGGCTTAGGCTGCGGTTACAGGCATACGCCACCACATTCAGCTAGGAGGATTTCTTTTAAAAGTCCTATTAAGCTACCACAAAGAAATGGGGAGAAGGAAGGACACATTCAGTCTCTCACCCTCCACCCCACGGATGACAGTGGCTTTGGGAGCATACTAGTCCCCCGGGGCCCTAGCCCGCCAGGCTGATGGGTCCGACCCCAACAAGGGCTCAGGTCACACCAGGGCAGAGGAACATACTCAATGACTCTGGGGAAGGAAGAGTGCTGGTCCCCCTCTCACTGTGTTCAACACTGTCCTAGAGACCCTCGCCATGCAAGTGAAAGCAATAACAGGCTGAAGGACCAGGAAGAAAAATGTCACCCAAAACAATCTTCCAAGAATTATTAGTTCCTAAGTGAATTCAACACGATTGTTGGGTGTAAGGTTGATGTACAGCAACAAAGAGAAAATAAGCTTTAGGGGAAAAGATGCCACTTATATCAGCATCTGAGTCAGGTGTGGTGGCGCATAATACTTGGGAGGGTAATACAGGAGGGTCTCAGGTTCAAGGCCAGCCTCAGCAACTTGGCAAGACCCTGTTTAAAAATAAGAAACAAAAAGGGCTGAGGGTGTAGCTCAGAAGCAGAATGCCCCTGGGTTCAATCCCCAGTACCCCCCCAAAATAATAATAATAGTATCTGATATTTAGTAAATATCTGGAATTAAATCTATCTAAAAGTGTATAGACGCTTTATATAGAAAACACTATATGTGAAATCAAAGTTCTAAATAGATGGAGGAATACACTATTTAAACAGACTGAAAGACCCATCATGGTTAAGATGTCAATGTTCCCCACATGAATTTGTAGTCAATGCAGTTTCAATAAAAATTCCAGCAGAATTTTTTTAATTGACAATTTTTTTTTTTTTTTTTGCAGTACTGGGAATTGAACTCAGGGGCTTTCTACCTCTGAGCTATACCCCCAGCCCTATTTTTTATTCTTTATTTTGAAACAGGGTCTCACTAAGTTGCGGAGTGCCTCACTAAGTAGCTGAGGCTGGCCTCGAACCCGGATCCTCCAGTCTCAGCCTTCCGAATGCTGGGATTACAAGTGTGCACCACCACGCCCGGCCTCGACAAATTAATTTTAAATTTTACATGAAAACAAAAAGAACCTTGGGGACTTATACTACCAAGCATAATGATTTATTATAAACCTGTTATTAAGATGTAAGAACAGACAAATCAAGGAACAGAAGAGTCTACAATAAGAGCAACACAGGCATGGCCACACGACTGAGCAAAGGGCCCACGGGGAGAAGGTCTTTCACTAACAGTGTTGGTCAAACCCACACGGCACACCACGGTGAAGATCAGCGAGAGACAGAGAAGGGGAAGGGAAGGCAACACAGCCTCGCTGACAGCAACATGCAGGCCATCTTCAGGCCAGCACGGATGACCGCAACAGGGAGGGAAAGGCACTGACCACGAAAAAATGGTAACTCGCTGGCGTTAAATTAAGAACTTCGGTCGATCACAAGACTCTGTAGAAGAGGGAGACCACAGAGCAGGAGAAAGGATTCTGCCATACAGACACCCAACAAAGGACTGACAGCCAAACACATGCGTAATTCCTACAAGTCGCTAAGAAAAGGGTTGCAACTCAAATAGGAAATGGGCAAAAGATATGAACAGGCATTTTATAAAAGAGGATTCCAACTGGTCACGTCAACACAAAAATAGGTGTTCTGCATCGGTGACCACAGGGAAATGCAACGGTGTCAGCTTTTGATCAGCTCACAAGCAAAGGATGTGACAACCAGAGCTCTCACACCCACACCGGGCCTGAACGTGTGAAGAACGCAAGCACTAAGGACGCCCTGGGTGGCGGGGGCTACGTCCAACATACCAAGTGCCACCAAGGCAGAATGACAGGAAGGGTGCGCATGGTCACACAGTCACTGCCAGGAAAGACACAGCAGCAGCATCTCCAACTACCCAAAACAGGAAAGCACCCAGATGTCCATGGCAGCGATATCACAGAATGCCATACACAAGAATAACAAGCCCCCCTCCGCAGTCTCAGACTGCAGGACGTAACCCTCAACAGAAGCAGGCTAACACACGCAGTATACACTGCATGACGCCACCTACAGAACCTGAAAACAGGTAGAACAATCCGAGTGGAAGCTGCGGCAGGTCACCCTTGGGAGAGGTGGGGGAACTGGAAGGAGGAACAAAAGGACAAGTTGGGAGCTGGCAACCTTCCGCTCTTGTTCACGTTACGACAGGCAAGAGCGTCTACTGAGGAAAGTCACTACCTGGACATTTCTAACTAGCATAATTTTCTCACACATGCTATGAGGAAGCAGGGATCAAGGACTTGATTAGAGGAAGATCCAAAATAGTAATACCAGCTTAACTGATCTGTTCAGAGTGTGCCATGTGACCTAGCCCTTCTGGTCAGCAGATAAATCTTTTATTACTGTTCTTGCCACTCTCTTCTTACACTCAGCATGTGCACAAGCAACACTGCCGAGCTCTGCCTCGTGAAACAAGCCTCACAGAGACAGGTGGGATTCGCTCAGAGGCCTGGATGACGCAGGTCCAGGGAAGAAGGGGACGCGGGTCCCAGGGAAGCTGAGTCAGGGCTGTCAGCCGGAAGAATACACACGAAACAAAGTTCAATTTGAATTAAATGTTTCCTTTAATTGGACTTTTATTAGTTAAAATTTAAGTAAATTTTAATCAAAAAGTTAACTGTATGGTTTTTTTCTATTTATATGGTGAGCTTTTTAATAAGTCTTGTCTTCTTCAATAAACATTCTTAATGAAATATGGGCTGTAAGATCTCGCAATTGTGTTTTGCAAGTGTGCCATTTTATGATAGATGGCTCACAAAAATCTGAAGACTTCAGATTTTCTCCCTATGATTTATTGGAACACATTTATATTGTAGTTTCATAGTGGACTCCATACTTGAAAGTAATAAAATTTCATTCCACTGTGTTCTACGGGAGCAAAATATAAAGCACTTCACAAAATCCACAGGCAGAGTCTGCGCAGAGGGCTGCGCTGGGGTCGGCCTGCTGGCAGAGCCTCCCGCCGGGGGCCCCCAAAAGTTGGAAGAACAGGGGCAGCCTGCCACACTAGAGTCCCCAGGGCCGTGCGAGTGGCACTGGGCGGCTCCGTCACGCACACGAGAACACAATCAGTAGCAACTTTCTCTACAAAAGAAAGCAGACGCGGCCCGTGGAGCCCTCTCCTGTGGTCGTCTCTTTACCGAGAGGCCATGATGCCCACACTCAGCAACTCGCATCGAATCCTTGGCACAGAAACTCTTTAGGTTAAGGGTCCAAATGGACAGAACACCCCAACAAAACAATACTCCTTTCCTCACCTGCAAAATAAAATAACTTTAGGAGAAGAGTCAGACAACAAGCAAGGGGCCCAGGGATCTCACTTTTAGCAGAAAGCTCTGGGCCTGACGGCTTACTTAACAGCCACCCACCACAAGCCCACGTGAGAGAGCAAAAGTCCAGGAGGCCCAGTACCCTAAGGAAGGCAAGACTCATCCCTGCTCCAAGGACACCCAGGGCAGGTGACAAGCGGCCTCAGAACCTTACTTAAATACAACTGCCAGGTGCAGTGGCACACACCGGAAACCCCAGTACTTGGGAGGCTAACACAGGAGGATCGAAGATTTGAGGCCAGCCTTAGCAAATTAGCAAGACCTACAGTAACGTAGTAAGACCCTGTTTCAAAAAAACAAGAGTTTTTTTTGTTTTGTTTTTAAAGGGGTGGGCGTGTGGCTAAGATGTAGAATGCCCTATGGGTCCAACACCTCGTACAACAACAAAAAACCTAGCGAAAGGCTTCCTTCTCTTAGCCCTGCAGCCTGAGTTGGATGGGTGAGAGACTGGAAAGGGTGCTCACTAATACTGCACCTTTTGTTATACAAAGCTGATTTCTTCACTTAGAAATGTAATTCATCTATGTGTAACGGAATGTGTTTATTTTGTTTTAAATGAATTTTTCTAGATTTGTGTTAATTTCTAATATAGTAAATATCGGCAGATGGAGTCACTTAACAGCACCGTGGGGTCCACACTGATTCGAGAGTGTGGAGGACGCGGAGGCCAGCTGAGGATGGTCAGCTCCGCAGGCGTCCCAGTCCTCCTCCTGCAGAGGTTGAGGGGCGCGAGGGACAGGCAGCCAGCAGAGATGGGGGACCAGCTGACAAGCAAGCCAGGCCTGTCTGTCCCCGGCTCTTCATTCTTCCCGTGGACAGGGGCTCTGCGAGGCCACAGAGCAGTCTTCTGGGAAACCAGGACAGACAACGCCAGGCGTGCAAAGCAGAAACTGCTCTGCCTGCTGGGTGTGAGACGGCCTGCTCACCCAGCCTCCCCACTCAGGGTCCTTCCCAAGAGGGCGCCCAGTGAGAGGGGCGCGGGCAGCAGGGCAGGGCTCCAGGCATGACACAGCCGTGCTGTCGCTGGCCACCACACCCTCTCTCATCTCCAGCCGCGGCACCCTCCTGCTGGCAGGACCGGGAGGCCGTGTGGGGCCTCCTGCTGCCGGCACTGAGCGGTGCGTAGCTCTGCGGTAGACCACCCTGAAGGTCAAACTGTTTGGAATCAGGGTGCAGGGCTTGAATGTCGCAAAGGCAGGGTGCAAGTGACCCCAAGTTCTCCCCCGCAGCACTCGGAACCATCGACACCAGCCTTGGCACCGCTCCCATCACGCAGTGGAAGCAAGGGTCCCTGGGACAGAGTCCAGGCTGCTGGCGGGCACGAGGAGAGGGTACCTCGCTACTGGTCTGGCTGGGAACCTGCCTCCCGACAGGGCGGAGGACTGTTCTCCATAGACCAGCGGGCCAGGCCTTGCCGTGCAGCCCGTCCCCACCAGTGCCCCTGGTTAGAGCTGCCGTTGTCACAGGCGCAGCACGGCACGCTGTGACAAGGGGCCTGCTCAGCCACCGGGTCTTTCCGCAGGTCTGCCACCACACCCACAACACACCCATGGGCTTCACTCCTGCGTGGCCAGGGAACCACAGTGCACGCACCGCCGCGCTGTGCCGTCAAAGCCCCCGCCCCGCAGGAGGAGGTGAGGCCCCGACTTTTCTGATAGTACTCACACAGGAGTGCACACAGCAGGTTCACAGAAACTCACACACAGGAGTGCACACAGCAGGTTCACAGAAACTCACACACAGGAGTGCACACAGCAGGTTCACAGAAACTCACACACAGGAGTGCACACAGCAGGTTCACAGAAACTCACACACAGGAGTGCACACAGCAGGTTCACAGAAACTCACACACGTTTACAGCACTCCTGCCTGGTCCACGGCCTCACTTCCCTTGGTTGTAGTTGCCCACAGTCAAACACATTCAGAAACATTAAATGCAAAATTCCAGAGACAGCAAATTCTAATTTTAAATCGTGAGCCACTCAGGACTGGTGTGATGAAACCTCGAGTTGTGCCTCCTGGGACGTGAACCGTCCCGTGGTCCAGCGCACCCACACGGGGGTACTACCCGCCCCTGCGGTACCACCCGCCCTTGGTCTCTGCGTCGTCTCCTTACCAGCCCGACTGTCTGAGCACAGCAGTGCCTGTGACTGGTAACCCTGCACGGTGCCCTGGTGCTGGGTCTGAGTCTGCATCCCTCCCCGCCCGTATCACAGGCATAGCATAACAAGATGGGTGCGCAGCTCGGTGCAATGCTCTGAAAGAGACGTCCCACCCACCTGACTTTCAGCAGGTCTACTGTTGCAATACTATTGTTGTGTTATTGGCTGTTATTGTTAATCTCCAACTGTGCCTAATCTATAAACTTCACCACAAGTCTGTGTGTAAAGACAAACCATGGTAGATGAAGGCTTCCCAGTCTAGAGGTGCAGAGGTCCACTGGGGGTCTTGGGATGACCCCTGCAGGAAGGGACAGCTGTGCACAGCTGACTCGGTGTTGGAGCAGTCCACCTTCTTGCTGCTCTTTGGACAGGTGCGCTTCAGGTGGGCTCTTTCCTCCATTTTCATACACGTGCATGCACATACGAGGCGGCCGCCATGCCTTACACAAGTGGGGTTTAACAGCAGCCTCCTAGAGAGGCTTTTCTCCCTCGGTAACATCTCCTGGAGCACACCATCGGGCAGCTGTACCTTCCTGACCGACGGCTCCAGAGTCTCCTGAGGACGACACTGCAGGAGGCTAAGCAGAAGGGTCCGCACCTTCTCCTTCGTTTGAGCAGGCCCTGCCCGGGCCCCACTCCCCCTCGGCCTCTGCTGCCACGGGTGCCCTCGCCCTCCCTTCGGCCCACCTGGGTTGGAGTGTGATCTCTTTCTGCTTTCCTGTGCATCTCCTGGGGGCGTGGCCTGCTCCTCCCTGAGCTGCCTGGAGGTCTGCCCATTTTCTACCCCAGTCTCTCCACTTGTAAGAGGCCGCAGCATGATAAGTACGATCCTTCTGTTGGCCAAATGTTACGTGTACTTTCCCCAAGCTCTCGTTTCCCTGCTGATGTAGCTGACGTCTCTTTACCAGCTCTCAAGCTGAACTCACTTCTGGAGACCCTGCAGGGCTGAGCAAGGGCCCGGAACATCTCGGGATGTCTGTTGCTTTACTTCTTACATTCTGAATCCATCTGGAATTTCTCGTCACCTCTGTCTTAAGTGTGAATAGACAACTTGCCAGTCACTTAAGACAAAGTAGAAAGAAAAAGACTGACCAGGAGAAGCAGAAACCCTGAGCCCAGAGGCTCTGAAATAACGCAGCCCCTCGGATGCCGGCAGCAAGGCCAGATGCTCCGATGGCCGCCCAATGAATGAGGAGCTCCTGGGACTCCCGCAGGTGAGGGCCACACCACCATCCACAGAGGAACCGGCGGCTGAGCTGCGTCTATATCAAAACACAGTACTAGCAGGAAGCCCAGGGGTGGAAAGGAAATGATGATGATGATGACAAAGACGACAAAAGGAGGAAATTCCCACAGACAACAGAAAAGGAGACTTTAAACTTAGGGGTGTCCGAGAGCCGGCTGGGATAAGTGTGTGTGTGTGTGTGTGTGTGTGTGTGTGTGTGTGTGTGTTGAGACTGAACCCAGAGGCATTCTACTTCCAAGCTGCACCCCTAACCCTTTTTTAATTTTTTATTTTGAAACAGGGTCTCACTAGGTTGCTGAGAGTCTCGCTAAGTTGAAGTTGGCTCTAAACTTGCGATTCTCCAGGCTCAGCCTCCCAAGCACGGGGATTACAGGTGTGCGCCACCATGCCCAGCTTGGGATAAATCTTGAAGCCCTGCATTGTTAAATTCCAGAATACCAAGGGATGAGGGGCCCTCAAAGTTCCAAAGGAAAACTAAACAAGATCCCTAAAAATAGGTGGGAAGAGTGGCATCAGGCTGCTCTTCAGCAACACGGGGACCAGCATGCCTGCTGCACTGGCCTCCACACGCTGAAGAATGATCTGGAGGTGGACGGAGCGCCCCGAGGTCACCAACAGGAAGGAGGGAGGGGGAAAGGCAGAGTGAGCCCCAGGACGTCCACGGGGAGGCCCCTGAAGGGCGCCTGAGGATACAGTCTAACCTGAGAAGGCCTTGGACCCACAGACCTGGGGACGCCAGGGACACGGCGACCTCGGAGCTTGGATGGGGTGAGCTGGGAATGAGCAGAGGGAGCAAGTGGCCCAGGCTGGGAGGGCCCACACTGGAGAAGCAGGCACCAGGCCCTCAGGGCGCTGGGAAGAACAGCCCATGGGACCCAGCAGAAGCAGGCGGGGCCGGAGCAGGAAGGTTCCCCCCCAGGCTCCGGAGCCAGCCCAGCGCTCCTCCTCCTCCCCACGCTCCATGAACACCTGTCCCGAGCCTGGGGCCAGGCCACTGATCCATCGCTCACTTGTCCTCCCAGAGCCAGCCGGGCTATGGATGGCCCATGTGTGGCAGACGCCACCGTGAGGGCGAAGGACAAAGAGTTCCTGCAGGCAGACACCGGCCCAGCACACGGGACGCCCAGCCCTCCATGGGACCTGCAGAGGACACCTCAGCCTACAGAACAGCACGTGTACTGCTCCACACGGTCCGCTGCAGGGACACGCCACCAACAAACCCGGCCCTCCCGGCACTCCCACACGGTACTGCTCGTCCCAAACACAAGGTTCCCACAGTCCAACTGAAGGAGACTCTCGGGCAGATCACGAGGCCTGCCACCAAGTACGGCCGGGCACTCGGGGCAGACACCCCCTGCCTGGCTCCAAGGACAAGGGGTCCTGCCCAGGCCCATCCCTGACCCTCGTGAAGGAGGGTGCTCAAGGAGGAGCCCCTGGCCGTCACTCCATCCAATTACGCGGGTCACCTCGAGCAGCATGGCCAGGGCCCACCCTCGTCTCAGCAGCTCCCGGATGTTCCTCAATGGTCCCCAAATCATCCCCTCCTGAGTCCCAGGAGGGGGCCGCTCAGCCACACCCCTCAGCAGAGCCCTCTCCACGGTGCTCCGTCTCTGCCACACCGCCAGACGTGAGTGACAGACCCTGCTGACCGCCCTGGCCCTGCAGCACGTGTCCTTCCCCCTGCTGCAGTGCAGGACACCCAGCCCGGGGAAGGCGTGGGCGCTGTCCAGAGCAGACCAGAGACCAGGTCCGCCTCTTCTGCTGGCTGCAACCCTGGCACTTCGTAACTCATGCTGTGTCCCTGAACACAGCCCACGCGACCACACCTAAGCAGCAACTGTGAAACAAGAGTGCCAGGCAAAGTCCACCGACATCACATTCGAATGCACACACACGGCTGGGGGGAATCCCTGTGGAACCTGGCTTCGTGAACAAGCACAACACAGAACGTTCCAGAAACACCAATGACAACTACAGGACAAAACGACTACACCAATGACAACGAGAAAAGGACGGTGCCTCGGGAAGTGGCTTGGCAGAGGAGGTCTTCACTGGAGCGGGAGGCCAGTCTCGCCTGTCCCTCCTGGACGTGGACCACTCCTCATGCCCTGACCATTTGGACACAGCCACTCGGACCACCACCCTCGCTCTGCGAACATTCCAGGACAGGCACGTCCCGATGTCAGGCTTGGTTGCCGTGAATACGCTCCGGCATCCCCTCAGCTCCTCCTTCCCTGGTCCTCAAAGTGAAAGCAGCTTCGGCCCACAGGCCTGGCCCAGGGAACACGCCACTGCGGCCAGATGCCACCTGCTAACGGACCACGCAGGTGCAAGCTCACAAAGCGGCCCAACGACCTCCCAGCCCTGATGGGACCTCGCTGGAGGCCTGAGGCCCGTCCTCTGCCGAGGTGTCCACATTTCCGCGCCTCCCTCAACACAAGTGGGTGACATGACTCGGGACTCTACCCTGGGTCCTGAGACCGACAGACCCCTCAGGGCGTCCCAGCAGGAGCCACCGCACCGCCCTGGGGTGAGCAGGAAGCCCCGATGCCCTTCCGTCCTCAGTCACCACCTAACGACAGACGGCACTGGCAGCACGATCCCAGGACCAGAACTCCACAGTGACCAGAGAAGAGCGCCCAGCTCCAGTCTTTACGTGGCGGGGGGACATCACAGACACGACTGGCGGCTACAACCACTGTCGCCACTGAACTCGACTCGAGGTGAGGCCACGCAGGGATGCCGTCTCCACACACGCACCTGGGCACCTCCTCTGCTTGGCGCTCCTGCCATCGCAAGGACCCTGTCTCTCTCTGAAACAAAAAGGGCTAAGGAAGTCAAAATGCTTGGTTCTCAATTTTCAAAAAGACTGGAGAGGAGGCAGTGTCAGATGGCAGGGGTCACTTTGGTCCCTCTGTCCAACAGGACACTCGTCCCTTCTCCCAGCCCCACCTGGGAAGCGAGTAAGAGGCAGGCGCCCTGCTGGGCCTGGCGCTGCGCCCTGGAAACGCGCACCTGCGCCAGGCCACGGTCCACGGGAAAACAGAGCACGGTCACCTGACAGCTCTGGACCTTCTGGGGGAGGACGACGCCAGGCATAGTGTCAGGGTGGCAAGGGCCTGAGGAGGTGACAGCTTCCTGGCTGGGGACGTACAGCCCCCTGCCAAGGGCAGAGCCGCAGGGTCCTGTCCTCACATCCCTGCCCCGGCGCAGAGTCCCTCACCTGCAGGCCGGTGGGGCAACCCACTGCCCTAACACGGGCACAGAGACGGCGGTGACGGGCTGGGGCTGGCCCCAGAAAAGAGGGTCTTCTGCCAACAACAGGGCCTCGCTACAGGTATTGGAGTCCCAGAACACAAAGTCCCAGAGTCAGGAACACGCTGCCTGCCAGGAAAAAAGCAAGCGAGCATGGTCACAATTACTAACATCCAAGAGCTCAAACACCTCCTCAACTGGCAATGCCCACTGGGCCCCCGCCCTGCCCACCTCTGCCTGCCGCTGCCGGATCCCTGCCATTCCTGCAGGTCAGGGCCCGCTCCTGCTGCCCACGCTCAGAGCGCCCCCTCAGGCTGGCACAGCTGGTGCTCCCCAGCCCACTGCCTGCTCACCATCCCGAGGCCCAGGAGCCTCCCCCGGGGCTCCCAGAGGCCCCATGGCCACCTTGCTCATCCTTACACTCCAAACGCCAAGATCCTTGGAAGGTGCAGGGAGCAGCGCCCACTCGAGCCGCAGGTCAAGGGCGGGCGGACGGACAGAATGCCACGAACGAGGTCCAACACCCTCCTGGGGCGCCAGCGGCCGGGGAACAGTGGAAAACCCTCAGGACCAGGCTGCAGGTAAGTGTGGGAGGACAGGGTGCAGCCCACCCACACTCCACTGGGCTGAGGCCAAGCAAAAAAGGAGGGCGGGACCCAGGGTCAGGGAAGCCACACAGCTCAAACCTCTGGCCCAGGAGCACCGGGGCCAAGAATCTGGAAGAGAACAGACTGGCAGAGTCAGGTTTGGGGATTTGACCTACGGTAATACAGAAGGAATAACAGTGAAAAAGGCTCATCTCCGAGATGACCTGCACAGCCATGTTCCCCAAAGGTTTTCTGCAAATTATACACGTGAGTGGGTACACACATGTGCACACATCTGATGTATTATAGGTTTAATACATTATATTACTATGTTGTAATATATTACTAAGCACATACTTAATACCTTGTTATATATGGAGTACAACAAATTAAACATATTCATGTTATTGAACATATACTTACTGTGTATATCTTAATATATACTATACACACATTCTATATGCATGTGGTTATTATATTTATACACATTCATCTCCTCTCATTTTTTTTTCCTTTAGAGTTAGCAAGTGTTTGTGTTCAATATAGTACTGACAGCAATCCTGTGTTTTCGAGGAATACCTACCTGTCTTTAAAAACTCTAACGGAACATCTGTTTAACGGGTCATTTTGCAAGATGGAAAGATTCTGGAGGCTGGCGGCATGACCGTGTAAATACACTACAAATGGCTGAGACGGCAAATTGTATATTGTGCTTCTTACCACCATGGGAAACTGCTTCTGATTTCTCTTTGTGTTGGGGGGGGGGGGTACTGGGGATTAAACCCAGGGACGTCGGGACGTCGTACCTCTGAGCTACACCTCAGCCTTTTTGAATTGGTGCACTGTAATCATACATGATGTTCAGAGCAAGAGACACACCTGCACAGGGCATTCAGTGAACTCCCAACCCTCTCCCTCACCTCACAACGCTGACATTGGCAGTGATGAATTTGTGTATATACATCATGTCCATTAAAGCTTTTTATTTTGAATCAAGGTCTTGCTAAGTTAGCATGTGCTTGGCCCTGAATATACAATCCTCCCATCTCAACCTCCCAAGTACTGGGATTACAGGCGTGATCATGCCCAGCTTGCTCTTCATTTCAAATGCTAGTAACACACAAATCCAGTAACCAGCACACGGGTTACATGGGTCCTCCCCCTTCTCTGCCACCTTCACCGAGGCACAGTGCCTGTGCTCCTCACTCCAGGAAACCAGGAAGCGCCCCGATTTCAACTTCCCTGAGCACGGACCCTCCCTCCCTCCTGGCAGTCACCATTAGGCAGCGCCTCCAGGATTCAAAGGAGCTGTGTCCTGACCACTGATCAAACAACGGGTGGTGACTGAACAAGAGCACGCGTACGTGACACACACCAGCACACGCGCACATGTTTACAGCAAGGGAGCCGTCAGCCGGGCATGGGCTGAGCACACAAGGTCACTGTGAAGGAAAGGCTCTCGGACCAAGCACCGCACTCCCTTCCCGGCCTGCCTCTCCCCGTGGCTGTGATGTAGACGCGCAGCGGTGGAGCTGCAGAAAGAGACCCAAGATTCTCAGCACATCAGTTTAGCATATTCTAAAAATGCAATTTACAGTTCAGCAATATCCTTTCTTTTTATGTAGTCACTACAACACAAATATGCCTCTTTGTTATTTCTAACTCCATCTGCATGCAAAACACGCTCTGGCTAGGAAAATGTGAGTTCTGAGGAATCGAATCCCATTTTTCAAATCTGAAAGAGATGGAGAAATGAAAAGGAAAGGAGAAGATAAAGGTACATTTTATTCACATGCAAAAAAATGTAAATGAGATGACTTCATTTCCTCACCCCCAAATTGGAAATGCTGTCTGTAGCTTGTCCCCAAGTGGTTCCAAAATCACTATTTCAGGTCTATGACTGTGCTGTGCAACAAATCCATCTTCGCCAGCTGCAGTGTCATTTCCTCTTAACGCAGAGGGAAACGTTTGGATCCTGGACTCCAGGACAAGAGGCCTTGCCCCCACACCTGTGGCATTTGGGAAAGGTAAGTCTTTGTGGTGTGGCCGTCCTGAGCAGCAGCTCCGGCCGCACCCTCCAGAAGCCAGTACCATGCCCCATGCTGGGACACCAAAACCGTCTCCTGCATTGCCAAATGTCCCTGGAGGAAGACAAACTGGGCAAACTGCCAAAGGCAAGAATCCCCCAATTGACTTGGGCCTGAGTGACAGTCACCACTCCCAGTTCTGCACAACACACACACACACTCGTCACGTGCTCACTGGCTCCGCACGCCCCACAGTGACGCAACCCCACACTGCCCCGAGGGGCACAGGCTCGTTTCACCCCGGGCCCCAATCCCCACACTCCGCTGCAGTCAACTCTAACCCAGAAACACACATAGCAGCTGGCTGCCCAAGAACAGCAGGGCATGCACCCACGTAACAGATTAAAATTAGGCACCCTAATTATTAGACTGCCGCTGTAAAAGCCAGGAATATCACTTTTTTAAAAAATGAATGGGAAAATTAATTGATTTCCTTATTTGCTTGCATTTGTGATACTCAGCCTGCCTTTTATTATCAAGGCAGTCATAAAAAAAAATGCTTCTGCCACATATGCAAATTAAGTCATTAGTATTTTTCCCAATTACAGTAAATGCTTATTTGTATTGCTGATCTATTTTTCCAATTTAGTTCCCTTAATATTAATAATACTGGAAATGCTTTAACAAAAAAGTACTCAGGCAACAGAGATGAAAGTTCCATTATAAGCCTTTCTGATCATATAACTGTGAGACCACCCAGTAGTGACGTAGATGGGCCACAGCACAGGGGGCTAAAGCCCCTCCCCAGGGCTCTCAACTCTTCCCCAGGGCCACACACAGGGAGAAGCTGCCCAGGTTTCCCCGTGGAACGGGCCAAGGGAAGGCAGTCCACGGCACGGGCTCGGAGCTTTCCCAGCTTATCCGACCTGAAACACAGGCGAGATGGACTCCTGCATAACGAACGGCACATGTACGAGGGCAGCACATGCTGGGGTCCAGTCATCACCTCATCTCACCGCCCAGGACACGAGGCAGGAGACACGGGGTTCCTGTGCTCCCCACCCCAGCCGCATCCAGCTCAGGTAGCAGGTGCGCGCGCGGGAAGTCACCAGGGCACTGCAGGCCCACCGCTGCCCCGCGCCAGCAGCCAGGCCCGGGCCTGCTCCACTGCCCGTGTCTCCCCATCGGTCACAAGCTTCAGTCTGAAAGTTGGACAATTTGTGAGCAAACCGTGAGTTAGGAATGCAAATGGTGAACAAAAATGCTGCCTGTCGGGAGAATGAGGCAGGCCGGAAGCAGAGCTCGGATGGAGGTGGGGAGGACAGAGCCATTCCTGAACCACATGGTCAGAACAGGTGCCTCACGCCTGGCTCCTCTGAGAATCAAGTCCAGTATGCTGAAAAACGGCCTGATCCATCCATTACAATTCAGTCCTGTTTCAGGTAAAAGAAAACCCTACCGTGCCAACAGCTCAGCAGCTGAAATGGCAGCCGCACAAGCAGGCACCGGGCGGCCGGCGAGCTGGCCAGAAGCCCCACGCCCCATCCCAGCTGGGGCACCCTCAAGGACAGCAGGTGCAGGAGGGTTGATCCCAGACACTGTAAGAATGAACGAGATGGGCACGAAGTGGAAATAAGAATGAAGACAGGGCAGCCGGGCACAGTGGCGCACGCTTGTAAACCCAGTACTTGGGAGGCTGAGACAGGAGGATCACAGGTTTGCAGCTAGCCTCAGCAACTTAATGAGGGCCTCCACAACTTAGCAAGACCCTGTTTCAAAACAATAAATAAAAAACAAGTACACGTATACATACATACGTATATACATACATACATGAGAAGCTGGGGGAGAACTCAGAAGCAGAATGCCCCTGGGTTCAATCCCCAGTACCGCAAAGAAAAAAAATGAAGACAGGGTTAGACTAAGCCCACGCAATCCTGCAGAATGCCCCGCCCAGCACTATTGTTGGGTGAAAAGTGCAACAGTGGCCAACGAGGGCTGAAAGAGACGTAGAGAAGGCAGCTCAGAGACAGAAGCCTCCTGGAGCAGGGCCTGGCGCAGGCGGGCACTGTCACCTGACCCTTCTCCTCCCAGACTCCTCTGCGGCTGCTAACAGGTGGGGTGTGTCTCCCCTCCAATGGGAGCCTCCCTAGACACCAAGGAAACCACCAGGGCATCCCTCCTCTGCTCTGCACCAGGGATGACACACCCACCCCCGCTCCTGTGTCAGGCACTTTGAATCTAGGATGCCTGACAGACTCCCGAGATCCACTGTCGCCCTTAAAGTCTACACAAAATGGCATATTTGAGCTTACTTCTCTCGTGAGGAAATGGTTAATAAAAAATAAAATTGACCACAAGAGGACCCTGTGACACAGGTTCAAAGCCACTTTCTCAAGAGGAGCAGCAGCCACAGGTGAGGTCAGCCAGGAGAGGTCGCAAGGCCTGGGGGTCTGGGTGACCCCAGCTGACCAACAGGTTGCAACCTGCAAAACAATCAGTGAGACAAACCCTGCCACCTTCACCGGGCACGGGACGAGCCCCAGGCCGTGTCTGTACCCAGAACTCCGCAGACGCTGGAAAGCTAAGAAATCTTCAGCACCAGCCTCAAGACAACTGCACGACTCCCACCAGGAGAAAGTAGCGAGAAGAGCAAGAAGCTGGCCCCAGGCCCACGGTGGCTTCGGTGCGTGGCCCACTTGTGCCCCAGACCTCTGACAAGGTGACTCTGAACTTCACCCACGAGAAGGCTGCCGAGCAGCCACAGCTTCTAAGGGTTAAAACAGGGCCGCTGTGCCCAGGAGGAACTGGGCGAGAACCGCACTCCGTCAGCAGGGATCTGCCACCCTCACCACCATCAGGTACACCCCACTTCTAGAAACTCCACTGCCCCCTACTAAGTGGCATGGCTGACTCTCAGCCCTCCAGGAACCCCGACAGAGAAGCTGAACTTCACACTGCACGTGCGCTCCAGTGCACAGGAAGGTGTGCACGCGTCAGTGCCCATGCCTGTATACGTGTGTGAACTGACATGTGCACGCATGTGTCTGTGTGCACGTGTGCATAAGTATCTGTGTGCACATGTCTGCACACATGGAGGAGAGGGCTGTACTCCCAGAGCTGTTGGGGAGGATACTTGGTCTGCACACAACTAAGCCAGAGCAGGGTCCTGCCATTCTGGTTACGCAGACCAAAAAACTGAGGCTTGGAGAGGCTGGGTAAACGCCACCAAAACTCTTACACGGCTGCACGGGGACCGACACACCCCAGTCCACTTCTAAACTGCCACGCCCCTCACCACTGGGCTTTTCTGACCCAGAGATATACCTCGAACGGGCCCTGCGCTTTCCCATGGGGCAGACAGTTCTACTGTGTATCCTCCCAGCTGATGCCCAGGAGGAAAGGGCACAGGGTCGGAGCAGTGGTCAGTGTGACTCCAGGTTCCTCACCATGAAACTACTCACACTGGGGACTTCAGAGGGAGGAGGGGCATCCCGGCGCAGGGGCTGGGAACAGCACGGGACCGGCAGACGGGTTATGAGCTGAGGAGCAGCGAGATACGCTTGCTGATGAGAGATGTCTGCTCCTCTGAGGCTGGTGGCAGGGCTGCACCTGGGCTGATGGCCTCCTTGTTTTGCTTGATCCTGACAATCATCTGCCGAGAGAGAAATTCTCACAACCACTTTGCAGATGAGCAAACCAGGGCAAGGGGGCTGGACGAGAACCACTGTGCTGCCACGCCTGGAGGGCTGCAAACCAGGACTCAAAGCCTCAGTCTCACCCCACAGTATGTTCCTTCCAATGCACCTCTCACCCGCAGGGAGGCAGATGAGATCAGTGTGGCTGTTGGAACAGGCGGGGCCAGAGCTGTGTTTACTTTCTGCCTTCTCAAGAGACCCTCATCCCCTTCTCTGCTACCTGCCTCTGCACGGGGCAGTGGGGAGAACCAAAGTGTGCCCAGTACCCAGCCCCTTCTCAGATGACTGACAGTGTTACCTGGAAGAGCACTCAGGAAGCTTTGCCCTCTGGGCCCCATGGGTGGCCAGGGCCCTGGCCCATCTTGCACCCTTCTGCTTCCTCAGAACCCCAGCCCTGCGCCTCACCGGGCTGTAGCCAGTGTGGACTCTGTGCCACAGCCTCCCCCATCCCATGGCAGCACCAGATCCGCAGGAGGCCCGGGCCCCTCCCCAAGGCCGTGTTCACCCACAGGTCGGCCGGCAGAGGTGCAAGTGGAGGCTGCCCCCGATGAGCCTCCATGGCCTCCGTCTCTGCAACTGGCCAGAGGCCAGGATCCACCCAGCTGCAGGCAGAGGCACGGGAGGCCAGTGTGGCGCAGACTTCACTGCCAGGAACCCTGGTCCAGGGCTCCCTGCAGCCCTCGCTGAGCTGCTCTCTGCCGGAGGCCAGCAGGCTTCTTTCCTGGGCGGGGGCGCTCAGGCCAGCGCTGTGCACACAGAGCTCACAAGGGCCGCTCCAGATCTGCCAGCAGCGTCGGGAAGCGTGAGGGCTTTGGGAGGAGGCTGGCAGCTGCCTCCCTCCTCGGCATCCCTTCCCGTCCCCGTCCTTCCAGACAGCAGCATTTCCACACGAGGGAGGCCGACTCCCCGTCAGCTTCCCCAGCCGGCTTCCAGGAGAGACAGCCCAGCACCAGTGTGTGGGCTGAGCCTGACAGCGCGGTGACTGCTTCACAGGAGGCTGCTGCAACCAAAGCCAGACCAAGCGGGGACAGAGATGATCTGTCCTGACGCGCAGGGACCAGAAGGCGAGCAGCCACGGGAGCAGCCAGCAGGGCCCTCGTGGCTCAGGACACCGACTCTCCCAACAGAGCCCTGGAACAAGGCCTTGCGGACACCACAGAGTAGCTGGATCAAGCCCTGCCTGAAAAGTTCATCTGCACGCTCCGAGAAGGCAAGCCAGTCAGTTCCCGGGAGTGCACAGTGTTCTCCGTACTGCCACGGAGAGACCCCATCTGCCAGAGAGCTACCAGAAATATCTCCACTCGATGCTCACAGCCACCCTCAGAAAACCCCCTTAGCGTGCCTTCCCCATAGTCCCGGGGAACATCATCTGGTCCCCACACGCATGCTCCTCCACTCCCCAGGGGCCATCTGGTCCTGCAGCATGGCCAACCTGCCCACAGCTCCACCTGTGAGGGGTGTTCCGTGGAGTCACTGCCATGCTGTGTCACCAGAAGAGGCCACACGCCTGCAGCACCCTCCATCCCGAGCACCCACATCCATGATGCTTCCCTCAAGCCACTGCTGCCATGCCCACAACAGAACAGCGAGATGTGCGCTGGCATCGGGCTAGGTGTGTACTGGCATCCGGGCTAGGTGTGTGCTGGCATCAGGGCTAGGTGTGTACTGGCATCCGGGCTAGGTGTGCACTGCCATCGGGCGAGGTGTGCACTGGCATCAAGGAAAGGTGTGCACTGGCATCAAGGAAAGGTGTGCGCTGGCATCAGGCTAGGTGTGCGCTGGCATCCAGCCTAGGTGTGCACTGGCATCAGGGCTAGATGTGCACTGGCATCAGGCTAGGGGTGCACTGGCATCCAGCCTAGGTGTGCACTGGCATCCAGACAAGGTGCGCTGGTATCCGGGCTAGGTGTGCACTGGCATTGAGCTAGGTGTGCGCTGGCATCAGGGCGAGGTGTGCACTGGCATCAAGGAAAGGTGTGCACTGGCATCAGGCTAGGTGTGCACTGGCATCAGGGCTAGGTGTGCACTGACATCAGGGCGAGGTGTGCGCTGGCATCAGGCTAGGTGTGCGCTGGCATCAGGCTAGGTGTGCACTGGCATCAAGGAAAGGTGTGCACTGGCATCAAGGAAAGGTGTGCACTGGCATCAGGCTAGGTGTACGCTGGCATCCAGACAAGGTGTGCGCTGGCATTCAGGCTCTTGCTAATGCTAATTCAGACAGTGAAGAGACGGGAGGAGAGCCCCCCAGGAGGGCGGCTGGACAGTGAAGAGACGAGAGGAGAGCCCCCCAGGAGGACAGCTGGGTTTGTGGCTCCAGAGCAGGTTCCTCCTCGACAGCACAGGAGCGCAGGGAGAGCAGAGGCCCAGTAAGACTCGTCCGCCCGGCCACGGCCAGTGCCCTCAGGTGGCAGCCACACACAGCAGGGGCCTGGGAACTGATGGCTTGTCATGTGGAGTGTTCAAGACCCTGACCTCTGCAAGCAACAAGGAGTCCTTGCAAGGACAATGACAAGCCTTTGCTCTCAAAGGGAACTCTGACCCCACGAGGAGGCCTCCTCCACCACGGCTCCCGAAGACACGGAGCTGCCCTGCCCTGGCACCGGCGTCAAAGGCCCAGTCCACGACGCCCACCTTGCAGGTGACGTTCTCTGCTTCCCAGTCCCCCAGAGATCTGCCAGCAGAGAGAAGAGTGAGCCCAGGGAAGGCGGGGGCAAAGCCGGGGAGGGAGGCGTGCGGCCCGGCTCCTCCTCTGGGCCCCGCCGTCCTCCTCTAGGCCCCACCGTCCTCCTCCAGGCAGATCCCGCTGTAGCACTTCCCGGCTGTTTTCTTTCCACCTTCCTTTAAAAGCCCACGGGGCCAAGGCCCACGCCTCGAGAGCATGGTTGTTACTAACGAAGAGCTCGTCCCACCCTGCAACGCACAGATCCTCGTGGCCAGTTTCACCTCCCCCTGGGGTCCACAGCCCAGGGAAGGGGGGCCGCAGGACTCAAATGTGAGTTGAGGTGAGTGAGTAAGTCTCAAGGGCCCTCAGGCCCGGCTCCACGGGCTCCAGGACTGGAGTGCACAAGCTGGGCCGGCTGGCTCCATCCCTTCCAGAACATTCTCTGCTGGCTCCTGGAAGGCTATGATTCTGGAAAGATGCTCTAAAAGCTCCCAGACCAGAAGCAGATGAAGTTCCCACCAACACTGGCTGAAAGGAGAAAACGACCACCCCACCAAGGCCGCGGCCCAGCCTCAAAGCCACCAGAGCCCTCCGCCCCCCTGAGGAATGGCCCCTGCTTTGTGACCAACCCCTCCCAGGTGGTGCCACAACCCCAGCATGCACTCTGGGGGAGCCCGGCCACACCAAGGGCCACCTGGGAGCCTGTGGGTGCGCCGGGTGGCGCATCACCCAGCGGAGCCAGGCACCAATGCTCAGAACAGAAAGAGCTGAAAGTGAGTTCAAAACCCGGATAGCAGTCTTCGAGGGCTGGGGCGAGCCCTCCATCCGCCGCCCAGCTCCTGGACACCGCCCAGTCCCGAGTCCTTGGAGCTGGCCACCATCTGGCCACAAAGGCCTGTCCACCCTGCTGCAGCCCCACCACTGAGGCCCCCGCTCACAAGGCACATGCCCACTCGCACCTCGCCCAGGCCCCAGGCCCTCCAGCCTCCCCCAGGGCTCCGGGCTTGCCACAGCCGGTTCTCAGGATGGCAACCGGCAGGCACCTGCGTGTGTGGTTCCTCTCCCTCCTCCGTCCTCACCAACACCTCGCCTCTTGCGGGCAGAGATGGGGGCCTCTGATCAAGCCTGGAGTTACTGGCCCCGCCACCCTACAGGCCACAAAACAGGTGTTCAAGCACGCCCACCTCGTGGGAAACAGGGGATCTGGGCCTGGGTGCCGGGTTAGTATTTAAACCACACTAGCCAATCAATGAGAAATATTTGGAACCCCTCCCCCCAGGGCTCCCCGCTCCACACCACTGAGTGCCAGGGTAAGGGGATGGATCACAGAAACTTCTATTTCAAAAGAACCGCTCCAGCAAATAGCAGCTCATAAACCCAGTAACGACCATTCCCAAGGGAAAGTGCACTCCCATCAGGCTGGAACAACACTCCCACTCGGAATTCTGGTTCAGGCCATAAGAAATGATTTATTGTTTCAAGCTTAAACATCAATCCAACAAAAGCACTTGACTCACACAGCCGGATACTTCATAAACAACAGTAAACTAACAAAGCCCAACACGCACATTCTTAAACAGCAGGTTCCAAAATGTTTATATACACAGCCATATTAAGGTATCACACTACAGTTACGAGGTGAAATAAGGAATGATTAAATAATGGCATTAATTAGGACGAATGTGGAAATGCCTTTCATAGGAGCAGCGGCTGGCCACCTCCGACACTGCGGCCGGCCGGCCCTCCGGAGGACACGCTGTGCACGGCGCCTCGGCCTGCGCGGCAGCCCCGTGTGCCCCTTGACAGCTGTGTGCAAGGCCCCTCTCGCCCTCATTCCTGCTGCATCTCAGAATGTGCTTCCCTGTATTTATGGCATCCACTTAAAAGCGTGTAATCTCTAAAATCAGGACCAGGAAGTTCCCAGATGCAAGGGAGGGAGAGGTTAGGAAACAGGCAATTCCAGAGCCCAGGCAGAAGCCCCAAGGAGGCGCTGCGGGCAGGAAAGCGTCCTCCCTGCGCTGTTCCCAGGGCCCAGGCTGCACGGGACATGTGCTCGTGGAGCACTGGATCAGCAGGCACTAGGTACAAAGCAAGCATGAGGCTCTGGGGCCTCCTGACTCCACACAGCCCAACCAGCAAGAGAAGACATTAAACAACAAATGTCACAATGAGCTGCTGAAATTGCACAACTGGGTCCTGTTAGGAAGGACTAAGAATGTTAGCCTAAGTCGAACAGACCAAACCAGGAGCAATCTTGAGGGGCTGTGGCAGATGGGGGTAAAGGGAGGTAGCTCCAGAAAAGGAAGTCGTGTGTGCAAAGGTCCTGGGGCCAAAGAGGACCGAGACGGAGCAAGGAAGCAAACCAGGTGCGGGCTAAAGCTCAGTAAACAGGCGAAGGACATCAGACGAGGCTGGGATCAGGCAGGTCTTGTGGGGTCCTCAGGAGAAGCCCTGACAGGACGTCTTACGAGGAACAAACAGTAGGTCCAGACCTGCCCAGGGCGGAGGCCGCTGAGCAACAGCTCGCACACACACGGATCGCGGCGGAGCAGCGCGGCCCAGGGGGCTGACCCCACCGCAGAGCTCCGGTGTGGCTCAGCAGTCCACACCCGCAGGATTCCTCCAATGCTCAACGGACTGACCAATTTCCCAGGAACTCGGTTTCTCTCCTTTGTAAAAAATGGAGTTGAAGAGTATCTACCCCAATGGAAATAACAATTTTCTTAAACTATTATTAAAAAGTAACACATACTTATTATAATACTATATATACAGTGCCAACATTATAAAAAGACAGCAAAAGTCCCTTCTGACCCATTTCCCTGATACCCCCGATAGCCGCCCTACCGCTCCAAAGACCTGTGGACAAAAGGAAGGCCTGACCTGCGGACAGACGCTGGGCCCTGTCCCTGTCGCCTGTCTGGGCAAGGACGCCTCCACAACACAGCAACACCAAGCGTGCTTAGGAAGTGTCGCTTTTATAAATGGCCCAGCCTGACCAGCCTGCACACACCTGAGGCCAATGCACTTACCACAGTCTTTCATTACAATCAATTCCAACATGTAGAGCCGCTGGAACGGGGGGATGACCATTAAAACTGTGATACCAAACTTCTGGAGAGCAGTTTAGCAATTGTTTTATTTTATGTAATGATAGACATGGGTCTCTACCATGTGCAAGGCCTATTTAAGCAACTTTCATAGATTAACTTATTTAGACCTTGCAAAGGCCCTCTGAGAAAGGAACCATTACTCTCCTCGGTGACAGGGGTGGCCAACTGGCTAACGTGATGGGCACAAAGGGCAAGGCCTTCGGTTCCATGTCTCAGGAAGGCTCAGTCTTTTCTCCGCTGACCACAGAGATGTGCGGATCTCCATTAGCCCTGGAGACACGCTTTCTCACCAGCAACCAGGAAGCCCACCCTTTTAAAGCTCTTTATATACTGCCGAGCACCCTCATGAAGGCATAACGGGTTATCTATATTTTTCTTACATTATCTGCGTAAGGAATCTTTCACCAGAGGCTTTGTTTTGTCCTTGCAGTGCCGAGGAGCGCACACAGGCCTTGAGCATGCTCCGCAAGTGTTCTACCACCGAGCTACAGCCCGGCTCTGCCGGACAAGTTTTGTTTTGTTTTGTTTTTTATTCCAATACTGTTAAATCTGCCAATATTTTCTCCTAAGGCTTCTAGTTTGGTGCTAGGATAAGAATAGATTAATTCAGTGGTTTTTTGTAAAGTTTTTGTCCTCAAATGTGTTCTTCTAATATCTTCCATAGTAACTGGCAGAACTGACAGACATGAATACTAAGCTGGTCTGGTGCAAATGGACACGGAGTGCTGCCGGGGGCCACCCCCGCCTGCCTCCGACAGCCCAGGGGGCTCCTCTGAAGATCCAAGCACCGCATGTGGGGCAAGAACCTCTGGCTCCCCTGCGTGTCTTATCGTTGTTGTTGTTGTTGCTGCTGCTGCTGCAGTGCCAAGAACTGAACTCAGGGCCTTGCACATACTAGGTGAGCACTCTACTGAGCTAACACACCCAGCCCACATCTGCTAATATGTCTCCCAGTTCTACGACGTCACACACGTAACATAAGACAGCGTGAGGAAGCCAAAAGGATTTCCCAGACCCTATGAAACACAGGGACAGTCAATGCAACGCTGCACCCAAAAGACATTCTATATCATCTTCCCACAGAGGCCACACTCCTCGGCCAACACCTGCACAGCACCCAACTTCTACGTCAAGACCATCCCTGGCCCAGAAGCAGGGGCAGGGGACACAGGGAGTCGACCTGGGGACCTGACACACCAGGTGTTCCACTCTTACTCCTCGGGTTTCTCCTCTCAAACTGGGCACAGTTGTGGGCAAGGTGACACCCCAGGCGGCAAGTGCTTAAAACAAGAGCACACGGCTCCAACCTGCAGTCACTGTTACTATACCCACCGGCTCCAGGAAAGGCACTCTGACCTCTGCAAGAGCTAACAGGGCAACGACCCGGCCCACAGTCGCTGGCCTCCCCAGATGGAGGGCCCCGGCGGAGGCCATCTATGCTACCTGGTCCTACCTTCCAGGTGAGGAGGCGGCAAGAGCACGAGTGGCCACAGATGCCACAGCCCACGTTCTGCGCCCAAACAGGGCCCGCCCTTCTCACAGGAGCCCAAGAGAAGGAAACTGACCTCCTAAGGAGTATGTAACTGACACTGGCTCAGTGAAACTGGTCCCAACAGGCAGCTCTTGTAAGAGTGAGTTGAGGGCTGCTCAAATGCAGCAGCCCCCCTGAGGACATGGGTCCCTCATTTGACTTGCACAGCAGGACACAGGCAGGCCACCAGAGGTCAAAACAAAAGCCCCTGGGAGCCACCCCAGGACACACTCGGCCTTGGCCACAACAGCGGGATCGAGGCAGGGGCTCAAAGCCTGCATAGGCCCCCAGCGGCCACGGACTCCAGGCCAAGGACTGGAGAGCCCACCGGGCCGCCTCCCGCCTCCCAGCCTCCCAGCCCCGGCTGCTGTTCAGGCTCCGCATCTCCCGCACTCCCGGCATCAGGTATTAATACACCACCCATGGCAGCCTCCGAGCTCTGAAAGCCCAGCCGTTTTCAATAGAGAACGGTATGGACGAGTTCTACAGGAGTGATGAAATTTTCTTCTGCTCTGGCAATTAGAACGGCACAAAGTCGCCTTTCCTTTGGTGCCACCCCCAACATCAAAGGATCGGAATTCAAAGCTGTTCATGCTGCATTGAAACCTCACAATGGAGCTGGAAAATGGAAGTCGATTACTGGGCATAAATATGCAGTAGTTAAAAGGAAAGAGTTATAACAAAATTAAACTGCAGCAGCCCCACGATGTGTGGCAACTTCCAGCACTGGAGTCCTCCTGGCAAACGCAAAGAGGGCATCCTGGTAAAGCAGGTCTCTGACCACTCACAAGCCTGGCCCCTAGAGCGCCACACCGCCAGGGTGCCATGCTGTGCTGTCCCCCTCCCACAGGAACAGCCCCCAGGCCTCCGGAACGTGGCGTTTGGGCGCTTTATTTTGCACAGCTGAGGAGCTGCTGGCCACAGAACATTCTCTCTGGCTACAGCCGCTTCCGTCACATCTGTCCTTGGTCTCCAAGCCTCCCAGGCCTCTGCGCAGTCCACAGTCATCTTCCCTCCAGAACCCCCTCCCCTTGATTCCCCTAAGGGCACTCTGCCACCAGCTCCCCTTGCAGGAGGAAGCAGGAACCCCAGAGAGGGCAGTGTTACATCTGGCCTCTTTTCTGATTGATTACTGCTCTCTTTAGGAAGGTATTTGATCTTTAAAAGAAAAGCCCAGAACACAGAAAGCTATAGAAGTCTTACAATGTGTCGGGGTGTGTGTTTTTAAGGCATGAAAATACTTCCCTCCCACACAAACCAGAGTTCTTCTGGGGAAAAGATGCCACGGATCCCAGGGAGTAGAATATCTGGGAAAGCTGATCAGTCTTAAAAATAGATAACTGAACACAGACTAAAATTCACAGGAGCTACCTGAAAAAAATTAAATCTCACATTTTTTTTTATATCCAAAACTCCATTCTAATGAAACTTCAGACTGGGTGGCATTTTGCATTTCCAATTATAATAGAGTAATTGTGTTGCCATAGTGACTGCAAAATTCTGCAATAACTTTTGTTGCCTTGTAACTGCTGTAGTGTATATTTGTGTACAAGCAGCTGAGTTTTTCTTAATTCAACCTCCCTTCCTCTCCCCAACCGCCACCGCCGCCACCACCACCACCTTTCCTGGCTGGATTCTGAAACCATCACACCAGCTTTCATTAGGCCGCCGTCTCTAAAATAATGCACGGAATTATCAGAAGCAATTAAAACTCCAGGCAACCACGATCCTATTACCGAAGAAAAAGCGAAACCAGGTCAAGGTGCAAGCCGCCAGCATCCCCCACCCCCGACCGCGGTGCGCAGGGCCACGGCTGTTCACAGGTTTACTCCCAGGCCTTAAATGCTTAGGTGGTTTGTGGGGACGCGTGGAAAAGCCTGACTACAGGAAAGCGGGGAGGCAAAGTGACTACACAGGCCTTTCCTCCTCCCCCCCCGCCCCGCCCCGAGCAGGCAGAGCTGCTCTCAGCAAGCAATTAGGTAAGTCTCTACAGTAATGCAATTAGGATTTAGTTAAGAAAGTCATTAGTTCTAAAATAACTTAAGTTTAATTTCTGCAACGCCTTATTTGAAAATTGTGTCACAGCAGGTCAATTTACAGCATGCAATAAAGAAAACGCTCCTATCAGCTGCCGCAAGTTATTACAAATTTTCGACGTGCATATAATGAGTCCACCGGTCCCACCCCCGGCCTATCCACCGGACACGGGCGGTCTCGGGCGACGCCGATGTCACACAATCCCGCGTCTGGGGTAAACACTGGCGGCGGCGGCGGGCGGGCGGCAGCGTTTCGCAACGCCGCGGGTCCCGGGCAGCCGCGGGCCGGGCCGCAGCCCCCGCCCTCCGCGCTGCCCGCCCGCGGCCCCCGCCCCAGCCGCGGAGGGCGTTTTCTGCAAACTCACACGTCTGTCTGACAAAGTTACATAAACGGCTGGGCCGGCGCCCCCGCCCGCCGCCCGCGCCCACCTGCGCCCGCCGGGCCGCGCAGGCCGTCCCCGCCCGCGGCGCCCGGGGCCCAGGCCGATCCCGGGCGGCGTCCACCTGCCGCGGCCGGAGCCGGGGGCGCGGCGCTGCTTACCGGCGGCGGCCGCGCTCTAGCCGCGCTCGGGCGCTGCGAGCCGCATCTTCTCAGCCTGCGCCGCCACCGCCGGCGGGCGGGCGGGCGGGCGGCTCCGGCGGCGACGACGACGCGGGCGCGCGGAGCGGGCCGGGTGTGAAGGCGCGGGCGGGCGCGCAGGCTCGGGCTCGGGCGGCGGCGGGGACGGTGCTCCGCGGCGGCGGCCCCACAACCTCCCCTCCTCATTCACAAAAAATTGACCCACGTTGAACCATGATGCTGCTCCCCCCTCCGGTGCCAAGCCGTGAAGGGATTGGCCGCGCGGGACGTCCGTCAACCGCCCTGACCCCGCCCCCCAGCCGGCGGTCCGCCAGCCATTGGCCATGGCGGCCTTGCGTCACCTCCCCTCGCGGGCCCCGCCCCCGCTTGGTTTCTAATGAAGAGCGCGTCAATTACGGCTCGGCCCCACCCGCGCCCGCCTCCAGGGCGCCCTGCCACCCTTCCATTGGTCCATGGGGCCTGCGCCCGCCTCTAGGCCGCCCAACCTCCGGCCTGACGCCCCGGGTGCAGCAGAGAGGCTCCACCTCCGCCCGCCTTCCCTAACATGTCGGCGACCCCATTGGCTCCCGGCGCCGTCAATTGGGGGCGGGGCGTACCGGAGGACGCTCCAGGCGCTAGCGCCGGACCCTTCGCGGTGGAGAAAGCGCAGGGACCCGGATTGGGTACGGACTGGAATCCAGCCTCCGGCTGTAGCTAGTGCCGCTCGGCCGGCTAAGGCGCCGCCACCGCTCAGCACCGCGTGCCTGCACGCCGGGGTTGTGCTCGCTGGGGCCGCAGAGGCGCGCGGGCTGAGGCGGGGGGCCGGGCAGGCCCGGCCGCAGCCTCCATCTTGGGCACCGGCACGGGTCACGTGGGCTGCGTGCTGGGGACGCAGACGCCGGGGCGAGTGCGCAGGCGCAGCGGCCCCGCCCTACCCTGCCCCGCGGCGGGCGCGCGGCACCGAGTGCGGCCGGGGCGCCCCGGTGGAGATTGGCCAGACGCTGGGTGGACTCGCCCGGTCGCGGCCCCGCGTTCTGGGAGCGCGCTGCGAAGCTGCAGGGCGGAGGCTGGTGCTGGCCGCGCTGGACCTCTGCAGGCCCGGGCCGAGTGCCTGAGGTTGCCCTCTGGAGCGCCAGAGGCATCGTCAGGGCCCCGTTCCCAGCCGCCGCAGTCCTCTCTTCGGGATCGTGGCACCGACAGCCCCACTATGCCTGGAGCCCCACGCTCCAGTGAGGAGCACTGGACGGCCGTGCCAGTGCCGGCCTGTGTGGTGGCGTGGATGCTGAGCCCGCGACGTTTGTGCAATGCCCAGGCCTTCCCTCTTAGGAGCAGACAGTACCTTTAATGTCATGCAGCATTCTTGGTAGGCGACAGGGGGGAATCTCTAGTTGTGCGAGTGCAGATATAGTCTGCAAAATGAAATCTGCAATTTTGTATTTAACACTCGAGATAAGTGATTAGAGAACTTTAGTCATTGGAAGGAATGTGTACTCTTAGGATAGCTCAACTTTGGGAGCCAAGGGATGAACTGCGAAATTTTAAAACAGAAGAGAAAGCTGAAGAAAATGACCACGATTCGGGAGTGCTAGTGACGGCTGCTGATAGAAAAGGTGCACCGTCAAATTTTCATAAAAGAATGTCGCAGGGTCAGTCGCCAGCTAATGTTTGGATGATAGAAATCAAGGTCCAAAGTTATTTGAACAGGATCATTTAAAACGTGCAGTAATCAGGAGGGATTATAAAATCCCGCATATAAATCAACTAATACTAGTTTTACAAGGATGAAATGGAAGAACATACCTGAACATAGGCACATCAGAAGGCTCTGGAATATAATACTGGGAGAAGTCATTTTAAAAGGTAGATTTCAATTCAGAGGAATGAGTAGTCCCCAGCTAGACACACGTGGAGTCCTCTGAGCCTCTCAGGAAAAGGAACCTGGTCAATACAGGTGAATGGACCCAAGAAACTGCCTTTTCTGGAGAAGAGACACTTGTGGTCCTGGGCAGATGTGTCTGTCAGAAGAACAGGTCCACACTCAGTGCACCAGCTCTGTACAGCGCAGTCCTGCACAACACGGGGAAGGTCTGTGGTGCTGCATGCAGAGCTTAAGGGAAAGAGAACATCATATAGGCTCTTTGCAGAGAATCCCAGTCTAGAACCAGTCCCTGTGGTGAAAGAAGCCAGTCTAGATCAGAAGTGAAGACAGCCCGAAAGACCCGAAACCTAGAGTTAAGAGAACTCCAACCAAGTGGCTAATTACAAAATAAGTATGCAAAAAGCAGTAACTTTCAGATACACTAACAAGTCAGGCGTGGTGCACATGCCTGTAATCCCAGTTCTTGGGAGGCTGAGACAGAAGGATTACAGGTTTGAGGCCTTCCTCAGCAACTAAGCAAGACCCTGTTTCCAATTAAAAAGGGCTGGGAGTGTAGTTCCAAGGTAGAATGCCCCTGGGTTCAACCTACAGAACCAAGAAAACAAAACAGATACACTAATAATAGTCAACGATTAAATATTCATTGAGCATTGAATATGGGGTAGGCATTGGGTTAAGCACTTTATATGCATTGGAACACATGATAAAAAATCCCCAACCACATTGTCCAGAGAGCACCTTAAATACCTAAATGTAACTGCACATCCAATAGAACTTCCTGGAAATTAAAATCACTATTTTATTTGGGGAATATTTTGAGAACAGTAGAAAAGAAGGGTAGTGAGGGAAGAACTACACTCCCAGAAAATTAACATCTAGGAAAATGAAAAGGTGATACTGGCCCTGATCGATAGGAAGTGATAGAAACGGCCCCAAGCACATGGCGGAACTCCAGGCGGCTAGCCAGCGGCATGTGCATGGTCACTGCCCGCGCTGTTGCTGGGCAGCCTTCCAGGCTGGTCAGGGCCGATGCCACACCAGTTGTTAACTGTTTTTAAAATCACCCCATAAGCACTTCAAATAAAGGTGCCTTTTGAAGTCAGTGAGAACACCATATAGGGGGGTACCCCTTCATCATTTGGAGACAAAATAATGTTGAATTTCTACATCATCAAATGGAATAAAGCTTTTAAGTGTTTAAAAAAAAGTACTAGCCAGGCATGGTGGCACACGATTGTAATTCCAGTATTTGGGAAGCTGAGACAGGAGTATCACGGGTTCAAGTCTAACCTCAGCAATTTAGCGAGGCCCTCCACAACTTAGTGAGACCCTGTTTCAAAATAAAAAATAAAATAGGTCTGGGGGTGTAGCTCAGAGGTAGACTCTCCTTGGGTTCAATCCCCAGTACTGCAAAAAAAAAAAAAAAAGTTAAAAGCCAGCCTGGACAACTTCATGAGACCTTGTTTTAGAACAAAAAGGGCTGGGGGGTGTAGCTCAGTGGTAGAGTGTCCATGGGTTCAATCCCCAGTACCACACAGCCAAAAGTGCTAAGGAAAATTGATTGTGGACATTTGTATAGAGTTATAGATTAGAAAATGCCATCAACAGCCATAGAGGGAAACATTGATAACTTGATTATGTTCATTAAAATGGGTACAATCAGCAAGAAAGTGGATAACCCCCAATTTTGGAATACAAGAAAATACTACTCAGCAATAAAAAAGAAATGTCCCCTTACAAGTGAATGAATGTCAGCATCATAAGTCAAACAAAAGACACACTCTCTATCACTCCATGAACATGAGACTCAACAGCCAGCCAACATCACACGCAAATAGAAATCAGACATGGTTCTCTGCAGGGTGGGTGGGCAGAGGATGGGCTGGGAGGGGCACTGAGAACTTTCTGGAATGAAGGAGCTTGTGCACATCTGGAATGAGGTGTAGATTGCACAAGAGTAAACACCTATCAAAACACATTGAATATAAGAGCTTTTGAAGGGAGATTTTTACCTGAAAAAAAAGAAAAGAAATGGAGGCAGTAGCTGCTCCACTTTGGGGAGGAAGAAGGAACTATTATGCGTCAGAACACAGGTAAAATTAAAAGTGGAGAAAGTGTTTACACAATGTTTCATAAAGGCTAATCTCTTTCAAGAAGGCTTTCGAGGCTTAGAAAGGTGTGCATTCCAAAAGCAAAACAGGCAGAGACAAGGACAAGAAAACACAAAAGAAGGAACGCCCAATAAACATGACAGAATGTGCTCTTCCCTGGTGACAGGAGGCATGTGAGGCCCTCTCCACTTGATAAAAGCAAGTGCGAAGAAATAAACACTAGTGTACCTGTACTGAGTGGCAACTGATAAGAACTTAGGTGGCTACTTAACTACAGACACAAAACCTTCACATTTTGCATAATCTTTCACCTAGAGATTCCAATTCTAGAACGTCATACTAATAAGCACGGATGTTGATAAACATTTGATTAGAAGGTTCACAAAAGCCAGGCATGGTGGCATACACTTGTCATCCCAGTACTTGGGAGGCTGAGACAGGAGGATCTGGGTTCACAGCCAGCCTCAGCTACTTAGTGAGGCACTCCGCAATTTAGTGAGACCCTCTTTCAAAATAAAGAATAAAAAATAGGACTGGGGGTGTGCCTCAGAGGTAGGATGTCCCTGGGTTCAATCCCCAGTACTGCAAAAAAAAAAAAAAGGTTCACAAAAAATGGGGGATTTATATCATGGAAAGAAATTCACTTTATAAATAGTATGAAGAGAAAAAGGAAAAAAGGAAGACTACAAACATCATCACAATTTATAATTTTATAAATAAAAACATTTAAAGCCGGGCGTGGTGGCGCACGCTTGTAATCCCAGCATTTGGGAGGCTGAGACCGGAGGGTCCGGGTTCGCGGCCAGCCTCAGCTACCTAGTGAGGCACTCTGCAACTTAGTGAGACTCGGTTTCAAAATAAAGAATAAAAAATAGGGCTGGGGGTATAGCTCGGAGGTAGAATGCCTCTGAGTTCAATCCCCAGTACCGCAAAAAAATAAATAAATAAATAAAAACATTTATAGGTGAAAAAAACCAAAAGATGTAATTAAAATGGTCAAAATTCCCATTGGTTTCTTCTGAATACTTCTTTAAAAGCTGAGAACCCATTGAAAACACAAAGAGAGCCGGGCGTGGTGGCGCATGCCTGTAATCCCAGTACTTGGGAGGCTGAGACAGGAGGATCGCAGGTTGGCAGCCAGCCTCAGCATCTTAGCGAGACTCTCAGCAACTTAGCAAGACCCTGTTTCCAAATTAAAAATAAAACAGGGCTAGGGGTATAACCCGAAGGGTAGAATGTCCCTGGGTTCAGTCCCTTAGACCACAAAAGAAGGAGAAGAAGAGGAAGAGGAGGAAGGAGAAATGAAATTAGATTAAGACACTTCAGCGTCAGCAGCTGAGAGACACAGTCAGCGCGGGGCTGCCGGCAGGTGGGGAGGGCACGCAGGCTTGAGCACGTGTACAGCTCGAGGTTCTTCTCACCCAGGAGCCTTCGCTCTCCCTGCCTCACCCTCGCTCTTCACCTGCTGCTCCTTCCCGACCTACTCTAGACAAAGCTGGCTCAACCAGGGTCTGGAAATAAGTCATCAGAGGTGACAAAATAGCAGGTCACAGCCCCTCACGAGCCTCCTCCTGCCCAGGTTTTCGGCCTGAACCACAGATCACCTGGGCAGACCTCGTCTGGCCAAGCTCCCGTTCTAAGCTATGTTTCTCTTAATTTGCTATGGTCTTTGAGATAACATGGGCTTGTCAGCATGTAGGAAGCAGCCAAAGTCCTGGAGGAGCTGAAGCCAGAGGAGGGAGTAGGACCAGGACGAGCAGAACAGAAGCGGGGCCCTCGAAGACTGGAAAGCAGCAGCTGGAAGGGAGCCCGGGAGGCAGGGAGGCTGGAGCCCGAGTCCCTGGGAAGCGATGTCCAGTGGAGGCCACAGCTTGGCAGAGGAGCAATGGTGAGTGACTGGGGAGTGGGGATGACCGGGAGCCTGGTGGCTGACGGAGGAACTTGACTACACTGTCTCAGCCCAGAACGCCCACAGCCAAGCCGGCACAAGGACCCCAGGATCAGGATCGAGGGGCTGGAGGCCGGGCTCAGGGCAGGAAAGAGGGGAAGACAACGCTGGCCGCGCAACAGGAAGGAAAGGGGAAGCCTCGATCTGTCACCCCCAAGTCCCCACCGGAGTTCCCAGGACTCCCCAGAGCCCCGCCCTGAGCATCAGAGACAACAGACATCGCAGCCCAGGTGAGCACCTGCAGTACCTGGGAGGAGGTTGGGAAGCAGGTCCAGCACCCAGGCCGCAGCGCCCCCTGCAGGCTCGGAGGACTCGGTTTGGATAACAGAGGGTCCCCTCCAGCTGCCAAGGGAGGCAGCTCCCCAGAAAACCCGGGGCGGGTTTACCTTCTAGGTGAGCCGACTCCAGTGGGCATTGGCCATGGCCATGAGATGGCCCGGGAGCATGTGGAGGCTGAGATGAAGCACAGGCCCATCCCTAATCCATGGGTCAGCAACCTGTTGAACTGAAGCTGCACTGCCTGGAACTCGGCCCAGAGTGAGTCCCTGGCACTGGCTTGGCCCCTCCTCCTCCTCACCTGGCGCCTCACGGAGCTGCCCTTCCATGCCTGCCTGGCCGCCCAGGGCCCACCCTCAGACCCAAGGGCTAGCGGCCCATGGTGCGGTCGGCCCACAGGGGCGAACCTGAGAAGGGGCCCTGGAAGTGGTGTCGGGCCACGTGGACATGGAATCCTGGGCCCCAGGTGCCTAGACACGTTCTGGAAGGGGGAGCCGGGGCCCCAGAGGAACGCCACACCGACCCCACAGACTTCTCACCGGACGGAGTGACATGCTGGAAGGGCCAGCGTGGGTCTTCAAGGTCGTGGGGAACAGACCAAGGGCCCTTTGCTCAGGCCTCAGAGCGGTTCTGAGAAGCCCAACGGAACAATCCGCGGGCTGGAGAGGTGCTCACAAGCCGAGACTCAGGAAGAAGGTGACGTGCAGGGGCAAGACCCAACTCTGCAAGTGCTCACCGTGAGCCAGCTGCTTCGGTGGGGACCGAGAGAGCCGGGCAGGGGGCGAGAAGCATGGCGTGGGCCAGCCGGAGCCTGTGTAGATGGCAGCATGTTGGAAATGGGGGGGGGGGGCTGCAAAGAACTTGTAAGATCTGAGCGTGGTGGCACAGGCCTGTAATCCCAGTACTTGGGAGACTGAGACAGGAGGATTGCAGGTTTGAGTCCAGCCTTAGCAGCATAGTGAGACTCTGTTTCAAATTAAAAAAATAAAATAAAATAGGGCTGGAGGTATAGCTCAGAAGTAGAATGCCCCTGGGTTCAATTTCAGTATCACATTCAAAAATAAACACATAGCAAGATTATACTCCCCAAGATATTGAGATAATAGAAAAGAGTTTAAAAATGGATGTTAGAAATGACTAAAGAAGTTAAGGAAGTAGCATTGGACATATAACAAATGAAGAAGACACTAAAAGAAAGAACAGTTGACTTATTAAAAGAATCAGATAAAACTTCTAGACATGAAGAATGTAGTCATTAAAATTAAAAATTCAGTGGGGAAGATAAAAAGCATATTAGAAAGCGTTATTAGCAATTAGAAGATAGATGGTGGGAAATTATCCAAGTGCAGACCAGAAAGTAAAAGAGATGAAAATGTCCGTGTACTTGGCGAGGGCCGGCGGCACACGGCGTCCAGCTAGGTCTCACCTGGCCAGTGCGTGCAGCCCCGGCGGGAGGTGCGGCCTGCCTGCGAGGGGCTTAGGGCCGTGTCAGAGCTGGCCTTGGTCCAGGGAAAGGTCACCTCCCCCTCCTCCCAGACAGGGAGTCCCAGAGGCCACTGTCTGGCTGCTAGGGACAGAGAGCCTGGTCTCCTGGGGCCCATGTCAAGCTCCAGGCTCCCCCAGGACCGGCTGAGCCTGCGTGTGGCCGGGATCACAGCTCTGCTTAGTTTCCTGCTGTGACCTCTGCCGCCCTCACATCCTCGGAGGTTGCTCCTGTGGGTAACCCCTCGATGAGCCATTTGCAAGGAACCTACACCTCAAACTCGGCTTCTAAGATGTCTGATCTAAAACCAGGCATCTCAGGAGGAAAGCGTGAGAGAGAGGCAAAATAAAACAATGGGGGAGAGGGGCATCCTTAGTTACTGAAGGAAGGGGCTCCTCAGGGGTGGTAAGCCAGAGTCCTGAAGACAGTGAGCAGAAATAATGATACAGCCAGGCTAGGTGGCCCACACCTGGAATCCAGGCCTTGGGAGGCTGAGGCAGGAGGATCACAAGTTCAAGGCCAGCCTCAGCAACTTAGCAAGGCCCTCAGCAACTTAGAACCTGTTTCAAAATTTAAAGGGCTGGGGATGTAGTTTAGAGGTAGATGCCCCTGGGTTCATTCTCCAGTATGAAAGAAAGAGAAAAAAGAAGGAAAGAAGGAAGGAAGGAAAGGAAGGAGAGAAGGAAAGGAAGGAGAGAAGAGAGAGAAAGAGAAGAGGGAGGGAGGGAAGATGGACACAGGAGCAATACTGCAAGATGCCTGTGAGAAAGTCTCCTGAACGCGAAGAGAAGACATGGCGGATGGCCTCCCCAGGATGACAGACGGACTGGACGAAGACTTCTTATCACCAGGACGGAAGCCACAGCCACACTCCAGCACGCTTGCCTTCTGGTTGGCCTAGGCTCCTGTGCTAGCTAAGCTCTTGCTCCAGGGGCACAGGGAATCCTGGCGTTTTCAGGTAAACACCGGGAGAATCCACCAAGAAAAGACGCCCACTGGAGGAAGGCGGGCGCGCCTCTGTCCTGGGGCGGCAGCCAAGGTCTCCTGTGACAGCTCTCCTTCCAGGCACTGAGTGAGCAGCTGTGCCTGGGGACAGGGTGCACCACCCTCCAGAAGACAGCTGTAGAGAAGGGCACACCGGGCAGGGGTCACTGGGGACCCGCCCAAGGGCACGAGCCGCCGCGGCTACACAGCGAACCCACCACGGACCTTACAGCTCCAGGCAACACGTCTCCGTGTTCCCAGCTTCTGCGGGTCGGGAGTCTGGCGAGGTTGTGCTGTCCCCGGGGTGATGGAGGCGTCGTTGACCAGGACTGCCGTCTCACCTGAGGCTCCGGGTCCTCTCCCGACTCCACTAGTGTGTGTCACAGTTCTGTTCCTTGTGGTTGGAGGACTGACTGCCCCGCCCGCTGGAGCCTTTCTGAGTTCCACTACCCATTCTCTGCCACTTGTCCTTCCTCCATAACAAAGTGGTCTGAACCTCACGGGCGGGCAGGAGAACCCCTCCAGCTTGGCATCTCTCTGACTTCTCTTGAGAGTTCACCTGATTAGTGCAGCCCCACCCAGGGCAGCTGCCTTTCTGTGAACTCAGTCTACTGGTTAGGCGCCTGGGTGCCATCTGCCACGTGTCGTACGAACGGATAGAGGAACAAGCCACCCCTAAGTGTGCCGCTTTGACCTAAGGACCGCTTGGGGCCAGGGGTGCTTAAAAATGAGCAGACAAGGGCTTTCTGATCTGTTTCTTCCTGAAAACCGGAGACAACGTCGCCCACGTGAGTGGGATCCTCCCCGTGGGAGCAGGGAAAGAAAGGGGCTTCACTGGGAAGTCTGTACAAACAGCTCTTGGTAGAATCATTCTTTCCCCCTTTAGCCTCCCCACGTAATTTAGTTCATTTCCTTCCGTTGTTGCCTCTCTTTATTCAGCCTAGTTAAAAACAAACAAACAAACAACAACAACAACAAAAAACTTAGGTTTTGCCAGTTTGGGCTATTGATTGATTAACTGATTGAGGTCCTAGGGATTGAATCCAGGGGCATTCTACCTCCGACTACACCCCCGGCCCTTTTTTTGTTTTGTTTTGAAACAGCATCTCACTAGATTCCTCAGAGTGTCACTAAGTTGCTGAGGCTGGCCTTGAACCTGTGATCCTCCTATCTCAGCCTCCCAAGTACTGGGATTACAGGTGTATGCCACTATGTCTGGCTTGGGGAGGTCCTTCATTTTCTCATAAGAGCGCCCATGTTATGTAAATCTTCTATTAAATAAACGTATGCTTTTCTCCTGTCTTATGCCAAATGAATTTGCAGGCCTTGATGGAAACCCTGGAAGGCTAGAGTGGACGTTTTGCCACCCACAGTGTTGCGGGCGGGGGGGGTGGGGTGGAATTAAGCACTACAAGTTCTTAGTATTGTTGGGAGCCTTGACTTTGGGTTTTATTAAGCAAAAAATGCATTTTTAAAGAAAACACTAAAAATTGTAATAGAATATACAACTTCTTTTTTTTTAATTTATTTATTTATCTATTTATTTATTTTATCATGGATTTTTATACATTTCTTGAGTACAACAGGGTTAATCACACATTTTTGTTGGGTACAAGCTAGTACAGGTAAAGACATCCATGCACATATTTCTCATTGACCCTTCCCTAATTCCCACCCATCCTCCCCCTATCTCCAGGTCAGTTTAGTGATTGACTTTGATGTGATCTTGTAAGTACATCATGCTCATTAGGGTGTCCCCCCTCCTCCCATTACCTTCCATTAAGTCAAATTTTTTGTTCACCTAAGGATTCTCCTTCACCTGGAGTCCCTCTTATGTCCCATTTTCTCCCTAGCTTCCACATATTAGGGAGAGCTAGAATATACAACTTCTAAAGGGGCAGAGGAGGGTAGGAAATAAAGAAGGGAGGAAATCCATCAATCCAGTAGGAAGCGAGGAAAAGAATAGAAGATGCACAGAAAGAGTAAGACAAGCAGAAAACCCAAACTGAAATTATAAAATAATTCTAAACCATCTGTAGATATTTATATCAATTTATTACAATGAATATAAATGGACCAAATTTGCCAGTTAAAGATGGTTTGTCAGATTGGTTTTAAAAATAAAAGTCATCTCCCTACTTCTTATAAGTGGTAGCACTACAGGAGGATACTGAAAAGCTGATAGTCTTAAGGGGGCAAAAAATGAGGTTTAAGGTAACACTAATCAAAAGAAAGCTTAGTATACTGTCAGTCAAAGTTTCTTTTTTTATTGTTATTGTTTTTGTTTTTGTGGTACTGGGAATTGAACCCAGAGGTGTTCTACCACTGAGCTACACCCCAGCCCTATTTCATCGTTTATTTTGAAACAGGGTCTCACTTAGTTACCAGGCACTGGCCTTAAACCTGTGATCCTCCTGTCTCAGCCTCCCAATTGCTAGGACTACAGGTGTGCACCACCATACCCAGCCTATCAGTCAAAATTACTAAATAAAGAAAATACTCTTAGAGATAAAGGTGGCCACTACATAATGGTAAGAAGGACATTTCACCAGGAAGATCCAGCAATTTAAACTTTTGCATCTAGCAATTTAGCCTCAAAATAATATAAACATTTTTTAAAGTTTCAAGGAGAAATTTATAAATCCACAATACTGGAGAATACAATTCTTTTCATAAAAGAATATACAAGATTCGAAGAATAAAACCAACAAGCCTATATTAATGTTCACATGCTGAAAGAGCCCTACACTTCTAGGATCCTAAATTAGGAAGCACATTCTTTTCAGGTATATTTGGAACATTTACAAACACCTGCTGTGACCACACACTAGACCACAAAGCAAATTTCAACACATTGCAAAGAATCAATGTCATATAGACCACCTTCTTTACCAAAATGTAATGGGGTTAGAAGTCAGTTACCAGAAGGAGCCCAAGGAACTATAGGCAAACTGTTAGAATTAATAAGCTCAGGAAGATGTCTAGACATAGAATCCATAAGTCAAAGTTTATTGTGTTCTTATAGACCAGTAAGGAGCATTCAAGAATTTAAAAGAACTTTTCCATTTACAATGCAAAAACTTCATAATACTCAGGGATAGATCTAACAAAAGTTTTATATTTATGGAGATAGTTATGAAGTTTTATTGAAATACACTTTAAAAAGACCCAAATAATCTGGATGTGGTTGCACAAGCCTGTAATTCTAGAACTTGGGAAGTTGAGACAGGAGGCTTGCAGTTTTGAGAACACCCTCAGCAATGTAGTGAGACTCTTAGCAACCTGGTGAGATGCTTACAAAAAAATGAAAAATAAAAAGGGTTGGGGGTATAGCTCGGAGGTAGAATGCCTCTGGGTTCAATCCCTGTAACACACACACACACACACACACACACACACACACACACGACCCAAATAACTAGAGATATGTACCAAATTCCATCAATTCTGAAACATTTCCTTTTTTTTTTTTTAAACATTTTTAACACCTCAGAAGTCTGATATGACATAAAAATTGACTGTTAGTTCCTTATTTTTATGTCACAGATTGGTTGGCAGAAATTTCCTTTCCTCAAAACACATGAAATGTGGTGTATCTTTAGTTGCTGGGCATCTTGAACACAATTGAGTGAATACCATGTCCATGGATGGAAACCATGTCCATCGATGGAAAAACTAGAAGTTCTAAAGAATGGCTATTCTCTCTGTATTTTGAAACGTCAGTGCAATTTTTGACTCATTGCTTCTGAAAATCATGTATAACAAGGAACTGAAAATAGGCTGGGCAATTTTGATAAATAATATGGGAAAGCTGTCTTTCCTGGATGTCAAGACCCATTCTAAGCTCTAGGAATTTGACAATAAAGCACTGGCATTGGGATAGAAAAATAGAGCAAGGTGACCAAGCGATCTGGACAGTGACACACGAACCTACGCAAACTTGACCTGTGACAGAGATTGCATGGATGAATCAATGGAGAAAGCCTACCAAATCACTGCTGCCTGGACAAGTGTTCATCCCTACTGAAAAATAAATAAATAAAATTACTAATGCATACCAAACTTGGCAGAAAAATAATCTGTACGGGAAAAGTAAGGCTTTAGAGTTTTAGAAGGCCGTGTGGGAAGGAATCATCTTATGATCTGTGGAAGGATTTCTTATATAGAACACAAAAAGCATAGAGCAAAAAAGGAAAACATTATTCAACCTCATTAGCCATTAGGGAAACGCAAATTGAAGCCACAGTCCGCTGCTACTTCAGTGGCCAAAACAAAACAGCAGCGCAGTGCCAAGCGCTGAGGAGGGTGCCGGGCAAATGCCGCCTTCCTGCGTGGTGGGGGTGGGGGGCTGGGGGGCAAAGTGGTGCAGCCACGCAGGTGCTCTGTTTGGGTTCTTTGCAGTTTTCTCCAATGATAAACAAACACCTAACAGACGACCCAGCAATCCCGCTGCTCAGTATTCTCCCTGGGGAGATGTGAACGCACGCTCCCACGAAAACCTCTGCACAAATGTTTACAGCAGCTCTCCTCATAAGAGCTACGAAGTGGAAGCAACTCAAAGGCCCTGGGGCAGCTGAGCGAGTGAACAAAGGGTGGCGCCTCCCTCTGTTCACAGAAGACGGACTCGCAACCCTGGTCACATGCAACAGCGTATGCGCACCCGTGTGCGATCATAATTATGTTCTCTGCTTCCTGTAAGCTTGAATCACCTAATAGTGGCACAGAAAATAAAGTGCACGCAGACCCACATCGCAAATGATGGAGGACAGCGCAAAGAGCAGAAGCTTCCTCCGTCAAGGTGTTGTTCCTGCTTTACCACCCCGCGGTTCCGTACCCAGTGCCTGCCTTCCACGTCGGGTAAGAGGCTCTGGAACTTTCTCTCTTGGGCACCGGCGTGCTCTCTCTGCCTCACACAGCTCAGGATCCTCAACAAATGCATGCTAGATGCACAGCACCATTTCTGTGATCCAGAAAAGAAAAAAAAATCAGATGCTATCTCTTTGTCGTGTGTAGAAACATTTCCAGTTGCATAATTGAAACTCATAAAATGTCATTCAGTGTCGGCCTTAAGAATTCAATTCTATGGCTACACCTGAAGTCAGTTATTTCTATATGAAAAGCAAATTACATTTTTCACCGACAAGTGGTTACCAAGACACAAAAGAAATGCCTGATGATCATAACGGTAATTCAAATGAACACAGAAGTGTGAGCAAATAGCTAAATAGCTAGCTTTACTTTTCAAGTGACCACAATGTTTTGAATTATTTTTGTTTAGAAAGAAGGAGCTTACTAGAAGAAACAGTGCTTCATCAGGATCTGATTTTTAAGCGGAAATACTTTTTTATTGTCCGACTCTTTGAAGCTTATGATTTAAAAATTATTTTTATTTTTATTTTTATTTATTTATTTTTGCGGTACTAGGGATCGAACTCAGGGACATTCTACCTCTGAGCTACACCTCCAGCCCTATTTTTTATTCTTTATTTTGAAACAGAGTCTCACTAAGTTGTGGAGTGCCTCACTAGGTAGCTGAGGCTGGCTGCGAACCCGGATCCTCCAGTCTCAGCCTCCCAAATGCTGGGATTACAAGTGTGTGCCACCATGCCCAGCTTAAATTGTTTATTTTTTTGCAGTACTGGGGATTGAACCCAGGGGCATTCTACCTCCGAGCTACACCCCCAATCCTATTTTTTATTCTTTATTTTGAAACAGGGTCTCACTAAGTTCCAGAGAGCCTCACTAAGTAGCTGAGGCTGACCACGAACCCGAATCCTCTGGTCTCGGCCTCCCAAGTGCTGGGATTATAAGTGTGTGACACCACTCCCGGCTTAAGCTTACGATTTAAACTGACTAAATGCCCCACCTGATCATACCTTGAGCTTCTGAGTGGTTGCTACGTGCAAAGGCACTGAGGTAAGCTAGAGGTAAGTCTATCCTCATTCAACCTCACGGCCACCTGAGAGACAGGTGCTCAGGGAGTCACGTTGTATGAGAACCCAAAGGACGCATCAAGGCCACCTGAAATGTCTGTCCTACACCAACTGTGAGGCCCTTGGCTCCGCGGGCCATGGACCTTCAGCGGGAATCTGCTGGGCGAAGAAGTCAGGACATTATTAAGGGAAGAGCTGGGGTCCGGACCTAGATTTGGCTGGTGCAAAAGTGTGTGTGTGTGTGTGTTTTGGTGGGGGGAGGAGGACTGAGGCTGAACCCAGGTGCATTCTCCCTCCAAGCTACACCCCCAGCCCTTGTAGTTTTATTTTCTTTATTTTGAAATAGGGTCTCTCTAAGTTCCAGTAAGTTGCCTCAAACCTACAATCCTCCTGTCTTGGCCTTTCAAGTACTAGGATTACAGATGTGCACCTGGCTAATCCTGTGCTTTTAATCCATTCCATAAATTGCGTTATTCCTTCCTCTGGTCCCAACCCATCGGACATTTTCTTCCTATAATGGTTCAGTAGAACAGAACTAATTAAAATCTTCCCTTTATTAAAATGAAAACCACTCTCTGCTTCATAACACTGGAGGTAAGAGTCATTTCAAAGCGGCCCCCCTCCTCTTTGTGTCCGGCTCTGGGTCTGTCCTTGGGAGAGCCACGTGGAGCCTTCCTCACTGGAAATGCTTCCTTAGACAGGACGTGCTCTGCCCACCAACTCAGGCTTAGACCCCCACACCATCGCCGAACCCACCGACGACCCAGGGGCACCTCGAAGCGGCCCATGCAGTTACTACATAAACACAACAACGGTGCATCTGTTTTTTAATTTTAATTTTATTTTTTCCCCATTAAACGATTCAAGTGAGAAACATTTGGAGATTTATATTCAGGGCACAGGACCAAATGGCATCTGAAGCATTTCTTTGTTAAATATAATTAATTTTTCTTGGCTTTTTTCCCCCATCATGACAAAGCCGAATCTTTACCATTTGTCCTATTTATAGGTGACTATTTCCCTTCCCTGAGGATTCTCAGCAATAACCACGGACCTGCTGGCAGGGGAGGTAGGGGGAACGATTCTGTTTCCTTTCATGTCCTGCTATTCTAAAATAGGAGCCAGGTACTTTGAGTTACCAATTTTAATTTTTAAAAACAAACAACCACCACCAACCAACCAACGGAAAACAACAACAACAAAAAACCCAAAAAACAGTCCTCGACTGGCTTTCGCTTTGTCTGAAGGAGATAGCTGATCTGATTCAGCCTCACTTTGAATGGGCAAAAAAAAAAAAAACAAAAAAAAAACCCATAACACCCAGAGGCTGAGAAAGTGTGGGTCGGAGAGATGTGTGTAGGGGGAGACAGAAAAAAGATTGCTGTTTTCTCTCTCTCTTTTTTTTCCTAGAAAAAAAAGAAAGCCTTCTTTGTAACACACACACACACACACACACACACACACACACACACACACCCCACAATTAAAATCTAAAGAACTATAGAAGGAAAAACTGCATACAGAATGTAATTTTTCCAATAAAGATGTATGCGATCCGGCCCCTGGCGTTGGCTTTAAGTGGAGATATTGACTTCCCGCTGACTGACGAGTGGAACATCTTTCTCCTGAAATATTGATAGTAGATTACACGAAACCACAAACTATCTCCATAAAGCACATCATTTCTAATCCTAATGGTGTTTTCTTTCCTCAGGATGACTGCTACACTCATGATATGATGGCTTTATTCTGTCTTGGGGAAAAACTTTTTACCATACTGCTAAATTAACTTGTCAAAAGGCTTCAAACTTCGGAAGCTTTTACAGCTCAATTCAGTGCTATTATTCAAGATTGAATGGGAAGGCCATGGACTGTAAAAGCTTGCAAAAAATAAATTTCACAGGCTTTCACAGACGGAGTGAAATACTTACCTTTTGTTCAGGTTGTATATCTTTATCGGAGGGTCTGAGAATAGCTACATTTTGCCTATAAATCCTCGCTTTTTCCTGAAAGACTGTGTGTTTTGTCTGTTGCCCTTGAACCTTCTCTTCACGAACACCCGCGTGACAGCTCATTCCCAGAGAGCGCTCTCCAAGACACGGGGGCAGGAAGAAAGACAAGGCCCCCAGCTCCCAGAACGAACCTTGATCTTTCCAATTCTTTTATCCTGGAAACTGACTCTTAAGGAACTGGATGGCCAGTTGCTGCTTAGAAATGCAAGCCAGCTGTCATGTAAAGTCAAGGCCCTTCACAAGGGTCGTCGTTGTGGCTGGGGTGGGGCAGGCAGCAGAGACCTGGCTGTAACTGCACTCAGCACTCTGGCCGTGCAGGGGCGTTGGGAAAGGCGGACGAGCGAGTGTCCAGGGTTCGGTGGCACGTCGGTGCCAGCCTCGGGGGAGTGCTCACGCATCTGCTGCCTGGGTCAGCACCACAGACCATGCGTGGACCCAACAGAGGAGCAGTTGGTGGCAGGTGGGGCTGGCGGCCTGGTTTGTGTGCACAGAGCCCCTTCCTGTGCAGCCGCACCACAGGAATCCTGGCCACGGGCAGGGGAGACGGTCGGGGGGAGCTTCTGTCCGCACAGGACCTGAAACCAAGGCCCTCGGGCCCTCGGAGCTGCAGGTGCGCCTGGCCTTCGGGGGTGGCTAGTGCCAACGGGCAGGAAGCCCTTAGGTTTTTAGATCTTCAATTAATAGGAACTTATTTCACTGCTGACTCCGAAAGCTCAAGACGGTCAAAAACACAGACTGTGTGCCTCGTCCCCAGGTGAGGAGGTCGGAAGACAAGGCGTTCCGTGGATGGCGTCGGCCTGAGAAAACTAAAAATGCAGTCCTACCGTGAAGAGAGAGAGAAACAGAGGGAGAGAGAGATAGAGAGAGAGAGAGAAGTGGGGGGAAAGGAAGAGAGGGAGAAGTGGGGGGAAAAGAAGAGAGAGGGAGAGAGAGGGAGAGGGAGAGAGAGGGAGAGGGAGAGAGAGGGAGAGGGAGAGGTTCTGGGAGGAAAGGTTGTGGGTTGCTAGTGGTTATTGGGAGTCTGTTGGAAAGTCACTATTTGGAGAGAAGGCTTCTGTGCTGTGTTTGTTACTGCTTGTGTAGTGCCCTCGATCCCAGAGAGAGAGGTATAATAAAGAGAGGTTTGAATCAGCAACATTCAGGTAGCGTCTTTATTGGGGCCTCACGGTTGAGGGTTCAGCCTGGGGTTCCCGAAAAGGAAAAGGGAGAGGGAGAGGGAGAGGGAGAGGGAGAGGAGAGGAAGAGAGAGAGAAGAGGGGGAGAGAGAGAGGGAGGAGAGAGAGAGAAAGGAGAGGAGAGGAGAGAAGAGAGGAACAGAGAGAGTGAAAGAGAAAAAGGAGAGGAGAGAAGAGAGGAAGAGAGAGAGTGAGGAGAGGAGAGGGAGAGGGAAGAAGGTATAAAAACACGTGTCCGTGTCGTTCACACTGAAAGGCGGGTTGAGACGCCCTCTGTTTCATGAAACCTTCTCTATCCCCAGCCGGAAGGAACTCTTGTCCTGACTTCTTTCGGGACATGGACTTACTTTCTTACCATACCAGGCAGCTCCTGTCTTGTGCGGTGGTTATTTTCGTGTGCACCTTATGTCTCATCAGCCAGGGATGGGTGCTGTCTTACTCCTCCTCCCCAGATCCAGCTCCCAACCTGGGGTTCACACAATATTCTGGGGGTGGGCCCTTCAAACTATCTTTGTGTGTGTGTGTGTGTGTGTGTGTGTGTGTGCGCGTGTGCGTGTGTGTGTGTGTGTGTATGTGTGTTTGTTACTGGAGATTTAACCCAAGAGCATTCTACCTCTAAGCTATACCCCCTGCCCTATTTTATTTTTATTTTGAAACGAGGTCTTACTAAGTTGTTGAGGGCCTTGCTAAGTTGCTAAGGCTGACCTGGAACCTGCAGTCCTCCTGTCTCAGCCTCACAAGCACTGGCATTATCGGCGTGCACCACCACACCCGGCTCCTCAAGCTCTCTCATGGGCAGCCGAGATTACAGACAGCTGTGTGAGGTGGCCAGCAAGCCTTCTGGGTTCTGTGAAGTGGCCAGCAAGGAACCTGGGACTGGAGCAGGTACCGGAGGTCAGGTGCAGCTGCAATACTTGTCCACGAAGGCGGGGGTATCCGAGGCCTGGGCAGGGCTGCTGAGGGGTCAGGAGCTCGGCCTGGCGTCCCAAGGCATCCAATGCCCTGCTCAAATAGACCCAGAACTCCAGGCCACAGAGGCATCTGGTCACCTGCCACCAGGGCGGTCCAGCCGCAAGTGACCTGAGATGGCCTCACTTTTGAGTTTCTGCCCCCCTTGGCCGTGTCACAGGTGCCCGAGGCTGTGCAGGTGAAGTTCTGGGCCCTGGGCTTCCCCGCCTCTGGGTACTGGGCAGTAGGAGCACACCCAAGTTGACCCGACACAGATTGGGGGAACACTGGCGAGTTGTGTGAGAGCAAGGTCATCCTGCGAGCCATAACTTGGAAAGTCTTCTCACGGATATTCTATCTTCTCACCCACGAGGAGTCCCACCTTTTAACCTACGTGGTTTCAGGGAAATTCATATAACGGATGCACGAGTGTCCACATTGGCCAGGCTCGGGTGTGGCATCTTACATGGGGGTCATGTCTACTCTTTGCTGCAACCCTTACTAACTCCCTCTATTATAATTCCTATCCTTCAAGAGGAAAACTGAGTATGCAGAGACCCCGAGCAGCTTCCCAAAGTCACACAGCTAATTACTGGCAGGACTGGGTGGACCTTCTAGCTGTGGACTCCCCAGGCTTCCCCTGGGGTCACTGGTGGATGGAACATGGCCCCTAGGGGGCGCCATACCGGATCCGGTCAGGCCAACCATGATCCCCTCAAAGAGCTCGTGGATATGTGGACTCAAAGTCAGAAGTTATTTATGTGTGTGTGTGTGTGTGTGTGTGTGTGTGTGTGTGTGTGTGTGAACAATGGACTCTATGATTTATCAGAGATTCAACATTAAAGCTTTTTTTTTTTCAGTAGAGGTTTCTAGGTGAATTCAGAGTATAATCAGGAAAGCAGAAACGGGACTTGCCAAGCTGTCTTCAGAAGATCCTGGTTTTGGCGAAGTGCACTCCTCGATGCTTGGACAGCACGTACAAAGAGATGAACTCGATGCAAAGCTTCATGTTATCCACGGTGACTGCATGTATTATGTTGGCCTTTAGACAGTCAGTCTCAGACAAGAAGCACATGAGCAACTGTGGGAAAGAAAAGCAATCAATTAAAAGTGCTCCCAGAGCTTCCAGGAGAATGTCACCCTTGAGAAGAGCAAATGCAGAAAGTAAGTCAAAAAAGAAGAGAGAAGGTACCACCGAACAGGCCACGGGGCTCAGCACAGACATGCAGAGGTGCGTGTCACGGGTCTGCACACAGATGCACACACGGGCAGGGCGGCGGGTCTTCGTGTCCTCCAAAATTCGCATGTTCAAATCTTCACCTCCAAGATGATGGTGTTGAGAGGTGGGGCCTTTGGGAAGGAAGGCCTGGAGGCCACGAGGCCAGAGCCATCCGGAATGGGATTAGTGTCTGTGTAAACGAGGTCCCAGGAGCTCGCTTGCCCCTGGGAGGACGGGTGAGAGGATGCTGTCTATGGGCCAGGAAGCAGTCCTCGCCAGACACTGAATCTGCGGCACCTGCTAGATCTTGGACTTGCAGGCACTCGACGCGAATGTCTGTTGTTTAAGCGGCTAGTCTTGGTGTTCTGCTCTAGCAGCCTGAGCAGCCACAAGTGTAGACTCTGGAGAAGCTGGCTCTGCGTTCAGCCCGCGCCTGGGACCTGCTCACTGCACCGTGCTGCTCCTCCCCTGGATGGGCGGGGCCTCCCTGCCACTGGCTCCTGGCCTGCCCCACCTCCTGACACTACTGCTCTGCCACAGGCCCTCCCAAGGAGCCTCAGAGGCTGATAGGAGCCTGGCCGGGTCACCAGGGGAGTCCCCAAGGCCAGCATCTCCCCTGCCAGGGCCCCGAATCTCCAGGGGACTCTTGAGGAGGCTGGGGAACAGGCAACTAGAAAACCCTGGAAGCTTCACACCCCTCCCAGGTCAGCCAGGGGCTCCTGCACCTGGAACCCATCCGCAGCCCAGGTGGGGCAGCTGTGTGCTTCATCAAATGGATAACCTTGTGCCACGCTGGGGTGCAGGCTGAGGGTGGAGCACATGCAAGCCTCAGCACCTACTGCGTGCAGGTGAGCAGGACCTGCAGCTGCCAGGGGCGAATCCCCAGGGCCAGGGTAGGGGGGCATGGGCAGGGGTCGGGAGGAGGACTGGAGACTGAGCTGGGGAACAGGGATCCAACCAGGTCGAAATGACTTCGGTGGGTGTTAAAAACAATAGTTATCTAAACCCAGAAACATCTATGGGACAAAGAGAGAATGTTCATATAAAACAAGTTATTTTACTTTTTTTTTTTCTGGTACTGGACACTAAACTCAGAGGGGGATTCTACCTCTGAACCACACATCCTCACCCCAATTTTTAAAATTATTATTATTTTTATTATATTGCCATCATTATTATTTTCTTTGAAACAGGGTCTCGCTAAGTTGCTTAGGGTCTTGCTAAGTTGCTGAGGCTGTCTTCAAACATAGGATCCTCCTGTCTCAGCCTCTCAGTCCTAGGATGACAGGCGTGTGCCACCACGCCTGGTGAGACAAGTGATTTTAGAGACAGGCCAGGAAGAGAGACAGGCCAGAGATCTCATCTCTGGAGGACACTGCGTTGTTGAGGAGCAGGAGGACTGCATCGAGGAGTGGGAGGACGTCACTCAGGGGCGGGAGGACATTATCGAGGAGCAGAAAGATGTCATTGAGGGACAGGAGGATCAGGAGCAGGAGGACGTCATCGCGGCAGCCCTGTGTGGCTGCATGCGCTGGTCTTTTGCTCAAGAGCGTCTGACAGAAGAGCCCCCAGGGCAGCCGGGCACCGGGAGGAGCGAGCAACCCAGGCCGCCTCCCAAGAGGCTTGCAGAGACGCAGAGAGACAGAAAAGGAGCCAGAGAATTGGAAGAGAACTGCACAGAGAGAGAACTGGAGAGGAGACACATACAGACGTAGTAGAGACTGACTGACAGACAGGCAGACACAGAGAGGGAAAGAGACGGGCAGAAAGAAGCGAGGAGAGGGGGAGGCGAGGCAGGGGGCAGCCATCAGCCCTGTCCCCACAGTGGCCCACAGGGTGGCCTGCTCCGGCGCTGGACAACCTCGAGTTACTCTCGGTGCTTGGCCGCCTTCCTCGTGAGGAGCCACCGCTGCGCTAACACGATGTCCCTGAACATGGTCTACCAGGGAGGAAGCACAGCGTCCCCGGGCACCTGCTCGGGGACTTCACGCGTGACAACTGCGTTTGGAGAGAGGGTGCGGAAGAGTCACCCCGCCAGCATTTCCACCACGTGTGGAGAAGCCCCGCTGGCTCCGGTGTGGACGACAGTTTGCCCAGACACGGAAGCCTGAGGCTGGGTGTGGACATACTTGCCACCATGGATGGCCACTGCTGGGCACGGCCTGTGTGCAGGGACACTGCATGGAGCCCAAGCTGTCCTGCTCCACCGCAGGCGCCCGTGCCCCAGGCTTCCTGTGCACGCTGACTTTGCAGCCCAGCCTGTGCTGGAGCTCAGGCGGCGACAGGGAGCTCCAGCATCTTTTGATTTGGGATCCCAGGGGACTTGGTGAGTACTGAGTGGAAGGGGGTACCGTGCAATGACCTCCTTTGGAAATAGTGTCATTGCCATGCATGAGGTACCGTGCCATCGATACACTCTGCCTGAGAGCCCGTCCCCTCTGAACATAGTTGTTTTGAAAGAACAGAAACCTCCCTAAGGTTGCTGAGAAGACAAAGGCGGGGGCTGCCGCTAGTCCCGCAGTCCTCCCCTCACCCCCCGGCTCTTCATGAACAGAATGGCAGCTTGTGCTGGTCTCTAGACTGTGGGAACGTTGGACTCTCAGCTCGGTCTAATGCTCGAGTCATGACTGTTCTAACCGGTCGCTGGTGATCTCATCTCTCTTGGCCAGTGATTGGGCTGGGAGCGGCCAGGACTCTGAATTCTGACACTGAAGCAGAAGGGGAAGCTGGTGGCGGGGATTCCTTGGCTTTCTGGATAGAAAAGGATGGACTTGAACGCCACGCCCCCTCACCCTTTGCTCTCCCCTGTATGTGTATTCTCTTACCTGGAATGTGGGCATTATCCTGGGGGTGTGGTGGCAAGTGGGAAGAGAGACATCAACTTGCTAAGGATCCTGGGCCGGAAAATTAGGAGGAGTCTTGGATCCTGGACGGCGCCCATGAGCAGCTGAGGTCGCCTGGGGATGTCTACCTCCAAACACTTTTTTGTACAAGAAAAATAAACCCCAATGGGTTTCAGCTGCTAAGGCTTGGCAATCTGTTTCTTGCAGCCTAAAGCACTCCTAATTGATCAAAAGTATAACTTGAAATAATAAAAAAAAAAAAACACTCACCCAAAATGTCAGGTTCGGGGAGGGTAATGGTACAGGCATGGAGACAGACCGAGGGTCCAAGCAGGAGGGACGGGGGGACTGACGTGGTCTAAAGAGAGCTTCAGGCCACCCACTGGGCAGTGAGTGTGATGAGGTAGAGTAGAAGGAATAAAATGTAGGCAGGAAGGAAACACTGGGAAGGAAAGGAAAAATATAGTTTTAAAATCTGGAGAGTTCTAAGTTAACTCCACCCTCTAGGGTGTGCCCAAAATCTTAGGAGAAAAAGTCTAAGTGGGCCACACCTTTTTAATCCCCTGAATCCCAGCCCCCACCCGAGATTCAGGACAAAGGTCAGATCTCAGCCAGCGACCACCTGAAACCTGAGGAGGAGGAGGATCCAACTTTTTCTGTGCCCACCCTTCTTGGAAGGCCGACCTATACCTGTGAGGAGGAGGTCCGGACTTCTTCTGTGACAACCCCCTCTCAAATAAGGACTAAGGAGAAAAAAGGAAAAAAGACGCTCTCTTGCCCTCCTGCTCCGTGACTCAGAAGATCTTCGCTTACCTGCTTTCCCCGAGTCCCTTATTTTCCTGAATAAATGCCTGCCTTTTGTTCCTGACTGGCAAGTGCTAAAATTCTTTTTATCACGGAGGCCAAGGACCCACGAGTGGGGCCGTGGTATCCCACTACAAGTGTAGCCTCTATAGACCAATAGCAGGACAAGGTCAACTAACAGTTGTGCAGGGACAGGAGTGGAGGAGGAGGGAAGGCAGATGTTGTTACTGGAACATTCGAAGGTCAAGAAACAGAAAACATTCCGTGGGATGTGCCCAGGTGGTCCCGTCAAGGTGGCGATGGTCTGCGGGCACAACATCCCCAACAAGGTTGCAGTGGGGTCAGGTTGGGTCAAGCTCGAGAGAGTGGAAGAAGGGGTCTGCATTACCGGTGACAGGACCGTCTGGGCATCACTTAAACCTCTGTGATCTAGAAAGCCCTCGTGAATTTGGCCACATTCTTCCCTAGCGTAAGAAGTATGCTGTAAATGTAAATGTCAGTTGGGGTAAGTCTGTATCCAGATGGAAACAAATTCAAGTTCAGCCCCGAGGACCAAAGGTCAGCACTTCTGAGGAGGGAGACGGCCCCTGAAGAACAGACTCAGAGGAAAGTGATGCTAATACCGGGGTGTCTGTTATTAGTAATCCTCCAACACCCCGGGAAGACAGCGGCCTTTGGAAGGAGCCGAAGCAGCCTGGTTGCTTGGTACGCTTCAGCCTCAACCGTTCGGTCTCCAGCCGGATCATCTGAGCACTGCTTCCCGCCTGCCCTATTCTAGCAAAATCAGACCAGCCAGCGAGCAAAGGTCGGAGGGCAGTCCCCCCACAGTCTTTCTGCCCAGCCGTTGTGATTTTTCTCCCTTCCACACACCCAGCGTTGCAGGGGCAATAAGCAAACAGGAATCTGCTTTTTCTGGGTCATTACTTCGGAGAACAATTGTCCCACTGGGCTCCCCGAGGACTGAGCAGCAGATACTTTAATACAACGTGCCTTCAAAGTAGCTCCTCGTTTGCAGAGTGGTTTCAATTACCCTGCAAAGGAAAACACTGCAAGAGACTGTCATTTCATTATCTCAAATGGGACCTACATGACAACCTCTCACATGCGATTGTTTTCAGCATTTTTTCCTTGAAATAAGAATTTTTCATATCTGGAAACTTCCTAGGTGTGTAAAACGGTTTGTGTAAAGAAAGTGAAAGGTTGTGAATTCATCAACAATGCAAATGTCTGCGTGCGTCTGAATAAAACACCAGTCCTTTATAACTTCCTTTGCTTTTATTTTCCTCTATTGATTTTTGGTTAGAGAATGACTGTGGGTTTATAAAAATATAAAGTTTATTGACAGTAATTCAAGGAAAATGCATTTATTCATATATGACCAGCAAGATTTAATAGTTGAAATAAATTAATTGTTACTGAAAATTTTATAGCCATTAATCATCACAAGTTTAGATTATTTTATTTTACTTTATTGTTTATTTTTTTGGTGCTGGGATTGAACCCAGGGGCATTCTACCTCTAAGCTACACCCTTAGCCCTATTTTACTTTTTATTTTTAAACAGGGTCTCACTAGGTTGCTGAGGCTGGCTTCGAACCTGTGATTCTCCTGTCTCAGCCTCCCAAGTACTGAGATTAAAAGCGTGGGCCACCATGTCTGGCTATTATTTATTTATTTTCTTGCCAGTTTGGGTCCTGTGAGAGAGGAATTTTGACTTTCCTTTTCCTTGCTGGGTCCTTGGCACACAGTAAGCCCTGACTGAATACTTGAGTGGATTAATTATTGCTTGTGTGCCGGGTGTGGTGGTGCGCGCTTGTAATCCCAGTACTTGGGAGATAGGAGGATCCAGGTTCGCTGCAGCCTCAGCAACTTAATGAGGCCCTCTGCAACTTAATGAGACCCTGTTTCAAAATGAAGAATAAAATAGGGCTGGGGGTGTAGCTCAGACAGAGGTAGAATGCCCCTGGATTCGATCACCAGTACCACCAGGGGGACTTCCCTAGCACAGTATTTAATTCCACATTCAATATTTTTAAAGACGGTGTGGCTTTTGCCTGGAGTGGAGCTTTCCATGAAACTGTGCAGTTCCTAGATTCCAAGAGGGTTTTGTCATGGAAGGTGCCCGTCTCCGGGCTTGGTCGCTGGCGGCTCGGGACCCCGTGTTCTCGCTGGCGTGGGCGCTGTGACCCGCAGCCTCCTGGGCGGCTCTGCGGCTGGCTCGCTGGCTGTTCTGACTACAGCTGCCCGGGTGTTTATTTTGGTCGTGTATTTCAAAGGACCATTTCTACCCTAAAGTAAACAAACATAATGGAACAGCTGTGGCTGATAAAACTCCCAGGCATAATCATCCTCCTCTTGTACATATCCTGTGGTTTCGGATTCAATTTTAAAAATTCCCCTTAACTCTTGATTCGCGGTTGGCACAGCGGATTCCGGGGGCGACGGCGGCACACCATGCTATTCCCTGCGCCGGCACAGCCAGGGAGGACAACTTGGAGTGTCTTCTTTCCCGCTCTGGCCGTGGGGGCCACAGGTCACCAGGCTGCTCCTCCGCTGTTGGAGGGATGCCTCACAGGCTGCGGCATTGATGAGCAAAGATCCCCCAGAGACTGGGCCATGTGGGGCTGCCAGGGCCACCAAGGTCCCTGGGGACAGACCGTGTGGCCAGGGCAGGTTCTGAGGCCATGCAGCCCCTCCAGGGCCTGGGGAGGACACTGGAGCTCCCAATGGCACATGCACGGTGATGCCGAGCCCGGGTGGCACCCCCCGTCCTGCTGTTCACACGGCCTCTGGAGGTGTACGAGGGCTGGGCTCCCCCGAAAGCTACGAGCTGTTTGTAGAATGCCATATAAATCCTACACTGTACTCACTTCTGCTGAAGAGAGTGCGCCTTTCTCAAACCATTTGTGGGCTTTGCGGTTTTTTTCACATCATAAACCGTGAGTCCTTTGGGTAGAACTAAAGCGCCGTGATGGATCAACAATGCATTTTAAAAATCGGAGCATTCCTCAAAACATTCAACATATGATCCGTATGCTGCCATATGCTAACATATAATCCCATATGATCCGGCCATCTTGCTCCTGGGTGCATACCCGAAGACACGGAGGGAGAGACTGGAGAGACTCACACACCCGCGTTCACGGTGCGCTTCCATCACAGCCCAGAGGGGAAACAGCCCAAATGCCTGTCGACAGCTGACCAGGTGGCAAAACCTGGTCTATCGTACGAGCCATACGTATACAATGGAATACGACTCAGCCTTAAAAAAGAAGGAAGTTCTGAGCCAGGCTACAGCAGGGGTGAACCTTGCGGACCCGATGCTGCAGTGAAACAAGCCAGCCAGAGACTGTGTGACTGCACTTGTAGAAAGTCCCTGGAGAAATCAAATGCATGGAGACAGAAGGTGGAGTGCGGGGAGCCAGGGCTGGGGAATGTGGGATGGGAGTTGAGTGGGACAGACGGATGGTGGTGACCGTCTGCACAATGTGAATGTTGCTGATGCCCCTGAGATGTACACTTAAAATGCGTTAAAGTGGAAACTTTACAATTAAGTATTTAACGTGCTAAAAATAACAAAAAGGTATCTGTAAAATAAATTCCAGAAAACTCTTCTGGTTATGGAAAAAGGTCATATAATAATTGATCAAGTCTCCATCTCATGGCGCCGCATGTCTTACCTTCCCTTTGTGGGTGGGTGGGTGAGTGGGGACACATTTGTGTGCAACCCCCACGCTGGGTGGGGGCCTCCTGCCCCTGGGATTATGAGAGGAACTTCCCCAAAGACTCCTAGCTCCCACGCTGCCTTCCACTCTGGCCACAGGCCTCCTGCGGCTCCCAGCCAAGGCAGCACGCTGCTGAGGCCTCGCCCGCCCCCACTCCCCTGGGAGCAGAGCGGCACTCCTGCAGCCCCTCGGGAACAGAAGTGGAGGAGGAGCCAGCCAAGGGACGGTTCCCAGCCAATTCCATGCCGGGCTCTTGGGGTGGGATTTGCTGTGGATTTCCATAGCTGGCTGGCTGGCCAGCCCCCTACACTGTTTTTGTTGGTTTTTTTTTTTTTTTTTTTTTTTTTTTTTTTTTTGTGGTACTGGGGATTGAACCCAGGGTCATTCAACCTCTGAGCTACACCCCAGGCCCTATTTTTTAATTCCTTATTTATTTATTTATCATTTGCAGGACTAGGGATTGAACTCAGGGGCATTTTACCTCTGAGCTTCACCCCCAGTCCCATTTTTTATTCTTTATTTGAAACAGGTCTCACTAAGTTGCAGAGGGCCTCACTAAGTAGCCAAGGCTGGTCGCTAACCCGGATCCTCTGGTGTCAGCCTCCCAAGTACTGGGATTACAAGCGTGGGCCACCACCCCTGGCTTTACTGTTCTTTTTTTCACACTATCTGAACTGTTTATGGACTTCAGGAAGATTGTCAAGGCTCATGGGAAGTCTTGTTGGGATTTTAGTTAGAATCATATTGAATTTGGAGACTGGTTTGGAGGAAAGGTGAGGTCTGTTTGGAATCTTCTCATCAATGAATTGGTATTTTTTCTTCTATCCTTCCTTCCTTCCTTCCTTCCTTCCTTCCTTCCTTCCTTCCTTCCTTCCTTCCTTCCTTCCTTCCTGGAACTGGGGATTGAACTCGGGCATTCTACCTCTGAGCTATACCCTCAGCCCTATTTTTTATTCTTTATTTTGAAACAAACTCTCAGCCGGGCATGGTGGCGCACGCTTGTAATCCCAGCATTCGGGAGGCTGAGACCGGAGGATCCAGGTTCGAGGCCAGCCTTAGCTACCTAGTGAGGCACTCTGCAACTTAGTGAGACTCGGTTTCAAAATAAAGAATAAAAAATAGGGCTGGGGATTTAGCTCGGAGGTAGAATGCCCCTGAGTTCAATCCCCAGTACCGCAAAAAAAAAAAAAAAAAAAAAAAAAAACCAAAACCAAAGTCTCACTAAGTTGTGGTGGGCCTCACTAAGTAGTACTGGGAATACAAGCATGCACCACATGCCTGGATTTTTTTTCTCTCTATTTTCTTAGGGTATGAACAACAGCAACAATCTTTCAGTAGAGTCTTACAGTTTTCTCTAGATAAGCGAAGCACAGTTCCTGTTGGAGTCATTCTTAGTTGTTTTATAGGTTTTTCTCATATTGTGAAGGAGGGCTCTTTTCCTTTTTCTCTTTCATTTTTTGGTACTAGGGATTGAATAGAGGGGCATTCTACCTCTGACCTACACCCCTCGCCCTTTTTATTTTTTATGTTAAAATAGGGTCTCACTAAGTTGCTCAGGGTTTTACTAAGTTGCTGAGGCTGTGCTTGAACCTTCAACCTCTGGCCTCAGCTTCTCAAGTGACAGGCGTGGGCTGCTATACCCAGAGAGGGCTCTTTTTTCTACTGCATTTTCTACCTAGTGTTGTACAGGGATGCTGCTGGATGTACTGTGAGCTGATCTGATATGTTTGGGTTGCTATAACAAAAATACTATAAACTGAGTTGCTTAAAAACAACGGGCTTTATTTCTCACCGTACTGGAGTCTGAAAGTCCAAGATCCAGGTGTGTGGGGAGGGGTGTGTCCTTGTCTACGGACAGCTGTCCTCCCTCTGTGTCCTCAGATGGTTGAGGAGTGAGGGAGCTCTCTGGGGATCCTCCCTGGAGCACGAATCTCACACACTAGATCCCTGTCTTTAAGACCTAATGCCTCCAAGTGCCCACACACTGGGGGTTAGGCTTTAGCGTGGAAATGTGGGGACACACGTCTATGACCGTCTGCTCTCCTGTCTTCCTGATGAATTCTTCCCAGCTCTAAGATTTTGCTGGCTGGTCAGAGACCCTGTGCTGCCCTTCCCCGGGGAGCAACGCCGTGGTGCTTTCCACTGCTATAGCAAAACACCAGAGGCAGTCAATGTAGAAAGAGAAAAGTACTGTTTAGTGAATGGCTCTGGAGGCTCCAGTCCAAGATCAAGCAACCTCATCGACTGGGCTTCTGGCAGGGGTGGTGGATCATGGCAGAACTGTGGAGTGGAGCAAACCTCTTGCATCCTGAGCTGGGGGCAGAGCGTGAGGAAGAGACCAGGGCCCCTCAGCCCCCTTCAAGGGCAGGCGCTAGTGACCTGCGGGTCTCTCCCTAGACCTCTCCCCTAGCACTCGCACCATCCTGGGAACCAAGCTTCTGGGCTTGGGCCTTTGAGGACACTGCCTGCCCCCATTTACACCACAGCAATGATGCACATGTTCCGTATGGATGGAAGCCCCGCCAGGAGCGTGCGGGCAGAGCCATTTGATCCCCTTGGGGTTTCTTTTCTCCTCTGCTTCAATTTCATTGTTCATCTTTCTTTCTCTTACCATTGTATTGTTTGAAACTTTTGGCAAAAAACTGCATAGTAGGCAGGCAATGGGCTTATTTGGCTTTTTTCTGACTTTAATGAAAACACTTCTGTTACTCACCATTAAATATGGCTATTGCTACCCTTCCTTCCTTCCTTCCTTCCTTCCTTCCTTCCTTCCTTCCTTCCTTCCTTCCTTCTTGAAACAAGTAAATGCTCTTTATCAAGTATGTTTTCTTTCATTCTTATTTCCTAAGACATTGTTTTCAATCATGCTCTTACTTCATCAAAGCCCTTTTATTTGGCAAGTACTGATATTATTTTTTCATTAACCTACTATTATAGAGAATTACACTGATATATTTTCCAAATGTTGAATCACCTCTGTATTACTGGGATAAAGACTACTTGGACCCGATATATTATTTTTAATTTATTTCCTGTGAAGCATCATATAAAGAGAAAATGCACAAAACGTGCATGTAGTTCCATTAGTTGCTATGCTTTGAGTGCCAGAGTCTGCAACGCCAGGACCAGGGAAGGACCTCCTCCTGCACATCGCGTCCCCATTGCAGCCCCTTCTCACCCGACAACCTGCAACACTCCCAAACTGTATTGGAATATTCTCTTACTTCCATTATACTTTTCAACCTAACAATATATCTCCAAACACTGTAATTTCAGTTTGTAATTTTTGACTTAAATAAAAATGAACCAATCATTCAGTATGGCTTTCATGGTGTTTATCTTCTTTCCTGGCCGTTCCACTTTCTGGTACCTGTAGATGAGTTTCTTTTGTCTGTTGTTTGTGCTGGTTCTCATTCATACGGTCTTGTCTACTATCTGCCAGGTTCTCTTTTTATGTAGTGAGCGGTATATCGACATCTATATATCTACATCTATCAATCATCCATCTGTCTGTCTGTCTGTCTGTCTATCATCTATCTATCTATCTATCTATCTATCTATCTATCTATCTATCTATCATCTATCTATCAAATCTATTTATGGTACTAGAGATTGAACCCAGGGGCATTCTACCTCTGAACTATACCCAAGGCCTATTTTATTTTTGAAATAGGGTCTCACTAAGTTGCTGAGATTGGCTTTGAGCCTGCAATCCTCCCATCTCAGCCTCCCAAGTATTGGGATTACAGGCACATGCCACCATGCCTGGCCAAATATATATATTTTACAGGAAGAAATTGAGAACTGTGGTGTGTTTTCCTCTTTCCCTTTTCATTTATTCATGAGTCACCCGTGAGGTCGCTATGAGTCACTGGCAATCTAGGATCACTTTATTCCAATTTTAACGTTTGGGAGATTCTCTGCCGCATCCTGATGATTCAGAGCTGGACTTCTGAGCTGCTGCCTCCAGTCCACCCGGGCTTCTAAGAAGCGGTGTGCTGAAGCCAGGAGAGCCAAATGCGCGCACGTCTTCCCGGCAATGCGTTTGCTGATGTCATATCGGCAGCTTGAACTTGGCCGCAGTAGGCGCGTTTACACCATGTATACTAGCAAATGTTGCCCAGAATGGCTTTGCATCTTGGAGAACCAGTTGCTAAGAGTTTATTATTCTAGGACTGCTCCTAGGGTTCAGTTCTTTTGGGGTTTCTCCTAAAGAGTGGGGATGTTTACGAAGCTCCCCATCCGTGTCAGGCCCCAGACTCCAATTTCTGTCTTCTAAGCCTGGCAAGCTACCTCCTAACCCCTCTTGCACATCAGTGGAAGCCCATCTAGGCAAAAGCAAACTTAAAAACCGGTCTCACTTAGATTATTTCTGTGTTGGCAGTTATGAACAGAGCTGCAGTCGACATGTATGAGCAGGGTTTTGTGTGAGCAAAAATTTTAACTTCTCCAGGAAGAACGCAGGGAGCTTGCTAGGTCACGTGGGAAGTGCATGTTCAAGCTTATAAGGACCCTGGAGCTGCTTTCCAGAGTGGCTGCCCTGCTGCCTTCCCAGTGAGAGAGCCCAAGAGCTCTAGTAGGGCCTCCTCCTGCCCACATTTGGTGCCGGCAGGTTTTATTTACTTAGTTACATATTTAATTTATTTAGGCACTAGGAAGTGAACCCAGGGGCATTCTACCTCTGAGCTATACCCCCAGCCCTATTTTTTTCCTTATTTTGAGACACGCTCTCACCAAGTTGCAGAAGGCCTCACTAAGTTGCTGAGGCTGGCCTTGAACCTGCGATCCTCCTGCCTCAGCCTCCTAAGTACTGGGACTGCAAGCGTGTGCCACCACACCGGATATCTATTTTTGTTTTTAACGGTAGCCATTACTGCAGGCGTACGGTGATATATCATTTGCTTTTCCTTTCATTTCTCGGAGGTCTATGATGTTGGGGATTTTCTCCTGGGCTTGTTTTCCATTGGTGTGTCCTCTTTGGTGAAGTGTCTATTCAGTCAGATTGTTCTCTCACTGTTGAGTTTGAGTATTCTTGGCAGGGCCAGGTTTGGTGATGATTCAAGGCCCTTCCCACCCGGGATCAGGTGTTGGTTGACGAGGTTGCTGGTAGTCTCAGTGCTTTTCATTCATAAAAGTTTGAAAATGGAGAGCAGCTTTGGGCGGGTTGAGAGCAGAGACACCATATCAGGTACTCATTTCATGTTGAATAATTTCTCCGGAAAATCTCCAGTGTTTCTGTAGAAGCAGAACTAACTGGCTTAATTCAGAATTGTCCCGGGACTTGGGGCATTGAAAGTCAGAACTTCTGTGACATCTTCACACTGGTGTTCTGCATTTCATTTCCTGAGGGATCATCTTTAATGACTGTGTTTTTTATAAAGTGAGGAAAAGCCAACCGAGAAGGAAGACGGGGAAGAAAAGAAAGCTCCTCTCGCTGAAATCACATGCAATCTTGGAGACGTTTCAGTCGACACACATTTCTGAAGCTTTTAATTTGCAGCTGCACAAGGCAGAGTGCTGAGCGCCGCAATCCCAGGCCTTTGGGAGACGCAGCGCTGCGTGTGCACAAAGCTGCTTCGTTATCACATCTCTCTCTGGGAGCTTTGATGTGTGCACAAATGCCGGGAGGACCGCATGGGAGTGGACCTCCAATTCGGGGACTCTCTGAACACCGGCTGGGAGACCCGTGCTGTGAGGCCCGAGGGCTCCTCTGTGTGTGCACCAGGCGCCCACCTGGGCAGGTCAGGGTTGGGGGCCCCCCCTCCTCCATGTGTGGTTGGAAACCTCCAGCAGCGGCCTCTGGGTCTCTGGAAGGGGGCATGCCAGGATGAGTTTGCCAGTCCTGATGGAGAAGAGGCAAGAAAGACAGGAAGGAAGGTGCTGCCAGGAGATGCCCTTTGAGTGCACAGCGGCCTCAAGGGCTTTTCAGGGGCCTCATCGGGCTGGGCCTACTTCAGGCAAGCACCACCTCCCTGGATGTCGTCACCGGGGTCAGCGGATGCTCAGAGAAGCCAGGGAACCTGCCAATGCACAGATCTGGGACCTGTTCCCTCTGTGTCTGTGTGCTGGGTCATTCTGCCAAGCAGTCCCGGGATGGGATGGGACCCAGGGTTCTGGAGAACTTGCATACCTAAAGCTGTATTCCCGCCCTGGGCCCTCTGCCCCCTGCAGGCGAGAGTGTGGTGGCTGGAGCCCCTGGCCTGTGTCCCCCTGGCCTCCCATTCCTCCTGTCTGAACTGCAGTGGCTGCTCAGGCTGGGTGGAGAGCAGGGTCTCCCTGTGCCTGCGAGTCAGAGTGACTCTCTGGCCAGGTCTGCTGTGTCCTGCGCCGCCCTGGGCTCCGGGAGCTGGCAGTCAGGAGTCCTCTGCGGCTGGTCAGAAAGCTGTTGCCCACTCCTGCTGCAGCTGTTGCTCTGGTAATCGAGGGGCTGCATATAAGGAATATCTCTAGCCCATACTCCATCGCCTCTGCCCAGCTTCTGTAAAAGGGCCAAGAGGGGAAGGGCAAGTTGAGGGGCAGCTCCCGGCGTCGGAGCTGCTCAGCCTGTCTTGGCATCAGGCTTGCCCGGGTCACAGCAGAGCCCCGTGGGTTCCGACTGCAGGCCGGAGCAAGCGGCAGGAGGGTTCTGTGCAGTGTCCTTGGTGTTGCGTTCAAGCCGCTGCGGGGATGGAGTGGGGGGTGCATGTGGACTGGCCTTGGCCTGGGACACACACGCATGCGCCTGCGTGGCTACGTGTGTGAGCGCGTGTGCACTTGTGCATGCACATCTGCCTGTGTGTGCATGTGTACATGTGTGCGCGTGTGTGGCTTCGATGGGACAGGCAGGCTGACAGGCAGGGGGACAAAGCCAGGCTGCGGTGCCCTCCTCCAGCCTGCCCAGCTGCGCTCCCTCCGAAGCCTTGTCTTGGCAGTCGTGAGGCTTCTGCCGGCAAAACGGGGTTGGCAGGCCCCCCGGGGCTGCGCCGTTGAATGCCACACGGGCAGGGGGCTTCCCTCCCCTGGCACAGGCTGCTGGAGACCCGCCAGCACCGACCTGAGACACCCCCAGCAGACAACATAATAGGACCCCAGTTGGGTCCTCGAGGCCCGGGCGACTTCGGCTTCCTCTGGTTACTTGACAAGGCACAAACAGACAGAGACGTCTACAGGCGTCTTTGAGTTGGACGCGGAGACGGGCTTCATTGGATTGCTCCTCCCAGGGGGCATGACAGCCTATTTTTAAAGGCTCAAGTGGAAAAGCTTTCCTGCAGCTGTGAAAATATTCCTGGGGTCAGCCCTCCCGGCCTCGGCACGAGGTCTCCATTACAGGGAAGGAGACGCATGGCTGCCCTGGCCGCCGGGAGGGGAGGCCGCACCGGCTTCTCTTCACTGGCAGACTCCAGGGCCCGAGCGTGTGTGCGTGCGGAGAAGCCTGGTGTGTGGGGAGGTTTTTTTTATCTTGAAACAGCCTTAGAGCTCAGCGCCTTTGCAGCCTTGAGCCCACGGCAGGTGGTGGAAGCCAGGATCCTGTCTCCGCTGGAGGGAAGGGCGGTGCCTGAGTCCTGAACACGTGCCTGGCCCTGGAAAGAGCCGTCTTCATGGCGGAGCCCAGTGAATGTCCTCTGGGGCTCTGAACCAACAACCAGGATGGTCTGAAGTCCAGAGGACGCTGGACGCTGTTTCAGTTTGGAGCATCTAGAAGATTCCGTCATAGATTGGATCTGGAATGTCCCGAGGCGTGCGGGTTGGAGGCCTGGTCCTGCTGGTGGTACCGTTGGGAAGTGATGGATCTGCAGGAGGTGGGTCTCACTGGAGGAGGTACGGCACTGCCTGGAAAGCAAACCTTTTCAGGTTTACTTTGGTCCTGGCCCCTTTCTCTCTGCGTGTCTCTCTCTGCTTTTGGCCACCATGACAAGAGCAGGTCTGCCCTGTCATACTCTCATCATGATTAAATTCTGCCTCGCCACAGGCCCAGAATCAAGAACCAAGAGACAGGAGAGACCTCCAGGGGAGAGGACAAAAGCCTCTGAAATGTTAAGCCAAAGAAACCTTTCTTCCTTTGAGATGTTTGTTCTCAGGCATTTTGTTATAGCCATGGAAAGCTAACTAGCGCAGTTTCCACTGCCTAAATTTTCTAAACTGCAAGCTCACTCCCAAGGCCTCACAGTATTCTCAGTCACTTCCTCAGAACAGCACCTTTTGAGGGTTTATAGTTTGCTCAGTATTTTCACAGGCCTTTTTTTTTTTTTTTTTTTCCAGTCTCCCCCACAGGCGGAGCATGGGAGGTCACCCATATGAAGAAAGGAAGACTCGTCCCAGACCAACCATCCTACACGTGAGGTTTGGATTTGGATCCCAGGAGGCACCTCTGTGGTAGCAGGGAGAGCACCAAAGGGAATTTCACCCTTGTTCCTAGGTGTGAGTGTTAAAATGCGGTCCTGCCATACCTTCTGTGTAGCTATGATCATTTTAATATCCATGTAAAAACAACCCCTTTGCAGCCGGGCATGTGGCACGTGACAGTAATCCCAGCACTTGGGAGGCTGAGACAGGAGGATCGCAGGTTTGAGGCCAGCCTCAGCAGTTTAGGAAGACCCCAGCAACTTAGTGAGACCCTGTTTCAAGATACAGAATAAAAGAGAGCTGGCGGTATAGCTCAGAGGTAGAATGCCCCTGAGTTCAAACTCAGTACCTCAACCAAACAACAAAACCAAATCCCTTTGTGCTGATTTTCTTCCGCAAGTTGTGCTCATAGGCTGTCTGCTCCTTCTTGCAGAAGGAGCTCAACCCCATTGAAGATGTGCTAGGGGGCCGGGCGTGGTGGCGCACGCTTGTAATTCCAGTACTTGGGAGGCTGAGACAGGAGGATCCGGGTTTGCCGCCAGCCTCAGCTACCTAGTGAGGCACTCCGCAACTTAGTGAGACCCAGTTTCAAAATAAAGAATAAAAAGTAGGGCTGGGGGTGTAGCTCGGAGGTAGAATACCCCTGAGTTCCATCCCCAGTACCGCAAAAAAAAAAAAAAAAAAAAAAAAAAAAAAAGATGTGCTAGGGGGTCAGTGACGGTCAGTGAGGTCTAGATGTGCCAGGAAACTTGCAGCGTGTCCATCCAACTCCCCAGGGACCAACTGTGAGTTGAGCGCTAGTGTGGACCACCTGAGTCCGAGGCCTTTTTGGTGAGTTGCTGAGTTTCTCCAGGGCTCAGGCTCCCTCTCGTGGCCTGGGGACGGGGCTAGGAGGGTGCCAACCCCAGGGGACAGCGGCATTACTTGGACTATTACATATGCAGCGCCCTCCTTGGCTCCGGGCACAGTATGTGTGTGTGGAATGCGTCTTACTTCTGAGTGCTAGGAGGCGGTGTGATGAGGTGGATGGAAGGTGGGGAGGCGGGGACGGGAGGGCAGGAACAGCTGCCTGCCAGACGCTATGCTGAGCGAGCTCCAGGGTCGGCCTGACACGCGGAGACTGCCGGATGGCCTGTTAGGGAGACGTGAGGGGCCCAAGCTTCAGGTATCTGCACATTTTGCCCTGGAGCCAGTGGGGCGCTGCTCAATGTTTAAGAACCAGCTTTCTGGGGGGAAGGCTTGATTTGCAGCTTCTGCAGATTCTTCTGGTGTAAATACTCTCATGCGGCGGGTGGCAGGCTACTGGCATATGTTGCTGGTAGTAGAGTCAGGAAGACAAGGCCAGACTGGGGAAACCTAAACGGACTCTGGGACACACAGGGGCAGGGGTCAAGTCCACTGAGCCCCACATCCACTATCTCGAAGGCTCCCACATCCACTAGGGGCTTCAGAGCAGAGACATGCAGGCCTCACACTCCTTCTGCAGGAGCATGGTTTGGGGCTGGGCGTGCAGGGGCACATGCTGATCTTCCTGATCCCTGGGTCTCGGCAGCAGCAGGAGCTGGCAGCTACAGTCTCAGCTTCTTGGCACAGAAAGGGCTATAGAAACCATTTTGTTCAATCCGGACCAAAGCAGACGTCTCTTTCCAAGAAGACGCTTGGGGGAGGTGGCTTGGCCTGGGCCTGGCACTCTGGGAGTCTGGCTCCCTGGAGACTCTTCCTTGTGTGAGCTGACCTTGTGCGGTGCCTCCTGCTGGCCGCGTCCCACTGCTGCTTCTCTACGGCCTCGACGACGCCCGGCAAGTCTCCCCCATCGTCTGTGTGCGGGGCAAGGCCTTAGCCCGGACCTCAGGCTGACACTCCTGGGGCGCTGTCACCTGGCCTCGGCCTGTGTTTTCCTCCGCTCGGTGCAGCCCGAGCGCACCCACAGCGGGGCCGAGCCCACTGCCCTGGCCCGGTGCTGCGGCTCCCACAGGTCTGCTTGGGAAAGCTGTGTGGTGTCCTGACTGACAGGGGCTGCAAAGACTGGCTAGCAATGCATCCCTTGCATTTGGGGGATCCCCGCCATGCTCCTTCTCCATCCAGGGAAGTCAAGTCAAAGGCAGGAGCTGTGGAGTCAGGGGTACAGGTCGCTTCCAGCCTCCTCCACCGCCAAGCCGCGGGTTCAGACCTGGAGAGAAACGTAGAGAGTGCTGGGTCACGTGGAGGAATCCAGGCACTGGGGAAACGGAACAAAGCCAGGCCCTGACGCCCTCAGGGGTAAAACCCAAGGGAGGACAAGCAGCAGGGTCTCTGGGCTGCACGGGGACCGGAAGCTCAGGTCCGGTCAGTTCAGTGGGCCCTGCGGCAAGTTCCCATCTGCTGCTCGGAGCCAGGGATAACGGCTTCCTGCTTCCTCCTGGGGTGTATATTTTGGGAAAATCAGTTAAAGCAAGATAACTCCTGATGCTTGTGCCAGAAGCCTGGGCGAGTCCAGGCTCTGTAAGAAGGGGCCCCTCCGGTGGAACAGCAGAGGCACCGTTAGATGGCACTCCGGATTGGGAGCCTCCTGTTTTTCCCGCTCGGGAAGCCTGTTTCCTGGAAGGCGTTTCGTAACAAGCAAGCCTCTGGCCTTGTGAAACCCAGTCTGACTCCCCCAGTTAATAAAGTGACTCATGTTTGGGCATACCCATCCCTTTGTTCCAGGGAGAACCTCATTTCTGCTGAGTGATCCTCTATAAATGAGTACATCTGATTAGCCATTGCTGGATCTCCCACGGATGCTTCTGCCCTCCGAGCCCTCGAAGGAGCCGGTTGGTTCTGTGGGTGTGTAGAAAGGGCAGGGCACGTTTTTCCTGGCCGACCGTGAAGGTGTCTGCTGGGGTGTGCTCATTTTCCAGGATGTCTGATGTTGGGAATTGTGAAACACGCCTGGTCTCTCCGAGTGGCGGGCACCTCTGCTCCGTCTATTGTGTGTGGCAAACATCTTCTGCCCTCGTGCCAACCCAAGCGTGTCGCAATGAGCTTGGCTGCTGCGTGAGCCCATCCAGCTGGCTGCGTTCGGCACCAGGGAAGCTTGGTATTTGCATAGCAATTAGTTTGTATTCCTACAAAAATTTTCATGGATTCAAGTTCTTCACAGAAAGAATGAACCAGAGGGTAAACTGAACCGCAGATTAAAGGGCTCATGTCAGGCAATTCTTTGAACAGTTTTTATGGTTTTGAACCATCATTATTTGTAATGTTCTCTGGAAAGCCAGCAAATAATTGTTTTCCCCCTACTGATTTTGTTCTTCTCCTCTTAGCAAATATTGATTCTCTCCCCCCCCCCTTCAAACTCAGGGCTGAATGGAACTGAAATTAACAGGGCCGCTTTTGTTTAATACAATGAACAAAAACTCGTGTGTGGAGGGTTCTCGTCCTGCCAGAACATCTGTGCGAGGTCCAGATGGCAACTGGGCTCTGGAAATAGGGCCTGCGAGTGGAACGCTTCTGCAGAGCCAGCACGGGGAACAAATCTGCTGAGTTTTCATAGGTCCTACAAAAATAGCCACTTTCGAAAACTTCTTGGCAACAGAGGGCTTTTTCTTTTTAAGAATGTGCAAAGATTATGGGACTTCCCCATTAGATAACTAAATAGAGAAAAGCCCGATTTATATCAGAAAGTCTGCTCGTAAGTGCGACTTGGGCATTGTCTCTCTGCAACACATAGTCATGTGAATTCTATAACAGGAGAACACACTGACATTTCCTTAGCACAGATGGGAGCCCAGTCCCAGTGTCTAGGAATTTTCTCTCTCACTGAAAGGAAGTTGAAAAGAGGGAATGTATTTGTCGGGATGGACCAGTGGGAGATTTTTGTAGAGGAGGTGTTGAGAAATTCCCAGGTTGTATCTTTCCTCAGCGAAGCTTCAAAGGTGAGGCTTGCTCTTCCTCGTTCTCAGCTGCCTCTGTGCTCAGTGTCTCGGGCAGGCTGGTGCCTGAACCATGTCTCAGGAGCAGGAAGAGGCCCTGTTGGTTCCCTTGTCACCTCCAAAACATTGAGCGCCTCAGTCCCCTGGGCCCGGTGGCAGGCCCCGAGGGGACGGGGAACTTGACAAGAGAAGGGCGCTCTGCAGTGTGGTTCTGGGAGTCTCAGGCCCTGGAACCCACTTAGCTCTGAAGAAGTGAAGCTTCCCACTGCCGCCCCGCCCGTGGGGAAGCGTTCCGGGCCTTCTCAGAACACTTGCGTCTCCCAGGGCATCAGGGCAGAGTTTGGACCTGAGATCCGATAATCTCACTATAGTGCCTCTCTTCTGTGCTTGGCTTCTTTTGTTCAAAATGGCATTTGTGAGCCGGGTGTGGTGGCGCATGCTTGTAATCCCAGCATTCGGGAGGCTGAGACCGGAGGATCCGGGTTCGAGGCCAGCCTCAGCTACCTAGTGAGGCACTCCGCAACTTAGTGAGACCCGGTTTCAAAATAAAGAATAAAAAATACGGCTGGGGATATAGCTCAGAGATAGAATGCCCCTGAGTTCAATCCCCAGTACAAAAAAAAAAGAAAAGAAAAAAAAAAAGAATGGCATTTGTGAGTTTTGTTCAGGTGCATCTGCTTTTGCTGCTGCACTGTGAACCAGCGTGTGTTCACGACAACCGGCCATCTCTTCTGATGTCAAGGGGCTCGGTTGAACCACGCTCCTTATGTTTGTTGGCCATTTAGATATTTTTGTTTTTGTTTTCAAAGAGCTCATTGTAGTCTTTTGTCTGTTTTCCCGTTTTGTTGTTTGCCGCCTCACAATGCATTTGTGGGAGTTTCTTACAGAGTTTGAAAGCCGGTCACTGTAAGATCCATGCACTGACAGTAGCAGCTGCCTTATGCCTCCGCACTGACCCTGAAGGATATGTTTTGGTGACTGTAGGTTATTAATTTAAAATAATTTAAGTCTTTTTCTTTTTCTTTATGGCTGTTACTTCTTTGTCTCTGGTTTAAGAAATTTTTTTTCCCCCTAAGATGGGTGTGGTGGCGCAAGCCTGTAATCCCAGTACTTGGGAAGCAGAGACAAGAGTATCGCAGGTTCTAGACCAGGCTCAGCAACTTAGTGAGATTCTGTTTCAAAATAAAATTTGAAAAAGGGCTGGAGGTGTAAGCTCAGTGGTGGAATTCTCCTGTGTGCCTCCCTCCCCAATCTTTTTCTATTAAGAGTTTGAGAAGATCGCCTTATAGTAATATATTCTAAAATCCTTACTGAGTCTCATAGTAATGTATTCTACAATTTTTGTGGAGTCTTATAGTAATGTATTCTAAAATCTTTATTGTTTTTCCTTTCCAACTTGACCTATTTAGGATGATCAGCTCATGCTGCTTTGCCCAGAAATCTACTGGTTTTATTTATTTTCATTTTGTGTAGTGCTAGGGACTGTGAAACAGGAGCACTCTATCACTGAGCTGCATCCCCAGCTATACACGTGTGTGTGTGTGTGTGTGTGTGTGTGTGTGTGTGTGTTACTGGAAGTTGAACTCAGGGGCATTCTGCTTATGAGCTACACCTCCAGCCCTTTTGTTTAATGTTTTATTTTTGAAACAGGGTCTCCCTAAGTTGTAAAGGGCCTCGCAGAGTTGCTGAGGCTGGCCTTTAAACTGTGATCCTCCTGTCTCAGTTCCCAAACTGTGATTACAGGCATGTGTCACCATGCCCAGCTTCTAAAATTAAAAGTTCAGAGTACTAGGGACCCCTCAGTCCTGAGTAAAGTGGGACACATAGCAATTTTATCTATAACTGCAATTGATTTTTTTTGATCTGGTATGAGGTAAAGGTGCAGCTTCATATTTTTTTCCTGAATGGATAATTCATAGTCCTAGTAATATTTGTTAAAAAGCCTATCCTTTACCCACTTTAGCATATAATAAAAGTGGCATCTTGCCAGGCATGGTGGAGCATGCATGTAACCCCAGTACTTGGAAGGCTGAGACAGGAGGATTGCAGGTTCATGGCCAGCCTCAACAATTTAGTGAGGCTCTCTGGAACTTAGTGAGACCCCGTTTTAAAATAAAAGGATAAAATAGGGCTAGATCTGGGGTGTACCTAAGAGGTAGAATGCCCCCAGATTCTATCCCCAGTAACACACACACACACACACACACACACACACACACACACACACGGCATCTCAGCTGTTCCACAGGTCTCTATTTGGTCTTATGTGTCTTGTTGTCTATCCCTCTCTTACCTTGTTCTTTGTTTTGAGTATAAGTGTGCCATTATTTCATCAAAATTTTTATGTGTTCTGTAGAATTTTAAAATACTCTTATAAGGTTAAGAGAATTCTCCTCTAATTTTTTTTTTACATAGTGAAAAATGTTGAGTGTGTGTGTGTGTGTGTGTGTGTGAGACTAGAGATTGAATCAGGGGCATTCTACCTCTGAGCTACACTCCCAGCCCTATTTTATTTTGAAACAGGATCTCACTAAGTTGAGGAGGGCTTCACTAAATTGTTATGATTGGCTGTCAATCTGTCTCAGCCTCCCAAGTACTGAGATTATAAACGTGTGCTACCACACTCAGTGAAAATTTTAATTTTCATTGAAATTTATCATACATGTTTCCTCACATCTGTTGAAATAATAAAATGTTTTCTTTCCTTTTATTTGATATGAATTTTCTTTCATTTTCTAATAATAAACCAACCTTGCATTCCTGGTATAAGCCAACTTCTTTTTTTTTTTTTTTTTCGGTACTGGGGATTGAACTCAGAGGCATTCTACCTCCGAGCTATACCCCCAGCCCTATATATTTTTTTTATTCTTTATTTTGAAACCGGGTCTCACTAAGTTGCGGAGTGCCTCACTAGGTAGCTGAGGCTAGCCGCGAACCCGGATCCTCTGGTCTCAGCCTCCCGAATGCTGGGATTACAAGCGTGCGCCACCACGCCCGGCTTTAAGCCAACTTCTTACAATGTATTTTCCTTTTTCTATAATGCTATTTTTATTTTTTGTTGAGATTTTTTTCATCTATTTTGTGGTTGAATTAGGTTAGCTATACATTTCTTATTATGATACACTTTTCAGATTTTGCTAAAATTAGGCACTATTCCTTCTCTTTTCTAAAATTTCTTTTGGGGAAGAGATTTTGTAAGATTGGAATTATTTCTTTCCTGAAAATTTGAGTTTTCTAAACCTGGAGTTTTCTTTGAGGGCAAAATCTTTTACTAAAGATTCAATTTCTTTTGTGACTAAAGGCTTTCTATTTTTCTTCAGTTTTGATAAGTTTTAAAAAATTTCATGCAGTCTAATTCTTCAAGCTTACTTGCACAAATTATTGGGTTTTAAAAACAATATCTTCTGCTGGGCATTGTGGTGCATGCCTGTACTCCCAGTACTTGGGAGGCTGAGACAGGAGGATCACAGGTTTGAAACCAGCCTCACTCCTTGAGTTTATTCCCCAGTACCCAATGCAAAACCAAACCAAATCAAACCCTAATATCTTCTCATTACATTTTCATAGCTACAGGATCTGTAGTAATGTCTCCTTTCTTATTTTTAATATTGTCTCTTTATTCTTAATGAGTCTCATTAGAGTGGTGACGCCCGGCTCAAATCTATATTCTTAATGAGTATCAGTTTGCTTTATTTATGCATTACTGAAGGAAATGTGTTGAAATCTCCCATTATGAGTGTGTATTTGTCTACGGTGTTCAAATTTCTTTTGTGTGATATGAGCTGCATACAGATGTATTATGTATTTTGTTTCTAGTTTTTTTTTGTTTTTGGTGGGTTTTTTTTTTGGTACTGGGGTTTGAACCCAGTAGTGTTCTTCCTCCAACATGCACCCCTAGCCCTTTTATTTTGAAATAGCATCTTGCTAAGTTGCTGAGGCTGACCTCAAACCTGCAATCCTCCCATCTCAGCTTCCCAAGTACTGGGATTACAGACAGGACTAGCGCCTTTCTACCTATGAACATTGTAATACATGGTTGTAATCCTTTAGTCAGTTTGTCTACATTTACCTACATGTTTAGTTCTTTTAGTCATTGTGGTTTAGATCTTTGAGATGACCTTTTCCTTTTAAAATTGTATTTGGTAAGGGTTTGCTGGTGGCAAACTCTCTATTGTGTTTTGTTTGTTGGTTGGTATATCTGAAAATGTCTGTATTTATTTCTTGTGTGTGTGTGTGTGTGTGTGTGTGTGTGTGTGTGTGTGTGTTAGTAGGATTTGAACTCAGGGTCATTCTACCACTGAGCTACAGTCTTAGACCTTTTTACTTCTCACTTTGAGATAGGATCTCACTAAATTGCCCAGGCTTCTTGAACTTATGCTCCTCCATTGAGGTTGAGCCTGTGGCAAACTCGTTGAAGTGAGACTAAACGATTCCCATTATGGATCCCAGAGACTTGGTGCAACGCTTGAAAACAGTTCCATTGTATCATGTAATTCCTATTTTCTACATGACAAAATTATATGTGGATTTTCTCTGCAAATTTTATCATTATCTTTGGATTCTCGAAGTCGTCCACAGCTAAACTTATTCCCATTGATGTGATTGATATTGGCAGAATAACTGAGCATCTTTGTAATTTTGGAAATTACCCATCATCGTCTTCAGAAATAATGGCAGGTAATTGTAAAAAGACAGGGGGTGCCTTTCCCCGGCCCCTGCTGGGCTCCTGTTCCATTAGCTGGAGGTAATAATTGAAGGATTATTATCCCAAAGCTTAGGGGGTAATGGGGAGTATCGATCCATTTCCAGTCCCTGAATTTCCTGGCTGGCTGCTTTCAATCTCAGCAAACAGAAGACAAGGAGCAGCTGTGCGTCCAGCCACTGGAGTTAACCCAGGAATAAAACACGCCCTTCCTCTTGGTCTTTGTGTAGCTCGGGTAAAGGTCAGAGTTCGGTCATTGGAATCAAGAGATTTCACCTCCTGTGTGACAGTCGCGTCCTCCCATTTCCTGGTCAAGTGGCCCGAGGATACCAAGTACTGCTGGCCCCTTCCTCTGGTCTGCTTCTACCCTTCCGCCGTTAGGTTTGGTGTTCCGGGAGGACTTTTAGTGGACCTCCCACTACACAGACAGAGGGGCTGCCTGCCACTCCTGTGCGTGACATGGCTTGGACGGTGGCTGAGGGGCGATTTCTCAGGAGAGGCTTGGAGGATTCTACGTGCTGGCGTTGGCGGCTACTGAAGGCAGATCAGTGAGTACCCACCATTCCGGGGCACTCAAAGCCAGCGAGCGCCTCTTCCCTGTTGCTTCTGCAGGCTGCTGCAGTTTCTTGTACTTTAATTCACAGGACGCCCTAGAAGCATCTCCACTGTCCTTGTTGGAGGTTATGGGAGCACCCACCCTGGGCTGCCGGGCTCCTGCCTGGGGGTCTCAGGGTCTGCAGTGGCCCGAGGGTGCCCAGAAGCCGCCCGAGGTCTGAGGAACATGTCCTAGAACTCATTCCTTCTCTTCCCTCTGGGCTGGTCTGACCAGAGCCTGGCTCATTGCCCACTGGCTTACAAGTCCCTCCTGGCCAGCACCTGCAGGAAGAGGAACCAACTTCGGAGTACCCGGGGGGTGGTTCTGGAAGTGGAGGTGTATGATAGCAGAAAAAACGTATCCTGGCCCTTGATTGACCTTTGTTCAGAGAAAATTAAGGAGCTGGGAGCCCCCAATTCCAAAGCCTTCGGGAAGGAAGGAAAGTAGCCCGGAGTTCCAAGCCCTGGGGAAAGTGCCTGGTCTCCAGGGGCCTGCAGCTGGCCTCTGAGCCCCGGACGGAGCCGACAGGAGAGGTGGGGGAGCAAGGGCCCCCCCCTCAGTCAGGAGCCAGAGTCCTGGTCTATGGTGAGAACAGGAGCATCTTCATTCCTTTTTCTGGATTTGGTTTTCCTCACCAGGGCCCAAGCGTTTCTCTCATGAGCACTCACCTCCCGTGGCCTCTGTCTTCCCACTCCCCCAGCCGCGTTACCCACGGAGGATAACTGAGGCCCACGAAGAGCGAGACTGGCCGACTTCTCCAGGCCTCTCAGGGAAGCTCAGACATAGCAGCTTTGCCCACTTGTGCTCTTCAGTCTGATCAAGGAAACAGTGGTCGAGAGAGATGCAGCCTCCACCCCGCTCACCCGGCCCAGAGGAGACGCAGCGCAGGGAGCGAGAGCCCTTTTCAATGCCCCGTGACCGGGGAGTGGCCAGGCTGCACCATGAGCCCCGCTACCCAGACTCCCGGCGTTCCCAGTGCTCAGAGCAGAGCAGAGCATGGCCTCCCCTCGCCCAGCTCGGCACCCTCGCCCACTGTAGGGTGGTCAGCCAGACCGCCATCTCTGCGCCCCAGCTCTGGCCGCCCAGTGGGCCTGGGGAGGAAGGCCGACCCTAAGGACTCCCTCGCCCTTCTCTCAGCCCTGGTCTCTCGGCAGGCTCCTCTCAGGACCCCCGGAAGAGTGGACTCCTGCTACATCTGAGCCTGAGGCAGGCCGTGGGGTGTAATTAGGGCCTCGACTCCCAGGTGCAGTCGAGGTCCTGACAGTTGCCTTACTACACGCGCTGTCTCCACTCAGGGGCAGCCCGTGGGGTGTGGGGGCCTGGAGGTGCTGCCAGGGACAGGGCCGTGGCTCGGCTGCTCACCTTTCAGCTGCCCCAGGGCCTGTCCCTGCAGCCCCCTCTGCTCTCTGCCCAGCTGCCTTTTGTGCCGACTGGGGGTGGTCACGGGGCCTCCGTGCCCCCCCCATGGTGCCCCTCGAGGTGGCCCTGCGGTTGCCATGGGCACGGCCTCCAGGCTCCCAGAACAAGAGCGCTGCGCGGGGGGCTGCTCCTAGCTGCTCATTATTCTGCGTGTTTTTGTTTTAAATTACCTTCCGCCATGAGGGTGTGTTTTATCCCCACTCTAAGTACTGTTGACAGATGTGTTAATTCATGTATTTAAACAGATATTTAGCAACCAGCAGAAGATTCAACTAAAAATAGGTCATCTTTCTAAACGGGCTCGTTAACATTGGGCCGGCACTGCTACCAGGGAGCTTGGCGCAGCCATTTGCAGCGCGAAGCCCCTTCACGGGAGGTGGGAAGCCCCGGGGACACACAGCAGGAAGACGTGCCCTCCGTGGGGCGCGCACCTGACTGACTCTGCCTGGCAGGAGGCTGACAGCCCAGCCGGGAGGAGCTGGCGCTTGGAGCGGCCTCTTGGAGCCGCCGGCCTGGGTCCAGGTGCTGCCGATGCCAATTGCTGGTGGTGATCTGGGGCAGGTTGACTGAGCCTCTTGGCCTCAGGAAGAGGCACTCCCCTTGTCATGAGTTAGCGTACACAGCTGAGACCGGAGCTGTGCTGCTCAGTGGAGGTGGGTGTGCCTGGCTGGCTCAGGGACCCAGACCCACACTCGGGGTCCTCTGTGGACCCGTCTCTTGTCCCCGGGCAGCGCCCTCCCCGCCCCAGCGTCTTCAGGGTCCTGCTCAGCACAGCACCGGTCTCGGCACGGCATGCAGATGGAAGCCTGTTTGCCGTCTGCTTCCGCCAGTGTTCTTGCTGCTGCAACCCGCATGCCTGACCTGCAAAACTCAGGGGAAGGCAGGCTGGTGTGCTCACAGTTCAGTGGGGGGGTCTGCCCCGTGTCCAAGCAAGAGCCGGAGCTGCAGGTCCTCAGGGCGTAATGGTGAGGAGCAAGGAGAAGGAGAGAGCTTGTTAACAGCTCTTGGCCACGGGGACAGAAAATCCACTGCTCCTGGCTACCTCCCTTGGGATCCCTCCCGCCTTGCCTGCCACATGGGTCCTGGGGGACGTTTCACTGTTTATTTTTGAAACAGGGTCCCACTAAGTTGCGGAGGGCCTCGCTAAGCAGCTGAGGCTGGCCGTGAACCTGTGATCTTCCTGTCTCAGCCTCACAAGTACTGGGATTACAAGCGTGAGACACCATGCCCGGCTCTGGGGGACATTTTCAATCCAAATTCTAACACCATCTGAACCAGGACAGGGAGGACCTGCTCGGTTCTGGGGCGCCCTGCTCCTGACACGGCCCAGGGGAGGTGGTTTAGGGCACAGTCTGGGGAAGGATGGGCAGCCTGGAGATCCAGGGTGACAGGCTGCAGGCAGGGCAGGCCTCCTTGAGGAGGGGCCGCTAGAGCTGAGACCCAAACGAGGGCAGAGGGAGCCACATACGTGTGTGGAATGAACCTCCCAGAGGAGGCTGGAAATGGCTGGGGTGAGGCCGGAGGCAGGACGGGGCTGGAGAGGTGAGTGGAAGACATGGTGCGGGGTTTCTACGGCATGTGCAGGATTTCTGAGGCATGGTGCAAGATTTCTCTGGCATGGTGCGGGATTTCTGAGGCATGGTGAGAGATTTCTCCGGCATGGTGCGGGATTTCGCCGGCATGGTATGTGAGGACAAGGGTGTTCCCCAAGTGTGATGTGGCCACTGGGGGTGTGACATGATCTGCTGTATGTGCTAAAACACCCACTCAAATTACTGGGGAAGACTAGGCTGTGTCCGTGTGTGTGCATGGATGTGTGTGTGTGGGGGGTCAAGAGCAGGATTGGGGGCCACAGGGGAGCCTCCTACGATCGTCCTGAGGAGGGTCCTCACTGCAGGGAAGGCGGAGGTCTGACCTTTGTTGAAGCAAGGTCTGAGAATATTTGCTCATAGGTCAGGTGTTGGTGAGAGAGAGGCCGGATTGGCACTGAGGTTTTGCACGGAGTGGACACGAGATGGAGAAGGCTTGTAACAGCGGGCTTGGGACGGAAAGCCCAGAGCCTGCCCGTGGGTACTTTCCTAGGCTGGGCTCCCCAGAAGGGCCCTGAGCTGGAGCACAGTTGCTCTGAAGACTCAGCTGCGTGGGAGTGAGGACAGCATCACGCACAGATGGCCCTGAGCTGCGACACGGGGGCAGCTGAGCCTCTGCCAGCCCCATGGACGCTAGAGTTCCTGCGTGGAGGTGGGCCAAGCCGCTGCCCTGCTCTTCTCCCCAGGGTGCGCACCGGGAGGGACGAGGCCAGGGCAGGCAGCTCCCTTGGGCTGGGGGCAGATGGCACAGAGGAGTTCGCTGTGCACCAGCAGCAGCTGGAAAACTGGTGCCGTGGTCCTGAGTGGGGTGAGGCACACCCAGCTCACTGCACCTCCATTCTGCCACCATGGGCCCCTCACTTTCCCGGGCAAGTTCACTGCACCCCAGAACTTGTCCTTCAGGACCTGGCTGCTGTCTCTTCCCTGAGAGGATAGTGGGGTGAATGACAGCCAGCTGGTCCTGTGCTGGGGCACCCTCCTCTGGAACCAGGCCTGAGACCCACACACCTCAGTCCACAAGGAGAAGAAGGCGCATTCCCAGTGTGGTGAGCCGGCCAGACCCCAAAGTCACCTCCCGGGGATTATGCTGCCTCCTTTGTGCTGGGGTACAAGAGATGTCATCAGTGGCCCAGAGTTTGAGACGGCTGTCCCAGGTCACTGGAGCTGTAGAAATGGAACTGACATGGTCGGTCCTGGAATCTCTGTTGAGTTTCCCTCCCGTCCTTTGGAGCACCGTGTGTCTTACCAAAGCCTCCAATATGCAGAACCCAGGGCCTTCGGATCTGGTCACGATCGCGTCATGGCCCACTGTGATCGTCTGCAGTGTCTAGGTCTCTTCAGATGACGGCAGGACCATGATGGGGAAGGTTACCCAGCCCCGTGGCAACACCTTGTGTGCGTTCTGTTCTGTGTCCCTGTCCCTCCTGTAGGACAGGCATGGAGAACGTGCCCCCAGCCCAGCGGCCGCACGTGGTGTTCCTGAGCGGGCAGCTTGCTCACGCCTGGCACCCATGCAGGGGCGGCTCTGTGGTGCGTGCGGGGCCTGCAGGGGCATTCAGCGGGGGCCAGCACGAGGTCGCCCTCCTTCATCTTTTAGGTCCTGAGGGTGGTAGTGACCTCTGACGTGTCACACGGGGTGGGAACACTGGTGTGGTTTCCTGTCCCGGGCTTCCACTCAGCTTTCCTCCTCCTTCAGCTCTCACCCCAGGGGCCAGGGAGCCAGTGTGGGGCCGGGCCTAATACAAGGACACCCGCCTCAGTGGTGTCCTCAGGGACTGAGGAAGTGACCGCCAGGTGGGTCATGGTCCCGCAGAGTCCACTAGCTAATCCCCACGCACTGTTTTTCTAATGGGACAGGGGACAGTGATGATGGTCACCAAAGAGGACACTGTCAACACTGACCCAGTCTCCAGCAGCCCTCAAGATGCCCCGCCTCTGCTGTCCTCTGTGCCCAAGTTCCCGAGGAAATGGTTGAGGCCTATTTAGGAAGCTCTGGGCATCTTCCCATATGTGCTGGTCACGCTGTGGCGGGGTCCTGGCTCTTCACCAAAGGGCTGCCTGCGGCCTCCTGACCATCCATCCATTCTTGGTGGCTTTGGTTACACAATGTCGGCGCCCTCTCATGGGGGTGTTCGTCTGTCCTGCCGCCAAGCACGCAGTGCTCTGTGGACTGGTTTCGGTGTCCTCCACAGGTTTCGGCTTCCGGGCCGCTCCTCACCTTGCTTCTGAGGAGAATTTTGGGAACTGGTTCACGTGATTTCAGAGGTGAAGGAGTCCTGCCATCTGCCACCTGCAAGCCCAGCAAAGCCAAGTGTGAGGGCCAAGTTTGAAGGCCGACGTCCAAGGGCAGAAGATGGGTGCCCCAGCCCGTCCACATCCGTCTATTAGTTCAAAGGCTAATCGCTCCCTGAAACACCTTTAGACACTGATAATGTCCTCCCAGCTCCCTGAGCCCCCCATCCTGGTCAAGTAGACACATAATGGACCCTCGCGTTAGATATCTGCTGGCCTGGCCCGTGTAGGACGCTGGGGCACAAGAAGGAACCCTTCCCATCCCTGCTATTCAGAAGACCTGCTGCTTTTCAGAGTGGACTCGAGTTTTGAGATGACCAACCCTTTACCTTGCTTTCCCTGGGAAAGAGAAGTTCCTGTGACCTTTCTTTGGGTGGTCTGGAATGTATTCTGTTTACAACCAGAGCCCCCAAGAGACTGCCACATTATAACCATGCATTCCCACATGCTCGGATGGTACTTGACGGTTTGCAGGCCCTTGGCGTATGGCGCCCAGCTCCTTGCAGGGACCCTGCTGCGTGAGCTTTCTTTCCTGTGGTTTTCACCCTGCCCACACCTGGGACACAGATCTGAAACGGCATCCTCCTCCTTCCCGAGGGTCCTGGCTGGCCTTGTGGTCTCTCCAGACGCCGACCAACTGTTTTCCATTCAAACATTCTGAAATTAAAATGAATTCGTGGGGCTGTTTAAGCCCCAGACGCATCCAGTGTGAGCCGTGTTTACGCGGTAACCGGTGACCACTTAATTGCATGGTGATTACAGTGCAGTGGCGGTGATCACACAGCAAGCGCTGTGCCATTACCCCTGATTGCTCCCGTCTTCCTAAGCACAGGGAGGCTGCATGGTAATTGCTTTTGGACCTTCCAAACGTGGGTGAGGGGAACCCGAGGCAGCCTGTAATTATGGAGGACGCATGTGACGTGTATCATGCAAACAGGGGGTGGGTGACCGTGCACAGAGCCAGCAAGATCGGAGCCCTGCTGGGAGGCAGCTGAGGCTTCACTCTGGCCTGTGGGGCCGCCCTCTACACAGCCCTAAATTCACAGGGTTCTTCTACATCTTTAGTCCCAGGAAGAGTAAAGGAACACAGGACTGACGCTCGAGTCTGGTGAAATCTTGTTGATTGTGCCCGATGGGCCGCATCCGGGGGCCCTGGAGGAGAAGGGAAGGCAGAGTCTGCCTTGAGGAACTCCTGATCTCCTGGAGGAGGTGGTGTGGGGAAAGACCCTCTGGCGCAACATGAAAACTACCATAAACCAGGCACAAACGCAGATCTCTGAAATCCCAGAGGATGGAGAGGGCCCCTGCTAGGGAGGGGGGGAGGGAACCACTGAGGGCTTCCTGGAGGAGGTAGCACTTCCTTAGGGTCTTGAGGGGTGAGTCGGAGTTGGAGAAGGGTAGGTAGGGTGGGCGAGGTCGTGCTAGGTGGAGTTCCAGTTCGTGTTTCTGGACTGCCAGCTCTCCAGGTCTGTGAGATCCAGAGTCCCTTCCAGCTGGGGAGGTGAGGAATGCCATTCTGCCTCAGGATGCTCAGAGAGTCTGTCACCCGTGACTGAGACAGTCCTCGCGAGCCCACCATGCTCAGCTCAGGGACGTGAGATGGCAGAGGCGCAGGTGGCCAAGGGAAGCTGAGGCGACTGCAGTGGGCACTCAGCCTGTAGGACCATGAAGACAGCTTGCAGTGCGGAGTTCAGGGCTGCCCAGAAAGAAGGCGGCTCAGGACATGGAGTGACGGTCCCAGGTGCTGCTGTCTGGCCCTCGGGCTCGGGTGAGGTATTCCTGCATGCGCTGACCTCTGCTTGGGGGCTCAGGTGGCCCTTGATCATGTTGGGAGCCAGGAGGAGCCTGACCGCCCGCCCCGTCCCACCCAGGGGCTGGCAGAAGGGCAAGGGAACCAAGCAAGGCAGGAAGCCGAGCACGCGCAGCCTCGACGCTGGCCCAGGCTGCCTGCGGGAATCGGGCCAGGGAAACGGCAGGAAATGCTTCTCACTGCTGTGGGAACACGTGAGCGGGTTTAGGGAGGGGGACGTCGTTCTTCGAGTTGGCGATGGCTGGTGTGTGGGTTTTATGACAGTACCGACGCTGCGGTGGGGATGGTTTATCAGGCCCCGTGGGTGGGTGCGTGGGGTGGGGTGGGCAGGGCTGGCGGAGCTGCCCCATGCCCTGGACATCCCCGGGCTTCCAGCTCCCACTCTAGCTTGCGTGCTCACTGGGCGCTGGACTTCCTGAGCTCCGAGCCGGCGGGGCTCCATCCTTCCTCCTTCATGGTAGGCTTCGGAAATGGCTCTGGGTTTTTCCAGAGATGGGAGAGAGAGAGAGAGAGAGAGAGAGAGAGAGAGAGAGAGAGAGAGAGAGAGAGAGAGAGAGCGCCCTGGAGACAGGCAGGGGTGGCGCCGGCTGAGGGAGAGCCTGGCCCCGACCACCGCTTCCAAGAGCGTCCGGTGGACGGGAGCCTGGGGGGCGCTGCCCCTTGTCTGTGCGGCCCCAGCCGCGAGTCTAGGAACGGTGTCAACTCACAGAACACACACGGCCCCTCTCCCCGGGAGTGTCCCCCCTGTGATTCCAGGGGCCACACGAGCCAGGACGGTGAGCCTGAGTATGGACTGAGGGAGCCAGGCCCGAAGGCAGGTGCTCAAGGTCAGCAGGAAGCAGCAAGGTCAGCAGGGGGATGCTCAAGATCATCAAAGAGACGGTTCAAGGTCAGTAGGGAGAAGAGAGTCCTGGGGCAAAACCGGGTGCACAGTGAGCCGGGGCCATGCCTTCCGCCAATGGGGCAGGGGTGTCTGTCCTGTGGGTGGCGGGGCCCCCAGAGGAGCCATGGAGCTGGAGGGAGGTGGTGTGGACAGGCTGAGAGGAGGAGGGGCTTGGAGGCGGAGGACAAGCAGGGTGGGAGGGCTGTGGAGGGGGCTGGGTGTGCTGGGTGCACGTGGGGGTCTGGCGAAGTCAGCCAGGAGAGCTAGTTCTTGCTTCAGGCCTTGGTGTGGTTTGGAAGGCACTGGGAGCCAGTGAAGGCTTTCGAGCAGGGCAGGGCACGCCTAGACTGTGCCTCGGGAAGGTGGGCACGAGCCAGGGGGCACCGGGTGCACGGTCCTGGCTCTCAGCATGTCACCGGGCCCGTGTGTGCAAACCTGCTTCTCCGGGCCACTGTTAGTCCAGCTGACACCGGCCTGTTGAAGCCGGTCACCTGCCGGCAAGTTCAACTTCATTGTTGCAAGCTCAAAGTGGAACATAAGCCATCCACTAAGATCTCCTCCGTTGTCAGATTGAGACGTGCGTGGGTTACCTTTGACTTCAGAGTTCAGGCAAGCGGACTGTCCTCCTCGGAGGCCTCCCTAACCCTACAGTGGCCCTGCTCCATGGCCTTCCTGTGACTCGTCCCCTCCCCCCCGGCAGGCTGGAGTGGCAGGGGCTGGAGAGCCAGGTTGCATGCTGTCCCACGGAGGCGGGTGTGCATGAGTGCCCCGGAGAACAGGCAGTTCCTCCACGAGCTGCAGGTGGTGGTGTTCTCTGACCCGGCAAGTCCACTCACAGGCACAGACCCCGGGGGCACTGAAAACGGAACTCGGACGCGTGTCTACAATTGCTCCCAGCAGCACGATTCACAGTAGGCAAGAGTCGGAAACAACCCCACGTCCACCAGCATATAAGTGAGTAAGCAGCCGGGCGTACTCACTTGCAATCCCAGTACTTGGGGATCGCAGGTTCAAGGACAGCCTCGGCAAGTGGTGAGACTCTCATCAACCTAGTGAGACCCTGTTTCAAAATAAGAATGAAAAATAGGGCTGGGAGTGGAGCTCGGAGTAGAATGCCCCTGCTTTCAATCCCTATTACAAAAAAAAAAAAAAAAAAGAGTAAGCAGACTTCAGTCCACCCGTGCAGCTGGGCATGACTTGCCACAGAAGGGACACAGTGCTGACACTTGCCACCACTGGGGTGACCTGGAACACCGCGGCATGTGGAAAAGCCTATCCTGGCCAGCCATGCAGCGTGTGACTCTGTCAAGGGAGCGCCAGGCAAGCTCTGGCTGGTGCAGTTTCCTCTCTGGGTGCTGAAACACTTTGGATTAGACAGAGGTGGTTTCGGGACACGGTGACCCTACAGAAGATCACTGAATCGAGCGCTCTAAAATGGCTGATTTTATGTTACATGAATTTCACTTCAATAAAAACAAGAAGAAAAGGAGCTCACAGCCCGTGCCTTGAGAGAGGCTTGGGGCCTGTGCGGTGGGGCGTGCGCAGGTCACACTCTGGGAAGGCACCGGCCGTCCTCCTGGGGAGCTGGTGGAGACGGCAGGGCTGGGCTGTGTGTGCTTAGGAGGGTCTTCGTTGGGAGGCAGAGGCGGCTCCCTAAGGGCCTGCGGGGCTCCCTCTGGGCTCTCACTCACCCTTCCCTCCGTCTTGTGCGAGTCGTGGAGAGGTCTTTATGATCAACACATGGGCTGACTCAGGGGCGCAGGTGGGGCTGGGGCGAGCGAACTGGGGAGCCTGGGCCCCTCGGGACTCTGCGTGCCCATCTCACTCCGCTACACAGGGCAGCGCAGGGATACCCTGGGACATGTCTTCTGTCCTTTCCATGGTGGCCCAGGGACACCTTAGGGAGGACAAAAGCCAGCCAGACGTGGTGGCGCACGCTTGTAATCCCAGCATTTGGGAGGCCGAGACCAGAGGATTCGGGTTCGAGGCCAGCCTCAGCTACTTAGTGAGGCCCTCTGCAACTTAGTGAGACCCTGTTTCAAAATAAAGAATAAAAAATAGGGCTGGGGGTATAGCTCGGAGGTAGAATGCCCCTGAGTTCAATCCCCAGTACCGCCAAGAAAAAAAAAAAAAAAAGCCAGGCACACGGGGGAGCTTCAGAGTGGGGCGTGCGCGGTGTCCCTTGGGGTCCCCGAGGCCACACGTGTCTTCCTTTCATCCCTCTGGGACAGTCCCGGGGCCCTCAGCAACGCAGGAGCGCTCCCAGGTGTGCACGTGTGCTACCCCCAAAACCGCCCATGGCGGCGAGGTTCCTGTTCTCCTCTCTCTCCCCAAGACAGGTGGCTGCGGCCTTCGCCTGCCGCCAGGGCCCCTTCTCTCTCTGCCCTCTCATGCCATCGAGAGCCAGTTGCGGGCGCGATCTGGCCTGCCCCTTTCCTGACTCTCTCATGGACATATGCAGAGCAAGCAGCACTGTCTGTGTCCCCTGCTGGAAAGCCCAGCGCCCCTCTTCTGCCTTCCTGTGGTCCCAGGCCCAGCCCGACCTTGTGCTCCTGATCTGGCGTCCAGTAAACAGCAGCTAGCCACACATGTTTGTGGAATGGATTTACTTGGTTCCATGAAATCTAAAAGCTAGCTCCTGTCACTAATGCCCCGCGGAAATAGTTCTCAGGCCAGAGCTGTGGTAACTGGTTATCATCTTTGGTCCCTGGGGCTGTTCTCAGGTCTCAGAAAATATGTCCCTTTCATAGTCTTTTCTTCTAGAACAAAGGCAAACATGTATTCCGGTTGTTTCATTTAACTTCTTATTATGGGGTTTGTGTACATGGGCAGCTGGGCAACCTGGCGAGGCCTCCTCCTGGTCTCCGCTGTGGTCCACACACAGTCAACCTTGTTATTATTATTGGCACTGGGCATTGAACCCAGGGGATTCTACCTCCAAGCTACATCTCCCACCCTTTGTATGTTTATTTTAAAACAAGGTCTCACTATGTTGCTGAGGCTGGCCTTGAACCTGTGATCCTTTTGTCTCAGCCTCCCAAGTGCTGGGATTACAGGCTTTCTTGACTTACTTTGAAGCCTCCTCCCCTATCCCAACCCAACATCAATTGGATGAGCTGGAGACAAATCCAGGCTTCCTGCTGTCACGCATGGGTGAGTGTCCCAGCTGTAGCTCTGAGCGACAAGGACCCTTTTTTTTTTTTTTTTTGCAGTACTGGGGATTGAACTCAGGGACATTCTACCTCTGAGCTATACCCCAGCCCTATTTTTTATTCTTTATTTTGAAACCGAATCTCACTAAGTTTCTGAGGGCCTCACTAGGTAGCTGAGACTGGCCTCGAACCCGGATCCTCCAGTCTCAGCCTCCCAAATGCTGGAATTTCAAGCAACAAGGACCCTTTCAAGAAGAGTGCCCACAGTCAATTGCCACCGCTGGGCAGTGACAGCCAAGGGGGCAGGCCCCACAGTGCTGTTCCTTCTGGAAAGGAGATCCAGTGCTGTGTGTTGCCTGGGCCGCCTCTCCCCACTTTCCTGCTGACACTGAAGCTCAGAAGCTGGAGCCTGAGCCTGGGCTCCTCCTCCCTCCTCCTGCCTGTGGGGTTGGCCTGTGACCCAGGGACCCTGCCACCTTCCACAGGGAGAGCTCCTGCCTCTCCCGCAGTTGCTCCCTGGCTGTGTCCCATCAAGTCCACCCCAAACTCATGACCTGGCCCCTCCCTCGCCATGTGCCAGCTCTGGCTTCCTTGCTGGCTGCCAGGGGCCTTGCACCAAAGGCTCGGCTGGCACCGGGCACTCCTGGTTATAGCTGTGGCTTTCATGAGCTGGGGCAGCTGTCATTGGGGGTTGAATTTGTCCCCCAAGCAGTCTTGTTCACAGGACCTGTAACTGTGGCCTTATTTAGAGACAGGGTCTTCGCAGATATAATCAAGTTAAAATGGAGATCATGCTGAATTTGAGGGGGTCCTAATCTGACAGCCAGCATCCCCAAAGGAGGGACACCTAGGGGCAGGGAGACACGGGCGGTGGAGGCGGGGCTCAGGATGACAAGGCTCCAAGCAGAGCCAGGAGGAGGAGAGGAGAACGCCCAGATCTTCAGAGAGGGTGACCTGTGCACGCTGTGAGCCCCAAGGGAGGAAGTTCCGCTGCTTAAGCCCCGTGTGTGGTACTTTTTTTTGATGCTGGTGATGCTCTACCTCTGAGCTCCATCCCCGACCCTTTTTATTTTTTATTTTGAAACAGAACCTTGTCTTTAAACCTGCGATCCTCCTGGCTCAGCCTCCCAAGTACTGGGATTACAGGCCTGCACCCCTGCACCCGGCCAGGACTTGGTGAGGGAGGCTCCCGGGTCTACTAGCTGTATGAAGGGACACAGTGAGGAGAGGCCTTGCCTGCAGCGGTGGGAGCCTGCGGACACTCAAGGTCCAGTGGAAAGGGCCCGGGGAGGGGAAGTTTTGGGGGAGAGAAGGGTCGGGCCAAGGAGCGCAGCAGATCAGGGTGGCCTGAGATCTGACGCCAGGGGAGAGGCGTTGGAAGCCGCGGGCCTGCGGAGTCTGGATGGAGGCCGAGAGCGGGAAGGTCTCCCTCAGCCTTCAGAGGAAGCCGCCGGCCAGCACCTTGATTTCCAATTTCTGGGCTCCAAAACTGGGGCGAATGAGATTCTGGGGCTCTGTGGGCCCAGTCATTTGTTCACGAAGGGAAGGCCCAGGACGCAGGCGCAGTCCCCGGCAGCTGGAGGGATGGACGGGAGGCCAGCTCACCGCCACCTTTGTCCCTGCCGCATCTCTCCGACAGCCCTCCGGGGCCCTCCCAGTAAGATGGGGAGGCCGGGCTGAGCTCTGCGCTGCCCACTGCTAGGGAGCCTTCCTGCCCCCCTTCCTGCCTGACGGCTGCTCAGAGCGATGGGGTGGGGAGGGCTGGCAAAGCGCCCTCTGATGATCCACGCTCAGGCTCACTAGCGGGACCCATCTTCTACAGGTTAAATTTTCCCATCCGCTTTGGCCTAGCCTTGATCTCTTCTTTCTTTTTCTTTTTGGTACTGGGAAGTGAACCCAAGGGCTATATCCCTGACCCTTTTATTTTATTTATTAATTATTTATTATTATTATCTTAGTACTAGGGATTGAACCCAGAGGCCTTCTACCTCTGAGCCACACCCCCAGCCCTTTTTATTTTTCATTTTGGAACAGACTCTTACTAAGTTGCTAAGGTTCTCACCCAGATGCTGAGGATGGCCTCGAATCTGCAATCCTCCTGTCTCAGCCTCCCAAGTACTGGGATAACAGACACTGAGCCCTGCTTTCTTTTCTGTGCGCTAGATGCATTTCCGCCATACTGTGTAGTCCATTACTGTCTTAAAATAGCATCTCCACGCACCTGTTAATTGAGAGTGCTGTGTAACTATTTTCCAGCTACAGGAGTGCGGCTTTGCTTCCCTGTTAGGACGTGTGCAGTTCCCAAGACGAGCCTGGCATTCTCAGCTATACCAGCACGTGGCTTGTGGAAGCAAACCGGGGAGAGTGGCCCGCAGCAGCCTGGACTCTTGTCACCTCTCCTTGGAGGACAGTGGGCAGCGCAGAGCTCAGCCCGGCCTCCCCATCTCAGCGTCCCCTCTGATGGTGGGAGCACGGCAGCACTGGGGCTTCCTTCCTGTCCTTCCTTCTCCGGCCTCGAGCCCAGTCCATCATGCCTTGCAACGCAGCGGCGAGCCGGCTCCTGCCCTGCCCCCTCTTGCTCAGACAGTTGTGGACACCCCAACCTGTCTCCCCACACCCCTCCTCCCTCTGCCACACACCGTTTGCCCAGTAGCTAGAGCACTTTTTTAACTGAAAATCTGAAAGTCGTGGTAAAATATATATAACATAAAATTTACCATCTTACCCATTTTTTCAAGTGTATGGTCTAGTGGTGGTAAGCCCATTCACGTTGCTAGGCAACCCTCACCGTCTCCACCCATCTCCAGAACTCTCTGAGCCTCGGACTGAACCTCCGTCCCCGTCCAGCACTGACTTCCTCCTGCCCCGGCCCGGCCCCCGCCCTTCTCCTCCCCGACCCTATGGGTCTGCTTAATCTGGACAACTTCTATAAGCGGACTCAACAGTTTTGACCCTTTGTGTCTGGCTTATTTCGCTCGGCATAATGTCCTCCATGTTTATGCAGCTTGTGGCAAGGGTCAGAATGCCCTTCCTTTTTAAGACTGAGTAATATTCATTGTATGCATATGCCACATTTTATCTATAACTCACCCGTCAACAAACCCCCCGGGTGACTTCCGCCTCTTACCAATGGCGGACAACGCTGCTGCAAATCTGGTTATGTAGATAACTATCTGAGCTGTCTTTCCACTGTCTTGGGTACACCTTAGAAGTGAAATTGTGAGTCAAATGATAATTCTGTTTAGTTTGGGGGGAGCCCTCAGAATCATTTCCAACCAGCCCAACTCTCAACAACCTTGGCCTCCGGTTCGGCTCCATCTGCCTTTGCCGGCTCCTGGCCCTGCACCTAGGCATCTTGTCCCGGCCTCAGCCCTTCCTCCCACGATTTCCCTGGACGCGGCTCCCCGGTCAGGGCTGCAGTCACACCCTGTCGCATTCTCCCTCGCCTCCTGCTTAGCTGTCTTTCCTCTGTGCGGTGGCGTGGCCCCCCGCACTGCAGTCTGCTGGTTCCTCGCTAGTTTCCCACACCAGCGAAGACTCTTCCAGAGGACGGGGCCTGTGCTACTGGCTGCCTTTGCTTCCCGGGCCTGGAACCGGGTCCATACATCTGTGGAAAGAAAGGCTGCCTCACTTTTGCCCAGAATCTGCACACTGCAGCGCCATCAGGACAGGGCAGGGCCTGGGTACCTCGGGGGCAGGGGGCTGTGGAGAACAGGCTTCCGTGTCGTCCTGGCATGGTGTGTGGCTGTGTCACAGAGCCAGCGTTCCTAGGAGTGTCTTCCTTTGACTTTTCCATCCCATGGTGTCTTTCCTTCTGAGCGTGAAGACGGGCGGATGGCGAGCTCCTTCAACACATTATAAATAGATGTTGAATCAGTTAGATCATGTACTCCTGGGAGAACTTCCCCCCACCTGCCTGATCAATCGAGTGTTTTCAACGGCTTCCTCTTAGTGAAATGCACATTTGCAGTGATTATTTGAACTTTATCCTGTTGATATAAAATGCCTAGTATTTGTGCCAAGTGGTAACCATGGTAAGAGTATGTTACGCTTTAAGTGAATTTGTTTCCCTGACAATCTCCGTGTCAGTCGATGTATTGTTCACACCACGTTAGAAAATCGCTTACGAGTGCTACGTAGGCCCCTCATTCTCCTGGGTTGAGTCACTTCTTAGCAACCATTATGTGGCTGTCCCTGCCATCAAATGCACCGTGTGACCCAGGGCTGGCGTGGCATTCGATGCCACACAGGCCGCAGTATTCCAGGTGTCTCACGGGACTGACCTGCCGTCAGCGTCTGCAGCCAGCTTGGGTCCTCGACGGCCATTGTCTTTGATACTGACTTGCCCAGGACCCAAAGAAGACCAGGCCAGAGCAGAGCAGGCGGCAATGTCCCTCGTCGGATTCCTGTAGCCCTGGCATGCATCCACCAGCAGAGGTCCTTGGAGAGAAACCTGCGGCTTAGAACATGACCTCCTGGGGCCCGCCAGGGCGGCGCTGGTGTGTGGCCAGCGACACGGGGGTGATGGTTTCCTCAGGCCTGTGTGTCTTCTTTGCAGCTGTGGGGGCCGGCCCCTCTGTTCCGGCTGAGGCTGCAGGTCTTCTGGTCAGACAGTTGTCACCGATGAGTTCTGCCTGTCAGGGCTCTGGGGACAGATGGCTGAAGATCAAAGCCATCCTCCACTCCCGTCCCTCAGCTGCAGCCACCGAGCCCAGAAAGACCCCCCGCAGGATTGGCCTGCTCAACCTTGGGGCTCAGGGCAGTGGAATGGACAAGAGTGACGGGCATGCCATCTCTAGTCATGTTGGGACGTGTAGGAGGTGGGCAGCCCAGCAGGCCGGGCCACTCTGGCATCCGCTGTGCACCCAGTGCCGCCAGCATGATGCTGAGCTCGTGCTTGTAAATAGGATTGAACCCAGTAAGAAGGATCGAGAAGCTCAAGGACAGACTAACGAGAGAGAGAGAGAGAGAGAAAGAGAGAGAGAGAGAGAGAGGGAGGGAGGGAAAGTTTTGGATAAAAAAATGTTTTTCCTAAAAAGGAAAGGAAGAAAAAAGCAGGGAATTGGAACCTACAACTAGCAACCCAAATGTTTCTTTGACAAGCCAGTTTTCGAGGAAGGGCGTCGTTTTTCATGAAAGAAATGTATGAGAGTCTTGAAGAGCCGCGCAGCAGAAGCCTCGTGACTTCTCCGGGTCATCCGGAGCAGCCCTAGAAGGCAGGAAACGCAGAAGTGACTGCGCCTGTCTTTCCGGGAGTGAAACACACGCTAATCACAGACAGCGGACACGGAGCAGCAAGACGTGCAAGACGTGCGGACACCTGAAGGAAGGGGCGTGGTCTGGAAGCACCCGGGCAGGAAGTCCCGGGCGGGCCCAGCCAAGAGGCTTTCCCGAGTGGGGAAAGTAACCAAGGCTGGCAAAGGGGTGTGGGGAGCCTGGGGCCGGGAGCGCTGGTGTGACAGGTGCATTCCTGAGGAGCGTTTGACCTCAGAGGACCCACCTGGGCCAAGAGCGATGAACGTCCCCCTGGGTCCCCCGCCCAGCCCAGCCCAGCCCAGCCCACCACCCAACCGTGCACACTGTGCAAAAGACAAGGAGAATGGACAACATTTCTCATGTGGCTGCCCACCATCAGAGCCCTGTCTTCCGTGTGTGTGTGTGTGTGTGTGTGTGTATGTGTGTGTGTGTGTGTGTGGTACTGGGGATTGAACCCAGGGGCATTCTACCTCTGAGCTTCACCCGCAACCCGGTTTTTTATTCTTTATTTTTGAAACAGGGCCACTAAGTTGCAGAGGACCTCGTAAGTTGCTGACGCTGGCTGCAGACCTGCGATCTTCCTGTCTCAGCCTCCCAAGTACTGGGATTACAAGCGTGCGCCACCATGCCCGGCAGAGCCCTGTCTTTGAAGGCGTGCCCCATGGTTCCGAGGGGGCACCGGCATGGGTGATGCTGGCGGCGGGCAGACAAAGCCCCGTGGACTTCTCTGGAGGCGCTGTTCTGGAGGGAGAGGGGGCGTCCAAGAGCCAGCTCCCGGCATTGGTGAGGCGTCAAGGAGGGGTGCAGGGCCACCGCCTTAGACTTGCTTTGCGTAAAAAGTAGCTCAAAGCAATTTTGTGTTGTTGTTTTTATTAATTAGAAAGAGAGAGAGAAAGTTTGCAGGAGGTTTTGGTGTTCCCATCAGCAGAGTCACAAATAATTTTATGCAAAAATTATTTTAATAATTTTATGCAAAAACAAATGCAAGAACAGGAGACA